>CM030369.1:205193355-205463655 GCA_003604175.2 Clonorchis sinensis
CTGTGTATCAATCCGTGAATCCGTGAGTAGGAAATGCAGAGTCGCCGATTGTCACTCTTAGATGGCCCTCGGCTGTTGGCGGCCCGGATCGCAGAACTGAACGAAAGATAAGTAACTTATGCGTCGTGAAAAGTGGCGCATTGAAATGACTGAGCTGAGAGGCAGGGATAGCCCGATAGATGTGCGATGTGAGAGCGACAGCTAACTCAGTATGGAGTTAGACAAATGAGAGGCACGGAGGCACAGAATGTGTGGGAGTCGTGCAGCAAATTCGGCGTGGGTACAGGAGGTCAAAATTACCTTGGACAATATAATAAGTCGAAGTTCCTAGCTAACTAGGCGGTTTATTGTTCGGAATTAACAAATGAGTCATTCAGGCTGTTGTTTGTTCATGTTTACGAAGGGTCTCTCACAGAATGTGTCCGGAATTGTGTCATGCGGAAGACGTTTATTTGACTGGACTTGGGAGAGGAAAAGCGTTTCATCAACTGACTCTAAGCAACCCAATTCAAGAGGCATTTAATGTTCTGCCCCTGCCTCTCGGAGGTAAGCTGCGGTAATCTTGGGTGCTGGGAATTCCTGAGCAAGCGAGTGAAAAGCCTATGGTGTCATTTAGCACGCAGAAACTTCTTCGTCAACGAAGTGTTCCAAAATCATCCGGGCTATGGTGCGTAGCATGCCACATGCCAGTTAAATAATGGTATCTGCACCTTCGACCAATATCTGGTCACGTTCACTATGTACTGCAGCACAATTATAGCATTCCATGCGTTGCTGAATATCTGCCGCAAGTTTGTCAGTGAAGGTTTGCTTTCTTTAAGAGCTGCTGGGTGAAGTCGCATCCAGGTTTTCGGAACGTCGCACGCTTTACAGGAAGGCAAAATCACTTTCTGACTTGTGGGCGTGGGCTTAAAAATCTTCCAAGCTTTCGAAGCTGTCATGGTATCTTTGCTCACTTTATAACCCGGCTCTATACCCCACTTCAGTGCCTGTTGGCTCAGAATTGTCGGACGAACTATCCCCCCAACCCAGGTCAGCCAAACTGACCCCAACGGTCCATAAATGCCCAGACATCCCATGTGTTCAACGAAATGATCAATTCCACAAGCATGCGCGCTACTGGCACATCTCCGAGTATAAAGTCACGGACTTCCCATCCCAAACCATCGGCCACCTTGTCTTCCTGTAAACCTGGTCCCATACGCTATCGTACCTAAGCCTATTGTGTCATCCGCCACCATTACCTACGTAGACGTCCCCATACACCCTCATTCTCTTAGTGCTCTGTGATTGCTCCCAGCACTAGGCCCACGCAAACCTACTCACTAGGTGCTAGCCTCACAAATTTTAGAACCCAGAGTCCCCCATTGCTCCCAAAAATGGGCTTCTTGGTCACGCACGTAAGATCTTCGAATGTCTCCACCAACTAATTAGAACTCTCTTTTGGCCTTGAAGTGATTGACACGGTACATTTTCCATCCAGAGAAATGAGCAATCCGAGGTCAAGGGTGAGGGAACGTTGGCCGTATGTAGCGATGCAGGTACCGTTAGCGGCTTGTAACGAATAAGAGGAAGAATCGCCCAATTCAAGAGGCATTTAATGTTCTGCCCCTGCCTCTCGGAGGTAAGCTGCGGTAATCTTGGGTGCTGGGAATTCCTGAGCAAGCGAGTGAAAAGCCTATGGTGTCATTTAGCACGCAGAAACTTCTTCGTCAACGAAGTGTTCCAAAATCATCCGGGCTATGGTGCGTAGCATGCCACATGCCAGTTAAATAATGGTATCTGCACCTTCGACCAATATCTGGTCACGTTCACTATGTACTGCAGCACAATTATAGCATTCCATGCGTTGCTGAATATCTGCCGCAAGTTTGTCAGTGAAGGTTTGCTTTCTTTAAGAGCTGCTGGGTGAAGTCGCATCCAGGTTTTCGGAACGTCGCACGCTTTACAGGAAGGCAAAATCACTTTCTGACTTGTGGGCGTGGGCTTAAAAATCTTCCAAGCTTTCGAAGCTGTCATGGTATCTTTGCTCACTTTATAACCCGGCTCTATACCTCACTTCAGTGCCTGTTGGCTCAGAATTGTCGGACGAACTATCCCCCCAACCCAGGTCAGCCAAACTGACCCCAACGGTCCATAAATGCCCAGACATCCCATGTGTTCAACGAAATGATCAATTCCACAAACATGCGCGCTACTGGTACATCTCCGAGTATAAAGTCACGGACTTCCCATCCCAAACCATCGGCCACCTTGTCTTCCTGTAAACCTGGTCCCATACGCTATCGTACCTAAGCCTATTGTGTCATCCGCCACCATTACCTACGTAGACGTCCCCATACACCCTCATTCTCTTAGTGCTCTGTGATTGCTCCCAGCACTAGGCCCACGCAAACCTACTCACTAGGTTCTAGCCTCACAAATTTTAGAACCCAGAGTCCCCCATTGCTCCCACAAATGGGCTTCTTGGTCACGCACGTAAGATCTTCGAATGTCTCCACCAACTAATTAGAACTCTCTTTTGGCCTTGAAGTGATTGACACGGTACATTTTCCATCCAGAGAAATGAGCAATCCGAGGTCAAGGGTGAGGGAACGTTGGCCGTATGTAGCGATGCAGGTACCGTTAGCGGCTTGTAACGAAAGTGTGTGGCAAGGAAATAAAAATAATAATGCTAGGTTGGGTATACAATAATAAAGAGGTCAGGTGGAACAGACTCACTAATACTTGTTCTCTTTAAAATGGTTCGTCGTTGGCCCAGGTCAGAGGATAAACAATAATCCAATTATGGTGTTCCAGGGGTCTTCTTCTGAACAGTTCCCACGTATAATAGATTCCGAAGATGGTCTGAAATGTTTTGATACCAGAGTTAGCACATGAGACTCGCAAATGACCGCTGCAAGCGCGAGCGAAATCAGAAGAGAAGAGTCGAAGCACGTGACCACGTTTGTATTGCGTGAAATTGTACAAGTGCGCGTTTTTGTACTTTCTCGTATTCAAACAAAAAACGATTATGCAATTGATGAAATACGTAGTGTTATAATGAAAGCAAAATAAAGGTACAAAACGCCACAGATCCACTTTGAATGTCACTGTCACTGATTTGGATCGCGGTTTGTGAGCTGCGCTGCGGTGTGCTGGTGGCTGCGGCATCCGAGATCGACATAAATCTTCTTCTTGTTGGAGTTCTTCATGATGGTGGACTTTCCTTCCACCATCGAACTTGGAAAAATCAGTTCTGAGCATGTCTTCGTACCGCTTGGACTAGGAGCCAAAAGTGTGCCCAGAAATAGGGTCGAATATGAACTGCTTTATTGATATTGCTGCTGCATCAGCTGAAGAAAAAGATGACTCACGATTACTGGCTGTTGGTGTCTGGAAACGCAGTCTCAGAGTCACTGATTGAACAAACTTCTGTTGTACCCCCTCAAACTGTTTTTGTTGCTGCTGCAATAATCCTTGGAAATTATTAAATTCGATTGCGATCGTGGGTTCCATTCATCGATTGTAAAAACGGTATTTTCTCAGCTTAGTGCCCGATCTGAAACTCACAAGCAAGCGTTTGCGTCAAAACAGCCACCAAAGATGCACAAGGTGTATTAACGCACAGAAGCAGGTGAAAAAAAACACGTACAGAGCGTCGTTTATAAAGTGTGTGAGGCGACAGCATTTTGGAAATTCTGACGCCTTCTGGACGCGTCAGTTGCAACCGGCATATGGCAGAAACTGGATCACGATTGACTGCTGTTTGAGATTTCGGCCAATCAGAGGTTACCTTGATGCCGCCCCGGCAAGCGTCCCAACTTGGGCCACTCGCGTGTGGGAAAAGCCAGCTGGCCGTAGCAGCGCTTCACTGCGTGCGGTGAGGTTATGTGGGTACTATGGTATGCATAGAAGCGCTCTCCCCTGGCGCTTCTGGAGCGTGCATACTACTGTGCGGAATTCCGCCCAATATCCTTACTGCTCCTCACTCATCGCTCTTCCTCCACGTCTCCTCCGCACCCATCAGATGATGCAGTGCGGCACCACCCTAGCCATTTTTGCGTGTCTAAATCATCGCCCAGAAAAATAAATGTAAATAATCACTTACTGGCCTCAATAGATCTGGTCCACGTTGCAGCCTTTACTCTCCGTACTGTAAGTCAAACTGGGCAACAGGCGTCTGTAGCTGAAACCTTGCTTCATTATCTGTCGATGTCTGTAGTGTCTCTTAAACATGCATACAAGACCCCACTTTGATCGTTTACTTCAATTTACTTAGGACGAACCCAGATGTTCCACATTTCACTATTGGTATCCGGTGATTCTGACGCAATGGCTCGTGGCATCTGCGGTGTGGGAGTTGAACTCAGTCCCAAAGCTGAAAGCGTTTTTCTGGACTCGATCCCAGTCAACAGTCATCATTGCACTGTACAGTTTTCTGACTCAATTAAGATCAATATAGGTCGATTTGGTAAACTAATCGTTTGTCATATCGGCAAACTCCGACAGACTAGTCTAGTATAGTTCTCAGACTGAGAAGTGCGGGTTTTATCAAGATCTGTCACGACTGCTTCGGTCAGCGAGAAGGACGGATATGGTAAACCTGGTGGGCGATTTGAATGCCCAAGTTGAACGACTAAGTCCGGAAGAAGCACTGTTAGGTGATAGATTCGGAGTTGATGCTGAGCGTACGGACGATGGGGAGCGACTGCTTCAGCAGTATTCCGATCATCATGTGCTTTTGGCGAGCACAAACGCTCACATCGATCCACTTGGAAGCCACCAACCGCAAGACAGTCGTGGGCTTAATTGGACCATGTGGCTATCAGATGCCGATGGAAAGCCTCAATTTAGGGGATATATAGCTTGACTCTGGTCGCGCCATTGCGCGGAGCCTGGTAATCATTTCGCCTCGCGTCAGCAGTACGTATGCCAAAGCAGAGCAGTTCCATTCATCAACTTGGACAAGTTTCAAGAGCTGAAGTGTATCGAGTCGACCTGCCTAGAAAGCTACTGAAACGGACATTTATGCGAATGGTAAATATCTCTTGCAAGTAGAATGGAACAGAACAACAGAAATCTGGTGTGTGCTACCAATTCTCCAACACGACAAGGCGCCTGGCGTGGATGGTCTACACCCCGCACTGTTCAAATGTGGTGCGATCCTGGTGGAGATTTTGACAACCATACTGCAGAAGATTTGGAATGAAAACAATACCAGTCGAATGGAGCTTCTCGACGGTCATCCTAATTTTCAAGAAAGGTGGAAGAACTAACTGAACATGCAATCGCCTCCAAGGCTTTGCGGTGTGTCGCACACTCACCCACTTTCTTGTGGTGGAAACTGTAGCAACCGGTACCACTGTGTCTATGTTACACGGATTGCTAGCAAATTGAATTGAAAGTTAATCGGAGCATTGCTCGAATTTGGTGGGAACATCGGTTCAGTAATGCTGAAGTATGCCGAATGGTTTTTGGGAACAAATAGCTCGCCCATGATAGATGAACAGATCACACTTCATAGATTGCGCTGTCTTAATCAAGTGTTGCGGATGCCAGTTGAGCAACCTCGGGCTCTTTTCGCACAACCACGTGCAATGTGGAAACTAGCCAGAGGAGGTCAAAGGATGAATTGGCAGTGACGTATAAAAGCCACTGTCAAAAAAAAACAGTTACGCTGGTCACTGTTGTCTGCCTGGACTCCGAGACGGGACACACCAGTGGTTGGAGACATGTCAGACATGGTACAGTCGCGCCCTCAATGGCGCTCTTGCATCAAAGCTGTTAGCTTCAGTGCATAGCTCCTCCTCCAATCTCCCCAATGGGAAGTCTAATAACATCACTGTATTTACGCATCAATTATACCAGGTACCGACTCCAATGCGCAGTTGTCTACCGCACCTCCCGGAATCATCGGTGAACAAAACTGTGGCAACTAGAACCACTGTATGACAAGTGCACGATTTGTACAGCTGATGATGACGATGGTGATAATGGTCAGAGCTGTCGCCTTCAATGCGTAGCCCTCACCTCCTGTCATACGAACAAATAGTAACCTTCCGCATAAATGAACTGAATGGACAATGGGCTTCATCACGTGGCTCTCATTTTTCTATTCTCTTATCCTCAGTGAATGAAGTTGTAATGGCTGGAACCACTAAACGTGGACGCACGGTTTGTGAGCTGAAATATGGAGACTTCTTGAATCATCCTTTAAAATGGGACTCACCGGGAGGGGGGTGTCCGGTATTGTCTTCATCCCAGACATTTTATTTTCATCGGACTTATCACAAAGGCTTCTCCACTTGTTTTAGACGTGCAGAGTGTAAACCTTCCGCGCCAGGTGTTTTATTGCGGTGGAACAATGAATTTTGACGCTGGACTTCCGTTGTTGATTGGGGACTGGTGTTGGGCTGGGATGTTGAAGCTGAACTGTTCTCGGGAACGTTCAACCCATCGTGCGGAACGACTTTCCTGGGAATGAATTTAGGTTCCATGGGTTCCCTAGGTCGTTTCACAAACGCTCATCCCCCTTGAACGTTTTGATCGGACTACCTGGAATAGAGTGCTGATGTGTATCCCGTCACAAAAGCTCTGTCAAACCCTTGGCTGCTTTTGATGAGTACTGGTCATCATAGTCATTTGTTTCCAGTATTGTTTTTGGAGCACTAATGAACGCTGCAGGTCCCGACGAGATCCATTGTTATTTGGGGTATGCAAGTGATCTCAGGTAGATAGATTCAAAAGCTATTAACGTGACTTTCACCTTTTTCAGTCTTCACCCAAATCTCTCGTTATTATCGTGCTGGTTGAGTTTCAGAGGCTTCACAGACAACTTAAATGGATATGGTTGGGCTACAGTGACGCTTTTCAGGTGGTCAGCTGAACAGCTTTGCAGCAACCCGTGTTCCAGAGGGAAAGCGGGGAGATACATGTGCCCCCCCAGAACGCCTTGGTCAAAGTCAGATGATGCACTCCAAGGTGAACAACAGCCTTGTATCGAATCTCTCTACCGGTGAAAGGAAGAAGGCCCTCGCTGCGGAGTTGTCCATTTGAGGATACCAACTTAACAGTTACAGACTATTGAACAGGGGAGCAAAACTCTCATATGCGTCTCGTTTACAAAACTGAATATCCACCTTCTCCTTGAACGCGTCTTCCTGAACTTTTCTGGATATTCATTGACTGTTACTCAAATGCAGGCAAATGCTACAAAGAGACTCCACCAATTCCGTAACAGATCTCACTTTTCAAGAGACGCAAAGCGGATTTACGAGAAGACGTACTACTCACATGCCTCAGTAGTATCCACCGTTACACCGGTAGCTGGTTGGCACATGGTCCAGTCGGGTCCCGGAGCTGGTTTGTAGTTGGTGACCTTCGGATAATGCAATGTGAGCCTTGCCTTAGCTAAATATCGGTGTTGAACACTGATGTTATGCTGTCGATGAAGGTATTGGTGAGCGTTTATGCTGAGAGCTCACACTGATTAGAAATGAGTGATGCTCGGTATATAACTGCACAAGTCACTCTCCATTATCTGTGTAATGAGCATCAACACCGAGGCGGCCGACAAAATGGAATCCTCCGGACCTGGTCGTCCGACCTGTCTATTCATATCCTCGCTGACCGGAGTAGCCTTGACAAACCTCGATAGAAGTTGTCTCTCTCAGCCTCAGAGTTGACTTTTGTCAGCGTATGCTGATGCAACAAATTAAGCACTTTCCACGTCGTGACATGTCGATCTCGAACGAACCATCCAACCGAGTCGCACAAGGGCGACTACTGGAAAGTGTATTCAGCCCTGGGGCTAAATGCAACTCCCACGTCCCAGATACTACGAGCCATTTTGTGAGGATCACCCAAAGAGTAAAGTGCGCTAAATCTGTGTTCTTCTTGAATGGTTTTAGGTGAACTGGGATCTAGTATGCGTGTTTCGGAGATGACGTAGACCGATCGAAAGAGAATATGAGGTTTGCTCAAGAACTACCCATTGCCGACTTCGGCACAGTATGGAAATTGAAAACAGGAATGTAGAGCAGATCCCTCGAATTTAATAAGGGTTTAATTTGATTCGTGTTACTGGGCAGAGACGTAGACACGAATGACGGCTGAGTGATTGACAGCCCAATGAATCGGGACCTTGGTGAGAAACGTGTGCGATGGGGACGGTGAATGAAGATTTCTAAGTGCGAATGGTACTTCCCAGTTGTCCAGGCCGAGGAAGATGTTAGCTTTAGGTACCCCACCTTGGTTATTTGACTCAAAATTCTGGTCCTTATGGCAGTAAGAGGATGTAGGGTTTTTTCAACCTGGCAGTATCTCATCCCTCATGCTTCCTTCGGGTAGTCTGGCAGCTAGACACCGAAATGGTATTACAGCTGAACGATTTCTTTTCATTCCAAAGGCACTACGACCAGTCGGACTGAAGTGGTTCCACAAAAAATACCCGGAAACAAATAGAATGAAGGTCCTTTCTTGGAATTGGGTCTACTAACTTTTGATAGACTCCCAGGTTGAATGAGTCTCCAAATTCTGCTTGCAGTATGTTGTAAGTGTATGGTAGCTGGGTGATTTAGGAGACTGATCGAACTTATTCTTTTGATTTGGGTAGTCTGAGTACTTGAGTGAGCGGATCCTAAGGAGGAGGACAACGGGGACCGGATGAATGTTGACTATATTGACTACACATAATACAAGAACGAGTGCTGCGGCTCGGTTTGCTCAACAGAGAGAAAAGGAAAGGTTAGTGAAATACCACGAAAGATTGGAGTGTACGTTAGGGCCTGACTGTCCCAACACAGTGTGGCAAAGGAGCTAAGTCAACCGTGAAAAGCTACCTACGATCCTGGTCGCAACGGACCGAACTCTGTTCTCGTCTTCGCATCAACTATGCAGGTTCAGTTGATGGCTACATTCTTGGTCGTAATCTATGCTTATTGAAAATGGCCAGAGGCTCTTCCAGTGAACAGTCTCACAAATGTTACTACAACCTTGTAGCACCTGCCTAGACGACCCCTTTTTTCTTTGCCTTAGTCGGAAGCCTAGAGGTGGACAGAAATTCATATGGCAGAATGGAGTGCTGTTACAGAACGTCTGTGTACTTTTAATGCTGTTCGCCTTTCAGGATTGGGTCTACTTACTCCTCGATATGCACAGCTGGAGACACTGAACGATGTGGCGGCTAACAGATGTCAGTGATGTTCATGCTGTCAGTTTCTGTCTGGTTCGTTTGCTTGAGTGTTAGTGTAGGCACCTCGGATGTTTGTCTTAGTCTAGCTCTAGGTTCCTCTCCCTGCCCCGTTTTTCTTCTTTCCCCTATAAGGCTTTATCAAAACAAATCATCATGATTGTATAGCAGTGAAGCATCAGTGTTCTCATATGGTATTGCTTTCAGTGCTTGTAGTGATGATGCTCGAGCGAGTACTCAGTCGCTTCGAAACTCCAGAGATTGTGTAAAACAACGGCAGGTGATTCACATGATCAGCGTTCACAGAGCTTTGTCGGGAGGATGGTGTAACCCATGTCCACTCGCCGCCGTTTCACCCAAAGTCGTTGGCGTTTTAAGTTGTGCTCTTCAGTTGTCAAAAGGAAGGGAACCGACGAGAGATTTTGCAAAGTTCCCTGCTGACATAGAGAGACGCCGAACCCGAATTCGTCATCATCAGCAGAGGTACTGCTCCGACGTATGACCGCATGACACTTTCGAGCAGAGAAAGAGCAACTGGGCCATCGTAGCAATCGATTGGAGGAACAATTCAACCAACTTCACAACGCAGCCGCGCACTGCTTCAGCGAAGGCCAGAGAATGTTGGTTCGGGACTACAGTGACAGGCGCCCTGACTGGATACGAGGGCACATCCTTCGCCGGCGCTGCGAAGTAATGTGCGAGATTCTAGTTGGTTCAAGTAGTTGGATGTGACACGGAAATCTAATCCGGCTAACAAATGCGCAGAACTGAGTGATGTGAGTCTGCAACTATTTTCGGACACCTTTGATCTCGGCTGAACTTTGGAAACTCCATCATCTACTCCGTTGGGGGTTCAGCTGGAACACTACGACCGCGATGCCGAACGGACAGGACCCGGAAGCCAGTGAGGCCACTGCTGGGCGGAATGCTGGGCCAAAACCTCCTCACCACTCACAATTAGGTGCTGAAACTGCCAGTGAACTCAACTCGCACGTGGCTGGTCAGATTGGTCACGTGGCTGGACCGATTTCCGATCCTTGGCTGTTAATTGTTTATGGAACGATCACTGCTATACACGAAGTGAAAACAAGTACACAAATCTCCAGTTGTGACGCGAGTTCAACCACTCCTAGCGCAGAAGACGAGACCTGTGGAGTAAAGTTTTTGCTGCCTCCACCAAGGGCAATTTACAGTGAGAGCAGACACCAAATGCATTGGCACATACAAATTTTGGCCGGCCAATAGGAAGCAAATTGGACATTTTAGGAAAATAACCAATATGACGGAAGGTGGTGTAAAAATTGAAATTCAAGTTTTTGGAAACTAACCCAACAATGACTCGATGATTAAAGAGTTTTTTGGGAGAGTAGCATTCCCAGCAGGCGGCAAGGTGTGATCTCTGATTGGTTGGAAATGCGAACCCAACAGCCAATCATATTACAATATCCGTTGAATAGTGGTTAACAGTGATGCGTCCAGAAGGCGTCGGAATTTCCAGAATGTTGTTGTTGCCTGCACTTTAAATGCGACACGCTGTACATGGGTT
Source organism: Clonorchis sinensis (assembly GCA_003604175.2). Classification (NCBI taxonomy): domain Eukaryota; kingdom Metazoa; phylum Platyhelminthes; class Trematoda; order Opisthorchiida; family Opisthorchiidae; genus Clonorchis; species Clonorchis sinensis. The sequence continues at coordinate 205,204,074 of CM030369.1, forward strand.
TTGGTCTGGTTTTGGGGCACCTAATGCACCCTGTTTACCTTTGGTGGTTCTGCTGAAAATCGCTAGCTTGGGAAGATCAGACCGAGAAATCAGCTGAGGCATTGGTGTCATTACGCTCCAAGACTGACCTGACATGGGAGCACTTTCTTGATCATATTTTGGTAAGTGATCTTCCAAGGGGCCACCGAAGTCCGGCGTAAGCAACAATCATCTTTCTCAAAAAGTCATCCGTAGGATTCAGATCCGGTGACAACGATTTCTAAATTCTCCGAGAGTAGCTCTCTCAGTAGATACCACCAGTGCGATAAACTCCAAGTGGTTAGGGCCGTCCATTGGAAAGCGCTTATTTGTCACAGTTTAAGGGGAAATTCCATAACGACCAATCGCAGAGTGTATTGCGGGAAGCCTAAGGAGTTTCGACGTCATCGCCGTTGTTGACAGCCATTCAAAGCTTCAGGTCACTCGCAAACATGAAGTTGGTAAGGCGGAGCCCGTACGGAAGATCATTTACATAACCCTCAGACGATCTTGTCCCCAGCACCGATCCTTAAGGCACTGTTTTAAGCGCAACCCATTCTTAATAAGAATCACTTACTCAAGCCACAAATGACGTCCTGGATCCGAAATTTAACTTTTTTGTTTACTCCGTGGGAGTTAGTTTTATTAAAAGCCCCTGATTTGGTACCCGACCGAATACCTTACTGAAGTCAACTGATACGATATCGACCTGGTCACCACCGTCTACTGCAGATTATTTTCCCATAATTAGCAAAAGCCTAAACTCCCCCACAGGTTGACTAGGATTACATCCATCTAATGATTCCTTATTTTATGGTAGCACTTACGTTGCCGATTCAGTCGGTCACGTTTGCGCACTGTGGGTCCTATTTCCTTTTCATCCTCTGGGGTTTAATAACCTGAAACATCAGAAGACCCCAAACAGGTAGATAATCAGGTTAAGGCGGCAGAAATAGTGGTTTTTGTGAATATTGTTCGGTTTACTTACTTTATGCGTTGTACGAAATTCCCGTCATTTTACGGACGCTAAAACACTAGTGAAATTTACTTCAGTACGATTGCGCAACTCACGTACACATTTTCAATAGGTTGTTGTATCCACGCGAGCGTCATATTTTTTGTTCGACCGTGATGCTTATTTTTACTACCAGCCCCATTCCTGTTCAGTTTCAGCTACTTGTTGCTTTGAGAATGAGACTGTTTATCCTCAGTTCGGTCACGGTTTGACAGGAGTTTATTTTATTTCCGGCCCAGACTTTTGTCCGCCATGGATGCCTTGCAAGATATTTGTCTCCAGCTTGACAAAGGCACTGGGGCACCAGCTTTACACAACTTGCTTCGTTTCACTGGAAACTGTGATAAAGAAAGCCTTAGGAATTTGTTCGTAATTCTTCACCCTCGAATACGTTCGTTTTTTGTTGACTCGAGGTAGGTATTTTTACCTCTTGTTTAACACGTCATTCTAGAAACAACAGGAGTGACCTCATTGAGCTAGTTTATCGCATTTATGGGACATTCTTCAAAGACCAGGACTTGTTTGTTAGCCGCATGGCTTGCATCCAACTATTTGAGGATTTGAGTTCACTTATGTTCTCTCTTTCCTCTGGCGAAACCGAACGTCCATGGTCAAAACTTTCAGAGGAATGTTGTCTATCTATTTCCACTTTTGTTGGTGACCTATTCCTATGCATTACATCCAAGTAAATTGTCACCGGTTTGTTTATTTATTCCTAAGTGCCGCTGTAAAATTGTATTCAACCAGACATCTGCCTTTACTCAGTCATATTTGTTCGACTCTTTTGGAAATGGCCGAGTTCTCCAGTTGGCGTGCTGTCCGCATCCAAGCCCTATTGGCTTTGCAGCACCTGGTTCGTCCTGGCCCAACATTATGTACACATCCAGAAAACTGTCAACTCAGTCGGCTTGTGCCTTCGAGAATCGCCCAGTTGCTCCCTGGAATCTCCCAAGGTCTCTTTCGCCTTATTACGGGTGATGTGAAGATGGGTTCCAGTGTGAAAGAAGTGGGTTCTTTATGACATGGTTACGTTTCTCTCTTTCTAGGCAGCATTACAGACGTGGGCTGTTGTGTTCGTGGTTGTTTTCGGTTGCTTCTTGAAACCAAGGAACAAAAATTCAGGTTAGTAAGACATCGCATTACACACAAAATTTCTGATTCGATTTGAAAAATTACTTGCAATATAGAAGGTACTTTGTAAAGGTCAATGTGATGGGTTTAATGAATTCAACAGCGGTCGTTTTTGTTAATACTTAATCCAGTTGTTGTGATAGTCTTTTTTAAGGACTGGTTTGCTGAACGCAAGGCTTTGCTTCTGCAAATTAATGTGCTTCTTCCTTATACCTCACATATTTACCGCAGCAACTGACCGATACATATTAAACCCTTTCGACGAGAGATGGCCAATCCTTGATTTGGCAGAGGGGTATGAAAGAGTTTGCAGAACGTCTGCGTGCTGTCGGTGCTGTCGGATAGGGACCGCATGATCCCCACTGCGCCTGGTTGGAGACTGCAAGATAGGGCTCCTAATCAATGTCAGTGGCGTTCTTGTTGTCAGTTTGCATCCAGATCGCCTGAATGACTGTCTAGAAGTGTAGGCACCGCAAAAAATTGTCGTATACTAGGCATTAAGTCCCTTTCCCATTTTCATTCTTTTCTTCACAATAGGGCTTTCCAGTAAGTCATGGTTGTACGGCAACGATCATCAGTGCTGAACACTTATGTCATGCTGTCGACAATGATGATGAAACCTCTTCAACGTATTTGCCCGCCTTCCAACGCTTTAATTTTATAACTGGCTCAGAAGAGGTTCATAACCACCATATAAACGCTGTGCTTTCTGTTCGAGCAACGCATTGGTCCAGGCCACAAATAGTCCCCTCGCCACTCCAGGAATAATTTTTCCTGGCCATTTTCAAATGTTTAGCACACCGTTATCCTACGGTGTGATTTTCGCTTTTCCACTGTAAAGCATTTTTTCACTTGTAGACTTGTTTATTATTCGGATAATCTCATTTCTAGTGCCGTTCTATGAATTTTATACATTGCATGGCTTCTTTTGACAATCGGGTGCATAAGGTGTTCTGAGCACACCGAACTAGTCAGACAACTATGCCACCTACTTTCCCTCTTAATGGACTATGTATCGGAGGGCCATGCACCGAGCGGAAACTTCTCAAAGACAAACGGATTGTAAAATGGCCACTAAGTTCTGTTGTAGACAGGCACCTCGGTACACATCATTAATTGTAGACTCTGACAAACATGGACGGTTACGCTTTCAGTTAGAATAATCACGGATCGTTTCAGCTCATTGCGCAGCTACCCCAATCTTCATTTTGCCACAGTACAGCAACTCTGTATCATTACTTTACACTGAAACAGTTAGGTTAGTCATCATCATCATCAAAGACAGCAACATCAGTGTTGACACTGATGCTTCACTGCCGTACAACCATAAAGTTCGTCTAATTTCATAAAAATATACATATATATATATATACATGTTAAAAGCCCTAGAGTGAAAAGAAGAGAAAAAGAGTGGATGAGGGAGGGGACCTAGTGCTGGCCTATGTCAAGCATTCTGAGGTGCCTACACCTCCAACCGCTCAATCAGACAATCTGGAAAGAAACTGACAGCATGAACGCCACTGACATCGATTAGCCGCCATTTCTTGCAACGTCTCCAGCCAAGCACAGGCGGGGTCACGGGGACCCCATCCTGGAAGGCGTACAGCACCAACAACACCTAAACTCTTCGTGATCTCTTTCACGCCTTTCTGCCAAGTCATGCGCTGTCCACCTCGCGGTTTGCGCCAGTCTGAAGGAGGCACGAAGAACAACACTCGCCTCGGTAGACGGTGTTTCGGCATGCGTAGTACATGACCGAGCCATCTTAGTCGGTGGTGCTGGATGATTTCCCCAATTGATGTACCTGCAGCACAACCAAATACCCGTTTTCTAATCACCTCGTGACTAACACGCTGACGCCATCCAAAACCAGCCACGCTTCTGAGGCATCGGTGGTCGAAAACCTGGAGACGCCTCACATCATCTGTCCGTAGAGGCCATGTCTCGCACCCATACAACAATACAGCCCTTACTGTAGCCTGGTACACACGACCCTTAAGATCTAGTGAGATGCCTTTTTGACGCCACAAGTGACGCAAATTAGCAAACGTGATTCGAGCCTTTGAGATTCTTGCACTGACTTCATCAGACACACTTCCGTCAGAGCTAATACAACTACCGAGGTATGTAAAGTTTTCCACAATCTCCAGTGATTCTCCTTGAATTTTAAGGGATATGTCCGGAGACTGCACGTTCTGAAGCATGACTTTGCACTTTGAAGGTGCAAGGCGCATGCCAAAAGATGGTATGATGGTGGTCAGTCTGTTCAACAGGGCTTGTGCTTCACTTTCGTCTTCAAAGATGAGGGCGATATCATCTGCGTACTCCAGATCGACAAGGCTCTCACCAGCAACGATTTGAACACCGGGGTTTTGAAGACCTTCCAGCGTTCGCCTCATTATTTCATCAATGACGAAGTTGAACAAGAATGGAGAGAGTGGACATCCTTGTCTGACACCACTTTTTGTAGGGAAGCTTTTGGAGAGCTCGCCATACACTCTCACCCGCCCAGAAGTATGTGAATATAGGGATCGGATTATGTTTACAAACTTCTGGGGCATACCCTGTTGAGCAAGTATATTTAACAGCACTGACCGATCGACAGAATCAAACGCACCCTTGAAGTCAAGGAACACCAAGATTGTGGGTCGTCTGTACATGTGGCGTTGCTCTAACACCTGACGGAGTGTGAAGATGTGGTCAATGCAGCCTCTACCCGGTCGAAATCCCGCTTGATTCTCACGAGTCAAGGTTTCGCGTGCCATCGTAAGACGACGAAGAATCAATGACGCCAGAAGCCTTGTCACAACAGGAGTCAAACTAACACCTCTGTGGTTGCTACATTCACTGCGAGTACCCTTTTTGAAAATGGGCACTACTATCGATTCACCCCAGTTGTCTGGGACGGTCTCTTTCTCCCAGATAGACCCAAATAGTCTAGACAGGCACTGGCTGAGGAGCCCACCGCCATCCTTGAAAAGAGCAGGTGGAAGGTCGTCAGGACCAGCAGCACGATGACGCTTGAGTAGAGAAATACACTCGGACACTTCTGAGACCGAAGGCGACTCCATATTTACGGTCCAGCTTTCTGTTGAAGGCCAGGTCTCTTGATTGGAGGTAGCAGGTGGCCAGCTGAATTGCTGTTCAAAGTACTGTGCCCAGCGGTCCAGACGTTCTGCTTTATTGCATATCAGGGAGCCATTTTGGTCTCTGATTGTTTCGCTGACAAGAGGTTTTCGAGGACCAGTCGAACGAATCAAATGGAACAGCCTGCGCACATTTCCAGCATTCTTTGCATCTTCCATTTCTTGGGCCTTTCGGGTCCACCACGCTTCTCGGTCTGCACGGACACTCAGTTTCACTTGGCGTCGGATGATGCGTCGGGTGGAGTTGTGGTGGCGGCCAGGGGGAATCTGTCGCCGGGTCTCCAGCAAAGACACGGTCCTATCAGAGATCCAGTGTTTGAAAGAGGTTGGCTGGGTTGTACCGCAAAGAGACGTTCCAACCTTGAGTAGCGCTTTGGATATCTTTTCCCAGTGGCCGTTTATATCCGACACCGTACCGTCCGGCAGGCATTCGACGAGCTGGTTTTGATAGTTTCGTTTGACTTCTGGATCCACTAGCTTCTCAATGGCTAAGCGAGGTGTGCGCGTTTTGCGTACACCTGAAAAGCGCAATGAAAAGCAGCAGCGTACAAGTGCATGGTCGGAGTCCACGCTGGTGTTCCAGAAGGAGCGGCAAGCGGTGATCGACCCTCGCCACCGATAACTCACGGCGATGTGGTCTATTTGGGTTCGTCGCTGGTTTGTTGGTGGGCACCACGTTGTCAAGCGATTTCCGCTGTTCCGGAAATTCGTACTGCAAAGGAACATTCTGTGATCGGCACACATTTGAAGTAAGCGGTCTCCGTTTTCCGTGCGTCTCGTGTCCAAAGCAAGACGACCACCCAATCGGGCCTCAGCAGCGCTCAGTCTACCTACCTGGGCGTTCATATCACCAGCAACCACAACGATATCTGAGGTTTTAACCTGCTGTAGAAGGGCATCTAGAGCGTCATAGAAACTGTCCTTGGCAGATTCAGAGCTACAGTCAGTTGGGGCGTAAGCAGACACAATAAACAAGGTGCGATGGACCTCACTTCCTCTAGATTCTCTCACAGATGTTGCCAAACGAACCGCACAGAGGCGACTATCAACGGGTATCCAATCAAGCAGAGACGCTTCCGCTCGTTCACTCAGTACAATACCCACTCCAGCATATCCAGCTGCAGTGGCCTCTGCATCACCAGAGGTGCGCAGCCGGAACCTGGAAGAGAGCGAGGGGGCAGTCAGTTCGATCACGGTACTTGCGTCCTGCGTCCTTGTTTCTGACAGACAACATACATCAATGCTGAGGGAATCCAGCGTACAAGCGAGAGCCACCTGTTAACCTGCTTGCTTCAGTGAACGAACATTAAAGGTGGCTAAGTAGACAGGCTTTCGGGGTTTGAAAACAGACTTCGAAGTGTTTAGGGATGTAACTGAACTCGGACGTACACAATCTGCAGCTAAGTGTGATGTAGGGCGGGCCTTTCTTCTTACCGCTATCACCGGTTACTTGTAGCTGTCGGAAGTGCCATACCCTTGGTGCCCGATTCACAACTGACAAAATCTTGCAAATGCTATCGTACTTTGAGAAATGTCAGCTTGGGTGATTGAAACACGGTTTTTTGGAGCTGTCTTAAGTAATGCGATACAAGTGTCCGCAACCGCTGACATCGTTTAGGCTAGGTTTTGACTATTACAACGGGACAGTTGGAGTGTGCATGTACGTGTTCGCCTTAGCTAGTTTATTTGAGATTTGCGTCTAATTTCTCCTGGTATGAGGACGCCGTTGGGCGAAGGGTGACAGAGCTTTCACAAACCAGTGGCCAAGCTCGGCAAACGGATCAGCATCTCATGTTCCATTATTTTTGGATCATTAAACCTTGGTACTGAAATCAGGTATTGGGTGAATAATGTTCAAAATATTCTCTAAAGCAATTATTAACCGATCTTTGAGTATACAGCGTATGTTCCAACTCACTGAAGGCAGCAACTGCGGTGCATCATCGAGAGCACATACACCGGTCTGTGCTTCTTGGACTGTATAAATTTCATTCCATCAGACACTGCATCCGCTATAATCCCGACAGGCCGAGCAATCCCCACACTAACTGTTTTCCGCCTCCGCAGTTCGTCAGTAAGACTTCTGAAGAAGTTACTTCTAGTAATTTTACGCCTGTAAATCAGCCCTTGCGTCAATCGACAGTGTCCTGTCTCCGCATACTTGTTCTTTAGAAGACCCATTTTATTCATACGTATGTTGTTTGACTGCAAGCGAAATGGACTCCGCCTTTTTGAGACATTTTGGGTACGCAGTGTATAGTCGTGTGATTCTTCATTGACCCTAACTGATCACGAAGCATTTCCTGACAGCTTGCACCAAGAGCTTCACATGAATAGATCCGTAAATTTTCACGCGTGTCTACTCGCCTTGCTGTTGATGTGTCTTGAACTCGCACATTCAACTTCATGCCACTGTGCTACTGCACCCAGGGAACCATTGTTTGCTAAACAGATTGGTCATCTAATTCTGCACTGTTTGAGATGTGTCGATCGTCACCGGCCTGTAACTTACGAATCAATCTCGCCACCCCATAGAAAATGCAGCCAGCGGGGCCTATCTTGTCAGCGCTGCAGTTTAGCTTCGGTTCAAGAAGCACGAATACCCTACAATCCGTTGCCTGCTTTTATGGCAAATGCAGTACAGTTTAGCGGATAACGGTGATGTTCGCCGGCACGAAGAATTCGGCGGATGTGTTTGTGGTCATAATCGACCTCATGGTCGTCTTTTGATCGAAAAGTTCTCGAGGTAGCACTGTCTGAACAGAATAGTCGATTTACGTCACTGTTTTTTATGTGGATGAAAACAACCTTGATTAGAGACGCACAGAAGGATAACGTGATATCAAAATTTGGTGCTAACGTTAAATGATTGGCTATTGAATCCCGCCCAAGCGCACTGTTCATGTTAGCGTCTCTTGGAGTACTATTATTTCATAGCACCATAAGCAGTCGTTTGTTTCGTCTGGATGTTTAGCAAGCGAGATCTTTCCGACACTACTTAGGTTGCGGATCACCCGGCTACCGATATTTCAGAACATCATAGTTTGTTGTTTGGTCTGCCTTGGTAACCCTGCCACGGCCGAGTATCAAATACTTCCGCAGAGATAGTGCTCGCAGTCTGCCTGTGTTAGTCACACACGAGAGTGTCATTCAGGTTCGATAATCTTCACCCACCCGGCCGATTTTTGCGGACTAGTATTAGGTGTCATTTCTAAGTCTTTAGGCATTCCATTTCGGAGGAAATGCAATACGATTAGCTGATGATCTGTTCGGCATGCTTGGCAATGGGCTTGCAATCCAGTAAGTCAACCAATAAACGCACCCGGGCTACCAATACTCCGGCTTAATACAACACTGTACTCTGTAGCACATAGTGACCGCATTGTCGAATTCACGGACAGTGGGTGAATAGAGAGCTGATATGAATAGGCATTGGTGACCATAGTTTTCTCAAGTCAGATTAGACGCCGGGGAAAACCTCTTGCGTGTTCCCTAACATTCCTAGCCCCTAATTTTTATTGTACCTATCGTGTATTGTGTAATTTTACCAAACATCTCACTGTGTATTCACTTTCCTGATTTTCCAAAGCCGTAGGAGGATCCGACACTGGACTATTTTCCTCCGAATGGTACGAGCGATCTCGTTCACACATCCATCAACTTGTCTCTCTTACTCTGGACAATCTACTTCATGTGCAACTTGAACTCAGCTTTGATGAAAACAACCGGCTTTCTGTTGCTCTGGTCAACTGGCTGTCCGCCATGTTATTCCAGTGTCCTGCGCTTCTGTCACTTTCTTCCCTACGGGATACAGTCGTTGCCGGGCTTATCACGATCGCTGCTCAGACAAATAACATTGGTGATTCCCCCTTAAAGGATCCTTCCAGTCGGACCAGTTTGACAGCTTCGCAAGTTTTGGGGAAATTTGTGCAATCTGAAGAACCAGACGAAGTCCCGTTGATTCATCTCTCTCTTCCAAAATCAGTGACTGGTAGTCGATTAATACGAAACATTGCATCGCAAGCCTTGTACAACCACATAAACTCATTCGCTGGACTTTCATCTCACGTCATCGGTAGGTTTGGAATGATACCTGATTTCACTATGTTTCGACTGAAGTTGAAGACATTGACTGTTGTTAGTAGGGTACCCTCCTAAACTGTAAAGCAAGCCTTCGGTTTCCTTTTTTTATTTTCCGAGCCAGCCTGTGCTGACAAGGTCGTTTGTGGTTGTGTCATCCTTGTTGGAAATCACCAGCAGTGCGTATCTTACCAACCCAGACTATGTCTCTTACAAATAACCTTCCAAATAGGAGTTGGATATTTCAAGTTCAAGCTACTGATCATCAATGCAGCACAGTTTTCACCCTTGCACAACATGTTGTTGGTCCTCATTTTCCAATGGGCCATAAATTATGTGCACATACGAGCGAAAAGTTGCAGGAAAAGCAATATTTCTCCTGTGTCCTAAGGCCTCTGATCGCACGGATCACGTAGTAAGCAGTATACAAAGTAGAACGCCTTTGTGGACTCATTAGTATACCGGCCTCTCTTGGGAGGAATTGTGTTGTTTGGGTGTAAGTTGAGGTATTTTAATCCTATTTGGGAAGCACGTGATCCAGTCCAGATGGGATGCTTGTTGGTGATGATGTCTATGAGGATCAAATAGCTGCAAAATACTTTTGGGCTTTTCTACATAGGCTGACTTCACTTTGTGTGACGAAATTTGAACCCAATGTTTTATAATCTCCCAGTCACCATTTGGAAGAATTTAGGAACATTCACTTTAGCGGTTTCTTTGTTCATCTGTAGCACACTTTCAGTGCCTAGCTGTCGTGCCACCCGAAGGAAGCACGAGGACTGGGATACTGCTAGGTCTCCCAAGCCTAAACAGGAAAAGTCGAGATACAGAGGTCGGGTTCGAACGACGGACCTTTCGGTCAGTAAATTCGCGCTCTGGTCACTGAGCCATCTCGCTCCAAGGTCAATTTGACCAGAAATAGTTTGTGTGCATTTTACCCGTATTTCTAATGTTGAGCACAACTCATTCCCTGTAGTCTTTCGTCCTTTCTTAGTCTTACCCTATTTTTTACATTTTGTGTGACTACCTCTAATCGTCCATGCTTATATCTTGTATTCTGCTGTCACTTCAGTATTAAGTGCTTCCCCTGCTGTTTATTCTTCCCTGGTCCAACTTCTAAGCGAACTTCTCTCATCTTTAAACAGATGAAAAACAACTACAGAAGCGGCTGCGCACCATTTTGGGTTATTTAAATGTTATGGGTAAGTCGAATATTTGATTGCTTTTCTTCTTGTGTTCCATTGATACACTCTGCCCGAGTTCTCATCTAGCAGCTCACTTTCAATCCATTTGAACAGCCTTGTTTCCTTTGTTGCCCCGTGGGATCAGGGACTTGGTGGGCCATTCATTTTCAATATCATGTTTAGTTTTACGCTCAAGAGAGACCAATGACATCTGGTCAGGGACCATTTCTTCCGAACTTTGCTGGGATATGCGGCCAGTGTGTCAATGATGTTTCAGAATATAGGTAGCCCCGAGTGAGCTGCTTGGTTGTTGGTCCGTTCGCCGTGCTTGGCAGTTAGATTGCAAACGTTTCCTCCTCAGTCGAGGTGATGCTATCAACCACGACGAATTGACATCATCGGTGATGTCACCCTGGTTGGTGATGAAACTTGTGCAATCCAACTGCCAGGCTCGGTGAACAGACTAACAACCAAGTGTATAGACTGTCTAAGCAATAGAATGGCTTGAAACTGGTCGAAACCATTGAAATGCGTAGTGTGGTCAGCAATACGGAAGCGAGTCCTGTTCGGGCAGTTTTTATTGTCATTTCCAGATTCTGGAAAATACTCCAGCGGACTGCTCATCGCGACTACGTTATCGTGGGTAATTTGAAAAAATCACGAATAGCTTTTATTCAGCTTCATAACTCGTCTGAAATTCTGGACAGTTAACGTCCCGTGTTGTGTGGCAGTGACACCTGAGTTAGAAGTTTCTTACTTGTCAGTTCCGTAGCCCTTGTTAGCTATCCTTTGTAGTGACTCATCCATGGATTACTTTCTCCAACATATCCCTTACTCATTCACAGTAACAGTAGGGGCCGCGCTTGTCATTTCAACGTAAGCTCCGACGATGAACACCTGTTCGATTTTTCTTTAGGTATTTTTCATCATGTGCAATGAAAACAGTTCATTTTTCTTGGAATCGCAGTTTGATACTTACAGTCGTCAACAAAACGTGCATGTCTTTTAAACTCCTTTATTCCGACGGGTTTTTCATCATTAATGTTCACTCCATGTGTTTGTTTACAGATGTCGAAGGCCTTTCCATACTCACCTACCGTCGAGAGTCGTTTCATCGCCTATGCACAAGCCTTGCTGAACTTTTGCGTTTTAGCACAAATTCTGTGGAACTGTTGCACGACTGTTCCCCTCAGATTTCCTCCAGTCAGTCAGGTGAGTTTTCTGGTTGAACTTCTTTGGATTTCGCCTACATTTTAACGACTGCTAATCTTTACTGTGTTTTTGTGGTTGTGACGTGCGCTTGGTCACTCCTGCTTATTTTCTGGTTTCGACGTTTCTCAGTGAGCAATGTCAGTCGGCATCTTGACTGCTGATGCTAGCTAGACTTCCTATTACCTATTTGCGGGGAATACATAAATCCTTGACAAGCTGACGTCCATAAATTGCAGTCACCGTGTTTTTTTATGAAACTGTTCTCCGCTGCGAGCAAACTTTCACCTAACTAATGTTCTGATGATTGAGCTAGCGGCTACCTGACAACAGTTCCAGGGACTGAATGAGGCCGTCCGAAAGCCTCTGTTTCGACTAACTTTGCCTATTCGCTTAACTTATGGTAATCTGTAAGTCATTTTTCTCAGTACCATTCAGATTGCTTAGTCTCTGGTCAATGGCATTTTACAATGAATCTGTACAATAAGTAATCCATTTCGGCCCCTTGTTTATCTTTGACACTGTGCTCGGGACCTGATACCAGTATGTTTGAGGTTAATGCAGTCAGACTTCCATGAAGAGTGCTTTTCTATGCTCGCTAGTAAGTTGGCTGTTTCGTCGAAATGTGTGCAGTCATAAAACAGTCTGCCTCCCGTTGTATGAAACGAGTGGAATTTCTTACAACGTTCTCTTAAGTCGGAGGACTTAGTGAGATACTGTATATTTGCGTGTTTCATTGAATCCTAACTTGAAGAACTCTGGTCCTCGGAAATCATTACCACTGACATCATCGTCAGTAAGTGAGTTGGATGTGTGTGTGTTCTCCGTGAACTCATGATTGATCACATAAAAACTCCGCATTCCTCTTGGAAGGATGTGCTTAAGCGGAGACTGTACAATGAAGGAGCACACAAAACTTTTGACGTCAGCAAACTATGCCCTGTGTTACGTTGATCCATATTCTGTGTTCTTTTGGAAACACTAGCTGTACAGCACGGGGTTCTGAATCGAATAAGGCGGACGTTCTACAAGTTTCTGCAATTTTCCCCCTCGTGACAGAAGTAACCAAAGTGTTCGATGATTCTTTGTTTCTGGTTGTATAACTTGGCTATTTCACACTTTTCCATCCTACATTTTTTCTTCTTTAAAAGTTTCCGGTCGCACAAACGCTACTCGACCTGTCAGCTTGTTTCCCAAGTCTTTCGAGCTGTTCCACGATTCGAAGACGCTGGAGCTAGTCCAGTTAGTGGCTTGTCGGATTGCTGCCCAAGGTAAGTCTAAACTTCTAGTTTGAACGGATCCATTGTTGCAAAAAGTGAAATGGATAAGTGACAAACAGTTTAGTCTTTTCCACCCAAACTCTCGGCCGCTGAGAAATACGTACTTCTTGTGCTTGCGTGTCCTGTATAGAAACGGTCTTTTACGGAGGCTCGTTTTGTTGGCTAGTTGCGGCAGTGTCACGTTCGGTGCAAACCAACCGATCGGCAAATGTGGTGCGTCTTTTTAGTCGTGCACACATAGTGCCCTCTAAGTTTTTCAGGTGTCACTTTGTAGCGATAGCCGCCAGGTGCTTCATGTTGCGACCAAAAGGATCTTGGTTAGAATCCATCTTTATTTTTACTCTTATCTGGGCTTTGCCCATCCGATAGTATCTCTACTCTCTTTTGAGTCGCGCGGTGGCTATGCGTCGATTTAATTCCCTTTACAGCTAACAATTTATCTATCGTGTTCAAGGGTCACAGAAATCCCATTCACTCCGTCTGCTTCTCTGCAGTACGTGGTTCACATCCTACTCATCCCCACCTTTGAAGCGTCATCTCTTGCTCTTGTGAGATGTGTGATATTTCGATTAACTCTGTATTCCCCGGAGCTCATCCGTTTAAGATCGAAAGACTCGGTTTTCATGCGCTCAGCCAAAACAAAGAAGATTTCTATTTTTTCATTGGATGTTTGTTTCATGAAGGTATATTTGCGGACCCATGTGTTGCTATTTTCGGCCAGTCAGCTTTGTGACTTCTGTGGTACAACAGCGTTCTTTTGATTTTTTGCACCAGAGGACGCTTTGGACATGTTCGTTGATACTTGTCGTGATGTGATGACACTTACTGGTGAAATTCATCGAAATCCGTGTCTTCTGCTTATCACCGCCGGTTTGTTCGGTTACTTGCAGAACGGTAAGTTTGTGCGTTTACTGTTCACGTCACCGTAGTCGACTTATTTGTAAAACCTCTGCTTTGAGATCTGTATTTGGTCCTCGCTCCTTAGTGGTTCCGTCACTGAAACTGTTCAGTGTCCTGTCCACTCAAGCAGCGAATTGATGTAGGTTCGTTTGCTCCTATGTATAAGATATATATATATATACATATGCAACGTTTTGTAAATTGGTCAGTCCATGAGGCCATAAGTAGGAACTGTTTGAAAAGTTAAGAATGAGACCAAATTCGCAGCAGTCCGACCAGGACCTACCGTCAAATGCCATGTCGGTGTTAGAACGGCTTTCGTTCACGACTCCTCGAGGTGCTTCTGCGCGATCCAAATGTTTGTTAGCAAAAGGGTTCTCCCATAAATTCCGGTTTGTGTGGCTACCCAGAAGACCATTCTTGCCCGTCAGATCAGTTACTATCTAGTTCGCTTTCAAAGTTCCTGTCTTCGGAAGCACAAATTTGTTCGAGCCTGATTTCGTGCCTTTTCCCCCTTTGATATGTTTGCACGACTCAGTTGTGCGCGCTGGTAGACAGACACACCTGCCACTTCTCAGGTCTGTGTAGATACTGGCAATTTGTTAGTGCAGAAAGGAAAAGTGCAAAACCTAGAGTTCGACTATTTAACCCGACTGACTGCATTACCTCTTCTGAAGAGGTAGTTTACGGAGGTTTTGTTCGAAATTTATCCGTACCCTGCTTATTACTTCTCGCTTTCGGTGCTGAATTTTTGAAACCTCTTAGCCTGTGGGATCCGTATTAAGGCTAAAAGGTTTTCAAATGCTTCAGCGTGTGTTCTATGGATACGCCCAAAAGACCTGATATTCATTTGGCGGAATTGAAGAGCGAAGGCGGGTGTCCGCTTTTTCACGGGGTTGGCAGACGACTTGTGGCCTGTCCAGAGGAGTTGTCTAGACTTCTATTTCAAACCATCTGTAGGCGGCCTACGAAACCTGAATAGATGGTAGTGCAACTACTTTGGAGACCCTTAGTTTTGGTATCTGTCGTTTTTACGAGACCCCAACTCCATGCTTCATCTGAGTCCACCATCATCTTTGAAAACTGTTCACCACTTACGTTGCTCCGGAGATTCAATTTTCGGACACCGTAGGAGCAGGAATAATCCTGAGGTGTGTTGAATGTACATTCTTGCCATTGACCCTCATACTAGACCCAATATGCCGGACACTTTGTGCCTGATGTGTGAGCTTTGACTGTGCTAGCGGTTACCGCGCCTTGAAGAGCATTCAGCATTGTCTTTTCTTCGGTTGTTGGTCCTTACACCCGTGTTTCCATACCAAACATTCTTACGTACGTTGGGACTCATCTTGTCTGACTGGAACTGTTGGTGGTATGACTTCGAATGGGCCGCTTCTCTCCTTTTATCTAATATTCCCCTGTAACCCTTCCACATCTATCGCTTGCATTCACTTTTTATGTTTGTGACCATGCTCTTCAAAAATGAACAATAGTACTGGTTGAGCCGCCCACTCTGGCCCCGGAGCGGATCAGGGCATGTGCGCTTCAATCGATCGTTCAATTCCAGGTTGTTGCGCACTTCCTCGTTTAGTTTAGAACATACGTTTGCTAGATACTTAACAAAATGTAACAATGTAACAAAATGTCTGCTTTACTGAGGAGCCAATGAACCCCCACCGATATTATGAGCTGAGCTCTGGTGTCCAGTCAGCAGCAGATCGCACTTTTGCACAGACGACGATCAGTGTGGCTCCTCTTTTCGACAGTGCAAGTGCATGCGCACGTCGTGCCGTCATGGTATCTAGCTTGGGCAGGACGTGGCGCCAGGAGAGAGCGTACAGTAGTCTGCGTTCGACTAATCGGTTGAAGTGTGACACGGAAGCAAGAGACCCTTAGTGAAGTACTCAAACGAACCAAACCACCAATGTCAGTTCAAAAGTCTGCAGATATCCACAAATCACTTCCACGCACATACCAATAGTGCATGGCCTACGTGAATTTCTTGACAAGTAGTTTAGCAATTTTACTGTTTTTTTACGTGTCCTTGACGTGGTAATTTCCATTCTTCCCGCACCCGTATTATAGGAGCAAGTTGTCACAACACTAAATAAGCCTCAGGTTGATTTGGGGATGGAGAACAGACTAAGTAGATTCTTTGTTAACAGCCACATTGTTGGCATCAGACTCCGAGAGCCACGGAAACATTGTGTTGTCATCACAATATTTGTCGAATTAAGATGTTTTACACACCGTGAAATTGCCTGCTATCCTGTTAGGACAATGGCACAAGAGTATACAAAACCACCTTTTGCTCTTAATCCGAAATTCATGATATACCTGTTGCTGTAACTTGATTCCTTGAAGGACCGGCTAGCTAATCTCGTCGATAATTTTCCTTATTTGCCTTTTTCCCTCACTTTTCAGACATGGTTGTTTGGGAGCAACGAAATGCGGATTGTCTGTAAGACCCTGTTTTTATTCGAACTCTAGTCTCTGCTTTTCCGGTGTTTTTCTTAGGATGATGTATGTTATATTACCCTATGAAGTTCGTTTTTGCAGCTCACAGTCATCCACAGCGTTTTCCTCCGTAGAAGTTATTACTAAGGCGCACCAAGCAAGCCGTGAAGTAAGAGCCCAGGACTTGGTGAAGTCTGTCAGAACCAGTACCGTTCAGTCCTGTAGCATCACGCCTTACCAACTCGACTCACAACTTTTCTATTGCTGATTCTCACAACCTCTTGCGGGTTTTGCTGATACTCGTACTCCTAGGTTTTTTCTTCTCCCATAAACATTTCATCCATACAAGTTCACTGGTGTTCCGTTTTTACCAATTAGTCGCTGTACTTATAATCGGAATACAACACTTCCCGTCCAATATCCTCAAACCCCTTCAATATCATCATGTCCAGACCTGATCACTCAAAGATGAGCTGGTCGGTACATCCTTACAAGTTCCACGTGGACCTTTTTTTACTTATTCCTCCATTTTCTTAGCAATTCTAGTTGAGCCCGAGGGGTGAATATGAACAACCGCGTGCACCTGATAGGTGGTACGGGAAGCAGAAGGTATTCGTGTTCGAAGGTGTTTAGGTCAATCGCTGGCAGGGGAACAAGATGTTAGGCATATGCTTGGACGACCCAAGTTCCATCCGTCTACTGGACACCCGCAAGTTAGCTGTTGGTCTCGTCTTGTTTCAGCAACAAATACCCAGAAAGTCCTTTTTAGAGTCACTGTTCCCGCACATTCATGGAAATTTGCTGTGACAAGTACGGGCCTGTGTATGTTCTTCCCTCTTTCTTTGTTGCACTGAGGAATAAAAACAATAGAAAGTATGGTTAAGCTATGGCGTCCTTTCGATGCAGAGGTGTCGTGCAATTCGAAGGAAACACGGGAACTGAAGTGCTATCTGGTTCTCCAATAGCGCTTCGAATGGCCTTTTTTGAGAACAAATGTTCGTTCTGTTATACATAAGACACACGCATCATCCCTCTCTAATCATTTGTAAATGGCTACTACAACAAACTCCAATTTGCCGTATCCTTCATGTTTACCACTGTCCTCGCCAGCATAAACCTCACCGGAGTGGTTGCTCGAAAAACTGTCTGTTCTTGAGTTTGACGTGCCAACACCTTTGTTCAACACAGAGTGTTACTGTCTGTAGTGTTAAATTCTTGTGATAAGTTATTCCAACTTCCTTAGTCTGGGTGCTGCTCTCCGCTCGAACTTGCTTAAATCTGCATCCTGTGTTAAAAGGTCGCTCGAGACAAAACGGAGATCGGCCGCATTTACTATTGCTTTGTCGTGCTTTTTCGCTTTTGTCGATGACCGGCAGTCCCTGACATGTTAATTATCTTCTGGTGCATTTATATTACCAGCCAGTAAATTTTGTGAACCATTCTCGTCCCTTCGTTGTAGACGAATAGTTACTGAATGGTTTGACTCGGACCTGTTGCACCTACCCATATCCATTGCTCAGTGTACCAAATCTACCGAGCAGTCCAATGTCAAACATGTCACCGTGTGGCCCGAACTACCTTCTGCTAGTGCGATGACTTCTTCCGATACCTGCACACGTGAACACGTCGCTGCTAAGGATGAAAAGCCGAGTTTAAAGGAACTGAAGCAAAACACCATAACCGTGTGTTTGTTGTTGGAACTGTTTTCAACAGCTTCACTGGTAGGTTGGCCTTTGTGCACCCGTCTTCACCAGGCCTTATTTCGTCCACCCTTAAATAAAGGAATGACAAGTTTTCCTGTATTGTTTAGTGTTTCTTTCAGTTGTTCATAAGAAGGCTGACTGTCAGTAGAAGTGAATCAGCTCCATGACTGTTCGGGAATCTGTCGAATAATTTCTGACGGTTCACTCCACTTCCTTCCCAAATGTTGCCTTTTACTGGCGACCGTACTAGTGCGATAAAATACATAGTGCTCCAAAGGCTTGGCTGAAAAGGGATATTTTCAAATTACAGTGTACTTGAATTTCCCCCCCCCCCTACTGCAATGATGTGGGCTGATTATGATAAGTACTGGAAACAGTGTAAATTGGTTTATCTTTTCTCAACTTACCATAAATGCTTTCGAACTGAGGTGATATGTCAATCGCTACAAAAATCGCTTTTGCTGGAATTCAGCAAACCACTACCTGAAATTAACACACGGAATTCAGATGTCAGTTCCCCGTTCGCTGTCAGGTCGTCCTTCTCAAACGTGGCAAAAATCAGGGCAGGTGACTTACAGTCTTTATGGTCCAAGATGCATGTCGACGCTTTGGTGAAATCACTGGTGATGAATTCTCTCAAAACGCATCCTTGTACCTATCTTTAAACTGAACACCCGAGATTGACTGGAAAATCGTCAGGAATGTTACGGTTTCACGTTCTCCATACTGATTTTCGGTATGCCCTTCCGCTCACTGTGTTATATCAACAGGTACGGTAGCTTAAGATAGCTTAAGACAAGGCAGAATCAGTGCATCCGTATTTATAAGGCAGTGACAGAAATATCCACAAGATCAGTCTATAATCATGTAAGGACAAAAAGCGCCACGCTAAAAAGAATTTTCGATCCTGATTGGCTCACATTTTGGCCAATAAGGGCATACTTTCTCGGGTCCGCAATCGGTTTTCCCAATAGACGTGATGTTGAGTTACTCCGAACGGCTCTTCTGCAAACAGAGAGAGACAGACCCGTGAGGACCAACTTCGTTTTAGCCCTGTGAGAGGGTGGAAACTTTTGCCATAAATGCCGACGTACTGCTTCCAGCAATAGCATTTATTTTTGTTTTTACAGTCGCGATCTGTTCTATTGCCCGTCGGACACCGCAGGATGTGTGTTGACCAGTAGAATTCCTCCTGAATTTTACGAGCGTTGTACGCTTTGATATTCAACGAACCCGGTGCAAACCACGAAGCTGGACCACCCCATGCCATTCTTCTGATTAATTTCTTTGTCATTGCTATGTTCATGGTATTCCTTTGGCAATAAAGTGGGTAACTGGAATTCTACTGAAGTGTAGAATAATTAATTTACACACTTTACTCTGCGCTCCTAGCCTATTCAAAATGTACTTCCGGCTAAAACCCAGATGGAGCTTGTACCTAAGATCAAATCAGTAAGTGTTTTTCGATGGGCTAGATTCGGTCACATTCCGATTCGGAAACACCACCTGCTGAAGTCTATTGTGTCAATACCGAGTTGAATTTTCTGGGAAGCTTCCAGACCTAAACGGGCGCAATTGTACCAATGACGGTTCGGGTGACGATTGGGAAAGCACGAAGAAAGCCGTACTCACAGTTTATGAAACCGCTTGCCTGAGGTCGCTTACACAGCCCAAGTGAACACTGGATCTCGTCACGATCAACTATACCGGTAACAGACGACCACTATGACGCACAAAGATCCCCCAGACGCCGAAAAATGTAGGCTTCGGACAAAGCAATCACATCACTCAAGCATAAACACGTTTGGTCGTTGGCTTGTTCGCTGAGTTGAGCGATTTGATTGTAAACGTTTCATCACTAATCGAGGTGATCTATGCTACCATCTATGCTACCTGGGCTACCAACATTTTCTTTTATAGAAAACACGTTTGTCTGTCTAGATGTGATAATTCAGATACGTCCGGCATGCGCTGGTATAGTAGTGATAACGCGCTCGCTTCACATGTTGGATTTACAGATTTCAAACACCGGCACGGCCAAGAATATGTACTACTGATGAGCTCTAATAAGAGCGAAACTCGAGCTCAGTGCTTCTCCACTTTGGTATGACCTCAGCAAAATAATTTTGCCAGGACAAACGAGAGTAGTGTGAATTTTAATAATGAAGAGCTTAAGGATTGAGAGAGAGCGCTCGAGTTTGGAGGAGACCCGAGAAATTGAGTGAGCTTTTGCAACGGGAAAGAGTCATACTCCATTCCCTCTAATCTAACTAAACTGGTCCTGGGAAGGCAGCGAGACACTCTTCGAAAAGGATTAGGCCTAAATCCGTCCACAAAGACGTCTTCTTGGACGAACGGCTGAACACCTAAAAACAGTTCAGTCGGTCCCAATCGGCAACGGAGATCCAGCGTGCAATTTCATTGCTTCAGGGCAACATGGCATCTAGTACAGATGGTTTGTGTATTGCACTCCTCAAAGGTGGTGAATCCGTTGTGGCTCACCTAACGGGTTAACTGTAGAATATCTGGGCTGAAGTAAGAATACCGACAGAATGGAGTGCCTCGACGGTGATTCCTATATTACAAAACTACACAAGTACATCGTGCAAAACCACTGGGGCGTCAGTGACCATAACTTTAAAGTTTTCTGTTATTATGCTACGCAGATTGATCCTTTGTCTGGGGGTGTCAGATTCGTGAGAATCAATCTGGATTGCTCCCTGGCTAGGGTTGCATCAACCATATCTTCACTTTGCGTTAAGTGCTGGGACTTCTGCATTCTTTCCGACGAGCAACTGTGGCCGTTTCCCTTGAGTTGAAAGCTGTCTTTGACTCCACAGACACTATGGCAGTGTCTAGCAATGAGATGTGTCTTTTCTGAATTCCCATCTCTTCTAATAGCTCAATATGCCTTCCCCGTGGACGAGTTTGTGTCTACGAGAAATCCTCTCCTGTTCACCAGCAATGTCAGTCAGAGGTGGGCTCGGTCGCCCTTTCTCTGTACACTTATGACCCTCTTGAGACTGCCTTAGCCCATCAATCACCTGTCTCCAGCAAACAAACTAATCAGGTAGTACCAATTTTTGACGTATTATAATATTCTCGACAACTGCATTATCCTGTTCTCTGTTTTATAGCTGTATTTGGTAGAATTAGGCGTTATCGAAACCACATGTTCGCAAATCTTTTTGTTTCATCCTCATTATATCCAAATCTTCCGTCCAGATATACGTGTCAAAGCCAGCTAATAATGAGGATTTGTTGCGCATCGGCCTTGTGGCCTGCACCTCATTTGCCGCACATCCGGACTTGGTTGGGAAAACCGCTAGATGTTGCCTGCAGCAACTGGCAATCAACTGTGGTTATGCTGAGTAAGTCGTAACTGAGTTTTTCCCTTGCATTCTCAGAAATTATGTTTGAACTGTCCTGTCTGAATTAATTTTTCTCAGATCTCATCGCCAATCAACATGATGTGGCCACCATAGTGGCCTCTCTCACTTGAAACAGGTGTTGTGTGTCGTTTCGTATACAACGTGGACACAATATCCTCTGTGTTGTCATTGTCAAGATGAGACGAAAATTTCATCATTTATATGCCTCCTTTTCTTCAGTGTGCATTGTTACAGTGACGTGTAACACCAGAAACTTCAAGTAGGTGAAGCAAAACTGGAGCTGCGTTTCTCTACGGCACTACTAATGTGAAACATTATCTCATCTCAACGCTAGATACTCGTCTGCGTTTTTCGTTTCGCCACTTTAAAGCAAATGATAATAGTCATAGTGGTCGTTCATTTGTGACACCCTTTCGATGCATAGCTGTCGCGCGACCTGAAGAGGGCACTAAGTCTGAGATACTACCGGGTTGCCCAAATTCAGACAGTAGCAGTCGGGAAACCAGGGTAAGGTTCGAACCACGAACCTTTCGGTCAGTGATTTCAAGTCTTAACCACTGAGCTATCTTAAGCTCATGTTTTACAGTGGTTCTCAACCGTTCTGTTTACCTCCTTTTCAGGCTGCGGTCGCAGACCATTCCCGATTCAAAGATTCCCGTAAAACTAGTGTTGATTCTCGGTTTAAAGTGCTACCTGCTACCCACGAGATTAGAGAAAAAACGTCAGTGGTGACCGATCTCGCACTCTTTAGCACTTATCTCTTAGCCACCAAATTTTCGTCGTTCTTCATTTCGCTTGAATACTGAACCTAATATGCGTAGAGCTGAACTCTCGTTCGCAAACTGAGTTTATGTTGGCATGACACTCAAGCAAACCTTTCGTTAGAAGCTAAGACTCCTCAGGGGTTCACTGTGATCAGTATTAAAAATATGGAACTGTTTTACTGTATATCTCTTAGTGGGTTATGTAAGGCAGATCGGCACCCCACTGTTGGTTTCGCCCTATTTTAGGTTCATCAAGTAGACGTAGTCCTTGGAAAAACGGTAACTTAGAAGAGTGCCGGGCACACACCACCTCAATTTGCGACTCTAATACTCTTGATAATCATGCTTTTTTTGCCCGTGGTTAAATGTAATTAGCTTGATTTATATTTTGCTGGAAGTTTTCGGGATTAAAGTTCGAATAAGAACACAATGGTCCAACTAGATCCTTTTTAGGGTATTTGTGCATGTTGTCAAATCGACTTGTTACCTCGGAGTAGTCAGTGAGATAGCAATAATTAATATCAAGTGGGCAAACGTAAGTGTCGTACGCTTCAGTCACAAGGTGAAGAAGATGGGGTCTGCAAATCTACGACCTCCGTCCCCTTTGAAAGCCTAAGCCAACTCCCCCACTTCCGGCGTTGAGAATTACCGCCATATCAGAACACGACATTCTTTTGTGTCCATTTTTTCCCTTCGCATAATGATAAATCTAAAATGGAGGATTTTTGCGCCTCAGTTTGTGCAATTGATGATTTCCTTGTTCTCTGAGCTCGACAATCCTGTTGCAAGCACCTCGCCACAAATCGGGGTAGCATTATCATTGCATGCACGTACCCACCTGTGCACGACTACATCAGTGTACTCCGATGAGTTTGGTAACAATCTTGCCCGGCTCGTATATCCGTGCACCTAACGATTGTAGTCAATGCTGAAGAAGTTCGATTGCTAAAACCGGTCGCTCCATACCTATTACTTCTTTCTGTGGACTGTGCGGCTTCGTTCCCAGTAATATTCACCATGTTTCTTTCGGCCTTGCAGTGTCCACAGTATGATCACGGCCAACGCAGACTTCCTCGTCTCTACTATCACACTTCAGTTACATCGTATCATTCTACTCAGTCCAGATGATGCACAACGAGCAGTCCCGCCGGAGCTACTCACAGAGCTTCGTTCGACTTGCCACACATTGGAAACTTTGTTTGAATACGCAACTATGGATGTGCTCCCACTTTTGCGTCCGTTAGTGAAGCAGGTCAGTTTATGTATATCTGTGTAAGCTCTTCTGGCCACATTTGTTCACTGTCTTGGCGTCACTTAATACGAACACTTTCTCAAAACGTTTGATCCTAATCTTACAAGAACAGATCGGCAGTCATTTCGTCACCCCAACTTGTTTTTCAGTACTCAAAAGAGAAACGGACGGTTGAATATTGCGAGGACACCAAGTCACACGCATCCCATTTTTCTGCAATTTCTTAAGTTGTTGGCGGTCTACACTGTGTTGGGGATTAGAGGACTAATGAGCCGAGGAACAATAACGGCAGTAATCGGGAACCGACTGATCGTGAGATCCTTGATTGACACCCATTTTACTCGTTACTAGTAGCAAGTCACCAGTGGTGGGACTGAATATAAAGGGGCCAGTGGACATATCTTGCTGATCTCGGTGGTATTTCCGACGATTACGTCACCGTCTTGTATGTTTCATTTCGTCAGGAATTTGATGTGGCCTAACATCACAACAAGGTCCTACCATGGCCATTGCATACTCGATTAGGGACTTCTTACGATGAGACTGATAAATGTTGTGTACTATTCAGCTCAGTAAATCCAATCCTTTACAATGAGTCAGAAATAATGAGTCCATGTTTTATCATCACGATTTATTGAGGCTATGACTAGTCTGTGCGATTTTTCCCATACCTTTCGCGATTAATCAAAGGTACAGCGCAGATACTTCGTAATGTAATGAATAATACTACTGAATAATTGTTCAGCTGTAACACCTTTTCGGTACCTAGCTGCCGTGCGACCCGAAGGAAGCACGCAGGGCGAGATACTGCCAGGTTGCCCAAACCTATGCAGGAGTAGTCGAGGTTGGATTCATACAGCGGAGGTCTGTGCCTTAACCACTGAGCTCTCTGAGCAATTAATACAGAATACCAAGAGGTATCACAGGATGCCCGGAAATTTGCCACAAATACCTCAGCTGGTTAGATTTATGCCTACGTTTATTGAGCAAAGCCGGGCGCAGTTTGCATTGACAAAAAAATATGTAATGGACCACGTTGAACGCACCTAACGTAAATGAAGTTGGTAACGGGGGCGAGATGGCCCGAGTGGTTACAGAGCGAATTTACTGACCGGAAGGTCCGTGGTTCGAACCCGACCTCTGCCTCTCGACTTCTCCTGTCTAGGCTGGGGCAACCTGACAATATCCCGGCCCTTGTGCTTCCTTCGGGTGGCATGGCAGCTAGGCACCGTAATGGTGCTACAGTTGAACGTTTTTAGATTGGTAACGATCCGTCAAATGGTTATATCCTTAGCTAACAACAATTCTAGGGTGCCAATCTTGGGGATAGGAAATGAACCCTTGTGTCTAAGTAAATCCCATGACCACGGTCACATTCGCTGTTAACCTTACACATGACTGAACTACTGTAGTCATCAGAAATATCTCCCTGACAATGTCGATTCCCAAAACATCTTTACAATATTTTGCTTACGAGCTTTGTCGCGCAAGTGCCAGTCGAGGTGTGAGTGTCCCAGGTATCAGAGCGCTAGGTCCAGGGATTGTGAAGCTAGCTTCGCAACCGAAGGACAGCCGTGACTTCATCGACTTTATCTGCCACAATAAAGTGATTAGGAAACTTCTTTGTGTGAAACTGTATCCATCTGCACCGTGTTCACCTGTAGGAAATGGAATCAGAATCGACAGTGTACTTTTTAAGGATCCACCATCAGGCATGGAATCAACAAAAAACAAGCAAATGAGCGTTGTACACTACTCACCGGTTAGTAAACGTCAACATTTCATCTCGCGCAAACCTTACTTAGTCTTTGAACACCCATTCTACGCATTCTATCCATACAACCTTTTGCGTAATAAATGGAACATCTTACCCTGCTTTCTTCCCAGATATTAACTTGTCTGGACCTGACCTACGAGCATCATGCGGATCTATTTCTTCCCGCATTTAAATGCCTCGTGTCAACGTGTCGTTGGTGGAATGAGAAACATTACAAAGCCTCTCCTCTGCATTTTGACAGTTCTTCTCTGGCGCTGGATGAAGCCCAGCCTCCGGTAAGTTGAGTCCTACAACAGCAACACTAGAAGAGCATTAAGAGTGCAGACGAAGAAGTTTCCTCTCTGGTTTATATACATAGTCTTGTGGAGAATTCAGGGCTCCTCCAGAAACCGTGAAAATGTAAATCCTCGTTTGAGAGATTGCAGGGTAGTCTTCCTCCTACAGACGCAGTGACTTTTGTGTCGTAATCAAGAATATCGCTAATGCTATCGTTACTAAAAACAAATGAATGTATCCATAACCCTACGACATATTCAGAACGCCTTCGATACTAATGCTACAAGAGTTATACTGATACTATCTTGATTTGCTTTTTCTGGGTCCCGAGCGATGCCGAACCAAAGTGGCAATTCTGTTTGCTAAGTCATTGTACAATATAGAAGAAAAGGGCTTGAGTATCTGAAGTCTGCTGCACAATTTTCACGTTGTAAACTCACAGTTTCGACGAACAATGAGTGTGAACTTAATTGAACTTTTCGAATAACTGGATCCACAAAAATATTTTCAACAAGAGGAAGATTTTGCAACTTTCATTACTGCGATCTGCATGCTTAGCGTTTTTACTACAACCCCTTCGGCAGACCACAATCGTCGTATTCTTCCGTAGTGTGCTAGCAAGACTAGCGTTCAGGATTTCATGTCCCTCTTAAAATGCACCCTTTAGAGGTCGCAAAAAATATATATCTCTGGCCAATGTCCTCCGGTTGAGTGTACTGTAATTTAAGGGGGAACACTGCATTTTGTTTTGATATACATTACTATTCTAAAATTAATGCCGTGTTTTTTCAACTTGTGTGAACGTTGCCATGTGCGGTCCCCCAAGGAAGTTACCTGTCAATCGTGATTCTGTCGGCGTGATTTATATTTCTCTACCATTTGAAACGATGGAATCAAGTACGAGAGATATGTATTGTTCCTTTCGCATCTTTTCATCCAAACTCGCTGGTTTCTTGAATTCTCGCAGTCACCCAACGTATGTCTGAACTGATTCGTTTCATGGTAATAGGGTATTGGATCGGCTGGCCTGAAGGCCAGATCCCAAAGCCATTGAGAAATTGTGAAGCATACCAACGTGTCATGTGTACAATGATACTGAAATGCAACGCCCTAGGATTGAATTAGTTACTACTCTTGAATGGGATAGAAAAACATTGACCATATATTGTCCGGACACTCCTTCAAAGAATTCTAAAACTTTGTATAGAGGTCTTGGGTCGAAGCACTCGGAGAATATCTTTCTAGCCCTTCTTAACGGACCTGCAGTAGGAGGTTGTCCTATACCATCTTTTTATCTTCCTTTCTTGTTTAAATTGTCTGTTTTATATCCCATTCGCTCGTGAATACCCGTTCTCCGACAGTTGCCACCTACTGATCATTCAGTTCGCTGGAATCAAATATGTGATAAACATGGTTTCTTCCACATTTTTGGTGGATTGTATAAAAAGAGTCTACCAAGACGGTTGCGTCTCAAAGATGATGTATGCGATTAAAAAGAAGCAAGTTTTTGCCAAATCGTTCTCTGTCTCAGCAGTTTTCCCCGCTCAGTTTAGTAAGCCTGCTCCAAGTTAGGAAGGAAAATGCTGAGGGACACTGTTATGCCCTGATCAAACGCCAAGTCACCGAATCAATATGACTACCTTTGTTTATCTCAGTTTGTGAAATCCAAAGTAAGCAGTGCATCCGAGATGTGAGCACTTTCTATAATCGTTTAAACTCTTGTGATGGGAACACTGTGTCCTGCCCTTATATTATCCTGACCAAGTTAGCTCATTATTTGAGTTTTCGGATAGAATTGAAACAGTCAACCGTTTCTCTGGTTTTGCTCTAGATTTCAGAGCCGGCAGATGTGATGTCCGACATCTTCTCGCTGACTTTGCGTAACACCCGGGCGCTGATTGAAGAGACAAGACGCATACATAATATCTGTGGGCCATCAGTCTCTCCGGGTGGGGACGAGTCTACATTGGTTTCCAGTGATACATCGTCACTAACCAAACTGAAAGAAGAGCAAGAGGAGGACTGTGCCCGCATATTTCCCGATCATCTGCACATCGTAGAAGAGGTAGGTGTTAAGCGTAATAGACCACTTATAAAGTTGCTGTCGACAGCCCACGACCGGTTTCGCTCTTCCCGGGACTCATAAGTAGGCGCAGTCCCTGATTTTCTGTCAATCCAAATTACATGAAATTCGACAAATACACTTATTTGCATACCAATCTGGTTTCCACGGGAGACTCACCTGATTCCCAGCTGAATCTCTGGTTTATGGTGTTCTTCTGGTGCAGCACATTCAGTTGAAGAACATCACAAACGATACATTCAGCTGGGATTCCAGTGAGTCTCCCGTGAAAACCAAATCGGTATGCAAAGGTAGTTGTTAAGTTCAACAAATGCGATTCTTGGAGCTGCACGTGCACCAGAAGCAAAAAGAAAGAGGTTCTCGTAAGTACCATGAGTTAATCCGTTCTGCTTATCAAAACGTGAGATGCCGTTGTCGAAGGTGTAGGTTTGTTCGCTCTCAACTAAACTTTCCACCTGTTTTTGTCAATCTCCACATTTCATATGGGGTTCGGCGACATCTTGTTCTTTATTGTCAAAGATCAGGAATGATTTACTAACTCGCTTCTACTCACTTCTCATGTAAAAACTCAAGAATATGTACCCTGAAATCACACAGAGAAGCCACATATTTTAAGTTGGAAAACTTCTATGTTGTTTCTTCAGTTGCGCCATGTTTTGTCACTGTCAAAAAAGTCCGCTTACTCTCATTCCAATAGTGAAAGAGCGGCATAACTACATCAGCACCCGGGAGAAAATTAGCGGTAATTAGCCATTTTCTTCAGTGAGGTCCATCTGTCTGGTGTTAAGAGATGCGATTATAACTTACAACATTTGTGGGGAAAGATTGAGTGAACTAGTGTGCAGCAAAAGAGTCATGAATGCTGGGCCAACGAACACTTTAAAGTTAGTCAATATGTGCTTTTGTTCAGTGTGCGTGTAACCATTATCGTGTGAGCATTGGTCTTCAAAAATATCGATTTGGTTTCACAAAATTTGCTGGGATCGAGGTAACGTCAGAGGCATCCGTTAGAAATCCTGGGTACTAATGCTCAGTAAATGCTGAGAGATATTTCATGTTGTGGAATTTTCACACAAGCTCAGTCTAAAGACTGGTTTCCCCAGTGATCAAATCTTGCACCGTCCCAAACTGCATATCTTGACTCTTGACGGCTTAAGCTAGCAACAAAGCTAGTCAGTGCAGCGCCAAAATCTGAAGCGTATCTTCTACTTCTAAAAGCAAACGATGTTCAAAGATTCGGAAGATTTACGAGGCAATGTTGTCTATAGCTATATGACCTCTGAATGCTATGCGCTTACACATGAAAACCTAAGCCATTTGATCCGGTAAATAGTACCTTGTTTCATGCCATATTCTCTCTCTCTCTCTCTATATATATATATATATACGCGCAAACCAGCAACAGGTAGAGAAAAATCACTTACAGCAGTAGGTGACTGGATAGTTGCCTAGCTTATAATCGAGTGCGAGTACCGGCAGACAGTTTGGGCACGTTTAAAGTTGCCTTCCAAAATGTCCTCACTAGTCCACCAAGCGTTCATACCTCGAACAAAAGCACAAGCTGGTCATCAATAATGAGCTTATAGATTAAACAAGGATAGATTAGTTGCGCATTTAGTCTGACTCTCTCAGAGGAGACTTTTGATTGGCCTCTTCAAGGATCTCTCCAGAAGAAAACAGCTAGCTATATGTATTCTTCGAGCAACTTTTTTATTTACTCATTGATAGTAATGTTCAGTTTTACTTGTTCTCTCGCAGAGCTGCTTCTTCCGTTGGTCCACAAGGCCTGGGCATCCCTAATGGCTCGCTTTAGAGACCAGCATGCCGTGGTAGTGGAAAAAGTAAGTTTGAACTACTGCATTTGCTATTGTCAGCCCTGATGGACATAAGTCGGTGCACATTTCACCCTAACGGGACTCTACTGGATGGATATCGTTAGCGCCGCACACTTATGTAACTAACACAGGCACATGTCACACATGGTCGAAACATTTAGCTTAGCTTAGCCCGTTCTGCGACTTATTTAGAGAACCAGGTTATTTTTAGGAGTCGAGTGCTTGCAGTTCGGATGAGGGAATTAGGTAGTTGCGTCATGATGGATTAAGTCTAACCTGATTATCCCTAAGTTGTACAAAAAAGGAGTCCATTCACACATAAGTGGGGATTCGAACTAGCCTTCCGTAATCTGTCGGAGGCAAGCTTCACCTTCATGTACTCAACGTGTTTCTCTGTGCAGCGGAAGATCAGGTTAGATGAGTAGTGCAGTTGCGACCTTACCTCGGTAAGACCATCTACGCTGGGCTTTTAGTTCCTATTAGAACTCACCGGGTGGATATAGGGATTCAAGTTAATTCCAGTATAGCAAACTTTCGATGGGACCCCTAGGTGCAGACGGTTTCGACGATAAGATAACTGATACGGATAAGAGTAGAAAGTAGTGGTTTTCACAACCCGTTCTTGTGAAGGGCTAGAGGTTAAACGCGTCCGATGAAGCGCGTGTTCTAGTGGCATGCAGTTTTCAACCCTGGACGAATTCGATTGAATTTGCTGCACAGGCAGACCATCGATCAATTTCCTTCACTCAAACGCATCCACATCACCGTCGACAGCACATACTCACTGTTCAAAACCGGTGCTCTGCTGCTGTTGAAAGTCTTATTGTGGAAGACTAAAAGGAGGTAGGGAAGGGACTTGGTGCTTGCCTAATACAAACATTCCGAAGTGCCCACACCTCGGGCACTCACTCAGATAATAGGGTTAGAGACTAACAGCCAGAACGGAAGTGGCATCGATTTGCAACCATATCTTGCATCGTCTCTAGTCGAACACAGGGAAGATCACGCGGACCCAATCCTGGAAGGTGAGTAATACCGATAGTACCCAGGCTTTTCGTAATCGCTTTCATACCCCTCTACCAGGTCATCGTTTGACCCTCTTTTCAGCAGACGGTGATTCCGTATGTGCAACAAATGGCCAAACTACCGCAGCTTTTGGTTCTGATTCGTCTGTACAACCTTACATGATCTAGAGTTCTGAGGCAGAGGTTGTCGTAGACCTGGAGACGCCTAGTTCCGCCGCTCGCAAAGGCCACTTCTCACAACCGTTCAACGAAACAGTCCGTACAATAGCCCTTATTACACGTCCCTTGAGCTTCGTGGATGAACGGCTTTGTTTCCTTTGGTGTCTCAACAAATGCGGTTGGAGCCTTGGGGATTCGTGCATCGATCTCTTCTGTCACACTGCATTTAGAGATTATCGAACTTCCACAGTGCGTAAAACGCTGCACGACCCCGAGTGCCTCCTCTTGGATTGCAAGTGGCTTGTTTAGTGGTTGCATGTCCAGGGGCGTGAACTTTGCGGTTGCGGAATGCGTGCCGCGGACCATTGCAAGGTGACGAAGGATAAGTGACACAGAGACTG
Organism: Clonorchis sinensis; assembly: GCA_003604175.2. Lineage (NCBI taxonomy): Eukaryota > Metazoa > Platyhelminthes > Trematoda > Opisthorchiida > Opisthorchiidae > Clonorchis > Clonorchis sinensis. Next base: position 205,235,161 of record CM030369.1, read on the forward strand.
TTTACAACGGGAGTTAAGGTGGTGCCCCTGCTCAGTTCAGTTGATCAGCTGCAAACTTTACGTTGGTTCCACCTGCTGCTGTTTTGGTCACCAGAAAATTAGAGAACAGGGGAGAGATACCATTTGGAACGATGGCATAATCAGCTCGCTTGTGTTTAATCAGTTTAGTCAGACTGATTAGAGAAACAGAAAAGTGGACTGTTACGCATTGCAAGAGCGTCACTGATCGCATCTTGATTCACTTCTTTCAGTGTCCCTAACCCCTGATGAATCGAGCCCGGGGTCTCCATCCGGAGAAGTGGCAGTTGTTAACTCGACTGAGTTTATTAATTAGCGTTTTCATGCTTCGTTGTCAGGTCATAGACTGTCCGTTTGTCGGTCGTCTCCACTCAGGATGATCGCACCAGTTTGGTCGTTGATGCTTTCACTCACAAACGGTTTTCACGAACCAGTCGAACGGATTAATTGCGCTAATATTAGGGCATTCCCGACATTCTTCATCTGTTTTATTCTTCCGCGTCCATCAGGCTTCACGATTGGTACGCACAATTATTTTCACTTGACGTCTGGTAATTCCCTGGAGTTCGGCACCGGTAGCAACATTTCCTAGGGATTCCAGTAATCCGACTGTCTTGTCTGATATCTAGTACGTCAGTGAACTTGGCGCGCCATAGACGGAACTTTTGGCATCTTGCCAAGATGTGGGGATCTTGTGCCGATGCGATTTGACATGCGATATTTAAGCAGCCGAAAGAGAGTCCAGGAGGCAGTCCTGGTACATTCGTTTGATTTCGAGGTGCGGAGGCTTGAGCTGCCGATATAGTTGTCCGCCACTTGCGTAGCTCCGGAAAGCATAGAGAAACGACTCGGGGCGCGTGCATAATCACAATGCACATAAGTGTTCCAATAGACCACAGTCGATGGTTGATCTAAATGCGCTGGAAATGCCAGCGCATTACGTATTTTTAAGAACAGATGTTCCAAGCCGCGACCTGGAGGGCCAAGCCGTTGACCAAACAGATACGCCAATCTCGCAGGGGCACTCTCCAATATAGCTCATCTGATTACACAAACTATTGCAGCACGATAAGCTTCAGTCTCTTTGTGACGAACAGTTGAAGTCACTTCAAAGTTGTAGTGTATTCTGCACATCCTTTCCTTTTAGATGTTCGTCAGTACATGCTTTGATCCAGTTGAGCATAGGGCTCGTTGACACATTCCGAGAGCTAACTCAGCTGTCATGTGTACACGTGGAAGTACTCTCACCTCTATAGTCCTTGACTCTATACAGTAAGCCGCAATAACAGTTAAGTGAACCACTGTGTTGGGTGGTCGATACACTCGCGTTTACACTGTTTCAAACGAACGAACTTGAGATGATGCTGGTAACGAATGCCTCAGTTTGTGGACGAATAGGCTGCAGTCAGACATCGATCGAATCAGCCAATCGCCTTGCTTTAGTGGCTTTCATAGTCTGTCCCAGGTGCCCAGGTACGACTTGCATGACGCCACTGAATTTGCTTTTTTAAACGCACGAATCATTTAATTGATTGAGACGAAATTTGAGGTATATGTTCAAAACTAGATTTTGGAAAGGGTCATGAAAACCCAATCTCACAACTTTAGAACGTTCTACCGAAGCACCACCCCCTGGAAGCAGTTTGGGAGTCTTTGTGTTATTTCAACCTTTCTTGGATATTTGTGTCGCCCTAACAAATGGATGGAGCTTATAAAGACTACTAGACATTTCTGTTCAACGCATGGTTCTAATAAAGTATGGCTTTCAATGATCAAGAAAAGCGAAAGTTCCTTCCTGTTGATCGTACCGTTTTTCAGTGGTGGGTAAGAAACTGGTACATCGATCCAGACACTTGTGGATGAACCACATCTGGTGGCATACTCAACCGGACCTCGCAGTCACCCCGCCTACATTTACTTGATCACAGCTAAGAGGTTTCTCCTTCACTAATAAACCCAAAGAATGACCTACACAGTGATGGAGTTAACTGGCGAACGTTGAATCAGGAGGGAGTTTGTGAGGGCGAGATGGCTCAAGTGGTTAGAGCGCGAATTTACTGACCGGAAGGTCCGTGGTTCGAACCCGACCTATGCGTCTCGAGTTCCCCTGTCTAGGCTTGGGCAACCTGACAGTATCCCAGCCCTCGTGCTTCCCTCGGGTGGCATGGCAGCTAGGCACCGAAAGGGTGTTACAGCTGAACAGTTTTTAGCAAAGTTAGGGAGTTTATGGCATTACAGAGTAAAAGGATACTTAAATCTGACTCTACCGAGCGTTGCTTCGTGAGTCTATTACTGACACTTCCTTGTTACAAAAACACTTGGGTAAATTCTTCCACCAGTGTCCACCTAGCTAATACCTTGTTTTGTTTCTTTTATTTATTACATTTCATCATGTCTTTTCCTACCTGACGGCCTACCTCGTTGTTTACTGATATTGACATGTCTCCTAACGTCCTCTCCTTCACAGGCATTCCAGTTGCTTACTGTGCTCACCAAAGTTGCGGGTGATTTCATTCGAGCGCGAGCCTCATCGGATATCTTACCACCTCTATTAAACTTTCTTACTCGTGGAGCCTCCGTCAGGTTAGTCCACTTATTTAATCTTAAATGTCTGTCCTTACACCGAACTCCGTACTGAGGTGCGATGTTTAAATTGACTTTGAAGGGTCTTTTCCAAATCGGTCTGAAATTCCTGGTTGATAACTAGGCTCCTTGATGGTGGTTTACCGTTCCAGCAGGTCAACTCTGTCGACTGGTCGATAGAACTAGGAGTCATGCGGAGCATTCATCGTTTTTCTTGTCCACTTTCAGTGCCGGAGCCAATGAATCTTTTCAGCATTTGACAGCCTATCGTGTTCAGAGGCAGTTACTTCTCCAAATGGGATCATTGTGTGTTCAGGTAATTTGTGTTATGTTCACGATCTATCCGAATACTGGGATCTCTGAATGCAGCTGGGTCTGATGTCTGAATCATTGCGGTCTGTCATGCGTATGCTGATTCTCTATCTGGAGGATGATCAACCTCAGGGACTGCAACAGGTGAGCCTGGAACTTCTTGGCCAATGCTATGAACCATATTGCTTACATCTAACCCATCCATAGTGGTTGAAAAATACCGCCATCGTTTCCTAACTTACTGCTCTCTTGGTTGTTGATCAGGTGGCTGTTGATTCAACCCATCCACAATGGTTGGAAAATACCACCATCGCTTTCTAACTTACTGCATTCTTCGTTGTTGATCAGCTGGCTGTTGATCTGTTCGCCGAGCTTGGCAATTGACTTGCAAACGTTTCGTCACCATACAAGAAGACATCATCGGTGCGCAATTGGGTTCTTGATGCCTACGGCCCACCACGAACATAGGCTTCTCACTATCAAAGCGTGATTTATACCTCCTAGAAATGGGGACTTTCTTAAGAAAATAGGATATTTCGGAAACCACGGCAAAAATGTCATGCTGCTAACATGGGAAACTTTTTTGTCCCCGATAAGAGTTTGCCAGTCACTTGTTCCGCAGCGATGGTCATGTGGCTGTTCTGATCATCTGCGCTGCGAGTCCCAGTTGAACAAATCTAGACAACAAACAAGAAATGCGCTGTTTGAAATTTTGGTTAATACGTAGAAGAGACTCATAGACACAGGTTAGTTGCCGATTCGCAGTACACATGATTGCTGTGCTTTATGCACTGATGCACTAACTAACCAGTGTTTTTAAGCTGAAATGATTATACTGCAAGATTGCGGCCATGACACTCAATGTCACACAATCCTATTATCACTACTCTATTTTGATTGCGAATGGATCCCGAAACCTGAAGTTCCAGTTTACACCCATAAAATGTTTCCGTTAGGTCACAGAATACTGACGAAATGCAATCGCTCTAGAAAGAGAGTCAAATCAGTACAGGAGAGAATGAAGGCAATCGAGGTGGTAGAATGTTGTTGAACTTCTCCGTCTAATGTTATTCTTAGTTCATCCCGTATCCAATTCTGCTACTCTAGTAAAAAAAACACGCTAAAATGGCATCCAAATAAGAGGAAAAATAAATCAAGCTGAGATAACTGTACCTTTGTTGTAACTAGACAATGAGATCTTGACTTCCGTCCTGCATCGAAAATGCTTCTTTCTCAACCGTGTAGGCTGTGAAGAGGTGGTAACTGTTTCCGGTTAGTACCAAAGCTTTCCTGGCAGTTTTACCCGTTGATGGTAGTGTGAGGAAGTTTGGAATGTTTTAGCAGGGTGGGTGGAGCCTTGTAAATGAAACCACTCTATGCCGAAAAGCCAAGAAGTACCGTGCAGCTGTTTCATCCTTACTGGGAAGTATTAGCAGCGCGCATCTCACGAAACTCCAGAGAGTTTCGAATTCACGGTTCCCCTTTAATTGTTTGAACACCTAACCGTTCGGCCAACAGCCGCTGATCAGCAGTATGATTAATCCGCACTTTGTCAGGACAGCGCCAGTTTTCTTTCCCTCCTGGAAACCATATCACTGGTCGCGTGTTGACTTGCTCCTCAGGTGGAGGTTTCACTTATGTGAGACTATTCTTCCTCTGAGTTACTTATAAATTGATGGTAGTGTGGAATTTGATAATTTTCAACGAATTTCGCCCTGTAAATAAAGCGAATCTATGCTAGAGCCAGGCAGCACATACACCACGTGATGTGGTTGAGGGGTGAATGAAGCTATATCCTGCCCAAGTGCGATTTAATCGCAATGCTGATCAACCGCTCATGGCCGAACGGTTGGGCGTTCAAACTACTAACCTGGAAGGTCGCGGGGTCGAAACTCCCTGGAGTTTCGTAAGATGCGCACTTCTGATGATTTCCAATAAGGCTAAAACATCTGTACGGCGCTTCCCAGCCCTTCAGCATACGTTGGCTTCAGTTAGGGGACAAAATCTCCGTTCATAGTGTCCTGTTGCCTATGAGTTTACGGGGTCTGACTTCCATTCATCGTCACCAGCACTATCTTACGCCATTCTCCTCTCGTTCTTCAGGCTGCTGAACACAGTCTGACTAGACTATGGCGAATAGATCCCGGGCTTATATGGACATGTATATTGGCAGAAGTTCCGCGGGATCTCCAGAATGAGGTCTTTGGCCAGATACCATCTGAAAAATTTCAAACCTGTGAGGTAAGCCTTTTTGAACTATTTCATTTCACCCGTATTTTCCTCATTCAGACCTTACGTGCACAGGAGGAACCACGTAAGAAAATTGCATTTACACGTGTGAGACAGCTGTTGTTGCGTTTGTATCGAGTTGTTCCGGATAGTATTCCGCCCCATTGAACTCCATTGATTGATTGATTTTTTCCCCATTTGTTTCGCCTTATCTGAGATGCTTTTCTAGTTTCGTATACCACTCGGTCGGTCAAATACATCCATTATTTCCAGTTGATGTGCGCCGTTTCGTAATGCATCCGGGCACCAGGGTGGTCAAACCACGTACACAGCTTTGAGAACTGGAATGCTCGTTGGTTTCCCTTAGGCTAAATATGAAACGCTTCAGGAATAATCAAAATTATGTGCCGTCTACAGAGTTGCAGGCTACTACTGAACGTCTAATTTTCCTTACTGAACCTTTGCTTCGTCCCATAAGTGGAACTCTTTCGAACAGCCATGAGTGAATATACCGAGGTCCACGTCTTCGGAGAAGCGTACTGCACTAAAGCAGCTCCTTTTCATACCTTATTTGGTGGTGGGCTCCGCAAATTCTTCTCATCATGCGTTTTAGAGACGATTTCTAGTCCTCAATTGACTCGTCAACGGTAACAAACAGTTTAATCAGTATCAGAGACAGTGTCTGACGTATTATTTTTACCTGTAAACACGCATACCTAGGTGTACGTGGACGTAGGTGTCGCTCATGGTAACAAGTCTTGAATTGACACGTCGGTACCACAGGCATGAGACAAAATGGATCGATTAATATTTTCTCCACAATTCGCCGTCAGGATATGTTGAATTAACGCGTTAGCAACATGAACTCGTTCACCTATAAGTTCACGATTTCAGTTGAATAACCGATGTACAAAATCCGTCACTTAGCAGTTCAAAGATATTCCTCAATTCAGGGTGACCCTTTTTGAAGGGTTACTATATTTTGTTTTCAACTTCCGTGTTTTCGTGACGTCACGCTTGAAGCCTACTGAAAACTGATTTATTAGGGAGCTTGCAATATGCTGTTCATGGCTGAGAGCTCCAGGTCAATCCGGTTATCATTTGGCGAGGAAGCAGCCACGCAAGTTAATCGATGCGCCAATCTTCTACAAAGTATTAGTAGACATACCTTTGGTAACGAGTTTGTAATGCGCAACCCCTTGTTGGTCTCATGGTTATCAATCATTATTGGTAGTAACAATCTACTGCCGTACAGCAGTGTTAGCTCATCTAAATAAAAACTTATGATTAGAATAATAGAGTGGGAAATGGGATGGGGCCCTATGCTAGCCTGCCACAAACATCTGATGCATCTACGTCTACAAATAGTCGCCCAGCAAGAACTCAACGGATCTAGGCGGATGGTTCAACAGACTCGTATGGTCACTGGAACCGTTTCATGTTCACACGTAAGGTGTCACATTCAGGACTAGCAAGCATATCATGATTCCTACTGGATTAATTTGTTCCCATTGCCTACCACTCCGCAGTAAGACCACAGTTACCACGGCCACAATCCGTTTTTTATGCGTTAGTGATTAATATAATAATTGTTTGTTGAGTACGAATAATATTAGCCCTTGAATCCAATTTCTATAAACCGAGCTGGAGCCCTTACTTCAAATTAAATCGCCGATAGTTGTTTGATTTAGATGGAAGAAAATTGTCCCTTCTGTGTCTTCCAGATCGATCGTTGCTTCTCGTATTCCTGCTACCTCCTTTGCCGCATTTCGCTGTGTAGCTACCTTGTAATGCCAGTAACTTTAATGGCACCTCCCGGGGTCGCCACTTCAGCCGATGTGCAAGGGGCTTATATCTTGGAGTTGTGAAGATTACTCTTCCTCGAAGTTCTTATCGAGAGAGATTTGTTTTTGTATGTATTTGTATTTGTTTGTATTTGTTCTCTATGCGACGCACCTAAGTTTTCGGTCTATGAGTGGTGACCAGACCAGCTTAGATTAATAGTGGCTCCAAGAAACTACTGCCTGAATACCATAGACCCGTGCACCGCGTCGACTGAGGTCTGAGTGCGCTGTTTCTGTACAACCACCAAGAAAAAATGGTTCCGTTTGATCTGCAGCTTGCGCTTTCCAACGCAGAACTTTGAATGCACAAGCTATGGTGCCTGGATATACTATGTCTGTGGTGTTTCATGCCCACAACCTCCATAATTCTTCTGATATGCTGTCCACCAAAACTATCTTCGTCAACCTAACTACCGAGTTTTCTACTCGATTTCCGAACAAACTGAACATGCCTTCGCCTCCAAGACTTCGCCGTACGTTCCACATTCCCGTTTTCCGGTGGTCGAAACTGCATCAGCTGGAACCAATGTGCCTATGTTATAGCTGATAAATTGATTGAATTGAATTGAAAATGAACGCGATCCAGAAATGAGAGCATGGAAACTGAGCTGACAAGAACCATACTGTATTTGATCGGAATGTACTAATTCAACTGTTGGACAAATTTCCTGACATACTTGCTTTGTGTCTGGTTTAGGTAGACAGTAATACAGTGACCTAGTTTGTTAAATTTAGTAACCAACTTTGAAAAACCCAACAGCTCAATGCTTTCTGTGTCGTTAAACCGAGGGCTCTCAGTGGAAATCAAACGACCAATCATCCTTCTGGATCAACTGTGGGTTCCGACCACAGCCTGGAAACTCTATAACCTCACATCTACTAACCCCAAGTCTCCTTTAATCAATGCACCGATAAAGCAGGAACTAGTGGATTCCATCCTACTTAAGAAACTACCAAATATCTTATGGTAATAATCGTATCAAACCCGGTTCGATTTGTCGCTATCTGAAATACCCTGAATTATGGTCCCATTCTCGAGGATGTGCCGTCTGTTTGACAAAGAGGGCGTAAGTCTACTGGACAAAAAATCTTCCAGGGTTATCCCGCCCTACCTCACTGACTACCATGTGAAATTTGGCGCTTTTCCGTGATTTGCTGTCTTCACCCGAGTCAATCCGTTCGAACCCAACCTGAATCCAAAGGTGCTTGGAAGTTCGTCATCCTTAAGTCTTCGGTCTTAAACCGTCTTAAGCTGATATTTTAAACTAGCTTGATGGGAGCTTTTACGGTGCATAGTCAACGAAAGGTCATGTTCTGTATAGTGCTCTGAGGTTAGCATTAAATTGCCTCAAGCATTACGGTCATTACAGTTCAGTTTGGCTTCAATCAACATCAAGTCTGCTACATGAGCTCTGATTTTTCTCGTCCAGATGTAACACCCAATCCTCTGTTCCAAAGTCGTTTAGTCAAAAACAGTCAGTCCAGAACTTACTTCGCTTAGAACAGAAATCAGTTACAATCTGTACAAATCCCAGTGAAGTACATGGGCACTGTGGTTCACATTACCAATGCAACCTGTGGAAGATCCTTGCGCCTCTTGTCTGCAGCAAATCAGGCACAGAGGCGTCGTCCATCCCATAGACATTTCGACTGAAACTTCGAACTACTGAAAAAATTTCGATTGCCTTAATGGCAAAGCCAATGTGTTGTGTCCAATTTAGCCGCGTTTCTTAAACGGGTGATTCATTCTAACAAGAAGCCAGTGAATCGGACAAACGTTTATTCGCATGCACATCCTAGGCCTCAGACGCGGACGTTCAGATATTGTTTTCATTCGGAAGCAGAGCACAATTCATAATCGCTTGTTCACTGTTCGCCTTGATAAACGGACGCCCATGATGAGAAAGTTGGCTAGACTTTTCTGTGTATATCTCCAATTCCTCTGACCCGACCATTCTCGTTGATGGCTTTCTTGCAACCTCTCTGCTCCAGCCAGTCGTTTCTTACCTTCATTCTTGTATCTCACCTGGTGGTTGTGTTAGTTAGTAGTTTTCTATTAGTTTGCGTCTCCAATTTAGTTCCCTCTTTGAATTCCAAGCACGTTTTGCCCTCTAATCCCATTTTGTGCCACTTGGAAACACTAGTCTGATAACTGTCGATCCCTCCCGCATTCCGAGATTCCTTTGTACCGCTTCGCTGGTCAGACTACGGTTAGCTAAAAATTACCAAGACTAGCGTTCTGGCAAACAAATGACAGCCAGTGTGTCCGAAGAGTGCACTTTTGCGACACAACTGGTAATACACCGCATGCATTCTCAACTATAGGTCAAACAATTAAGAATTCTAAGCAACCAAATAGGAAAATGAGAGTAGTTGACAAAGCGCACTCATTTGTCACTTCCATTTGTGATAACGGGAGACTCAAACGAATCTGTCGTCAACACCAGAATAACTCGCAAATGACTGTATTTTGTCGAATACATGCACTTTGTTGCTCATTGGTGTTGATGGAAACTCGAGACTCTGCCTACCTAACAAGCTCCAGGAAAGTGAAACCCATCGTGTGCGTTGAGGAATTTTTGACAGTCTTGTGAGTAGTGTGCTTTTTCACATGAATAGGTGTTGTTGAGGTCCTTTTGTAGGAACGGCGGATGAGACATTTCATTCAAAAACAGCTGTGTCATAGCCAGCCACCCTGGTTATGCACTCTTGTCTGTATTATGCAATAATATTTAAAAATGTTGGTTGTACTGATTCGGTTGCACCAGTCATGAAACTGCGCAGATGTGTTGAAACATTTTTTGTCCCACTTTCGCTATTGCTATTAGAGTTGTTTTTTAGATTAGGTGGAAAACATTATCAGTGAAAGTCGAAGTAAATGTGACAGACTACTCGTCATGCCCCTATTGAATTAGAATCTGAAAGATTTCAGTCAATCGTGAGATTCGCGTCCAAGGAGACCTGCAGCACTGTATTTGACTAGGTCTAGCGAATGACCCGTTCTGTATGGGCATGTTTACTCAATGGAACACCTGTCGGATGACCTTACAAGCCTATGCCAACCGTCTACGTAAGTCAGTGGTTTCCAACAAGAGGGTGATTTCTCTCCAGTTAGCGGTTTCAGGGGAGATATCGGAGGGCATGGAAACTGTAGTTTGTCAGTGGTTCAGAAATAACACACTTCAAATTCTACAACTTATAATTAACGTCTAATGCATCCAACGTTTGTAGGGTTGATGAACAAAGGAAACAGAATAATAAAATTCCGCGATCCCTTGTCCAAGCTCTTTATAATTTTCACACCTTCTCGAAAACATAGACACTTTATCAAGTGTGCTCCATGAATACAATACAGTGATCTTAAAATGGTCGATCAAACGTGGGTGGAAAAGGTTCTCATCGAGCAGCCCTCTTCCAGAGGTCTCCGAAATGCTTCTTCAACAGAGCGTTCCTCATTAAAAGCTGACCAGTATGAACCGCATCGCGTGATTTTGTACAGAGTCAATGAACTTCCACGCGGGACTCAATATCTATAGAACGTGTCTCTCTATGCAAAGCGCGGGGTCAAAACCACCAATAAAAATTGCTTTGGCTAAAGAATAAAACCTGGGTTTTATAAATTCTGGGATCCTATAGATCGACCTGAAAATGTCAAGGTGTGGCAATGCATTATCATTATCCTCTCTGCTGTGCTAATCAGTCCCTCAGTTTCTGGGGTCTGTGTCTGCCTGGTGACCCCAAAATGGACGAAACCGGTCGTGGGCTGTCGAAGTGTTTTCAGCAACCTTATGAGTGGTGTTAATTCAAGAGAACAAACTTCAGTATACTGAACCGTCAGGAGTACGTGGTGATTAACATAATAATTGTTTGTTGAGTACGAATAATATTAGCCCTTGAATCCAGTTTCAATAAACCGAGCTGGAGCCCTTAATTCAAATTAAATCGCCGATAGTTGTGCGAAGTACCACGTATCACAGTAGTCGAGGAAGAGAATGATGTCACAGCTGAGAACACTGGACAGGTCAACGCAACGTCCAAGTGAGATAGCCACAGCGCGTGAGTAAACTGAGCTATTTGGCGAAATCTATGTGGCTTGGGGACACAGCCTTTTGTTATCCTGTCCGTAGATATACTGAGTGTTTCACCATAGTTTGTGCAGCAGTAGTAAAGTAATAAAGCGTTAGGATAAAGAGCCAAGGTCACGACTCCTCAGTAAGATACATCTGACACATAAAAACAAACCTGTTGTATGCAAAGTGTGTTTCTCATAAGAACGGAATTGCTAACCGGAAAGTCACCGGTAAGGGAACCAGCTGACACAAATACAATAAGCTTGTCACTGAGTTTCTGCATACCTCTTCTTAATCGTTTATGCCCTAACGAAGGCATTCCATTCATATGTACATTCGAGAGAAACTTGAATTCCACTCATAATTTGTATATGACGCACCCGTAAAAATGCTGTACAGCACTTATTGGCACGCAAGCCAATCAACAAGAAAGCCATGACGACAACAATGGAATGATTACAAGCAATCGTATTTGTTTTTTGTGCAATGGAACGTGGATAAATCCAGTAAGTACTGGATATGGAAGATGCACTCATCTTCACTTTGAACAGCCTTTATATTTGCTCGTGTTAGCCAGTGAGATTTGTTGAACATTTTATCAGACATGAAAATTTCATTAACAGCAACTTGAGCAGCTTTCCACACCGGCAATGGTTCTGCCCCTGCAAAGATCCTCGAGTTGAGGCGCAGTCAAAATGATTACAATCAATATCAACATCAAAAGAAAATTGGTGAGGGAAGTTTACTACGGTGAATAAAAGTGGAGACAAACCTCGAAGTTGCCTTCACTGATGAACGGGCGAAAATACGTAGCGTCGATAAAACAGAGAGTGGCCACGCAGTTCAATAAGGAAACGAAAAAACGGAGCATTAGAAACAAGGTTATTGTTCGTGAGCGCACTGAAAACTACACACTGCAAGGGCGCTCAATTCAAGCGCGGGTTTTCGCCGCTAAATGTAGTACTTGTCGCAGTGTAAACTGCATTCCCATCAGTTCTTCACTGATTAAGAAATACGGGGAACAATTTACATCTCAAATCGACGGTTGGTGTGTACCAATGTGTATGTCTACGTACACAAGAACAAATGAGTGTACGCAGAAAAGTAGCCTTCATTGAAATTGAATAGATTGTTCGCACTGGGTTCCACTCTGTTTTCCGATAAATTTTTGTGTCGTTTTTCCTTAATTTTGTCCCTCTCTTGGTTGCGTCCGCTACATCTGGAGCGACTGCTTCGATAGGTCGCAGCTGAAACTGAACGATGACGACTCCAGTGGTGCGAGAAACATGATTTACTGATAGGCTAATGGGTAGTCGATTATAACTTTCTTAGCAGGTGGTGCTTACGAATATGTGTTTTTTCCATCTTGCTTGGCTCAGATCAAAACTGTCAGACAAAATAGTCCATCATAAAACACACTCATAAGTACTCACAAGAATAATAGTAACTATCGGCAGTCACGGGATCTATTGAGCTATCATCAGTCTTTTCTCCCTACCATCCAGCGTGCCTGTTTGTGGTCGACAATGTGACTGAAATGTGAAACAAATGTTGATGTGGACTTATCCTGGGTCAAATTATTGGTCAAACCCGGTAAGTAGGAGTTTCCTGAGTTGGAAACTGAGCCAGGCTTATGACATAAACAGTTTTAAATGGTAGTCCACTGCCAGACGTGAGCAAATGGTGTAGGATATGTCATTCTAGTGTTTCCTAAATGGGTCAGCGTGCACGCATACATCCGAAACTTGTCTTCCCATAAAGATACATCTTCTTGAGCGCTTCGAGATAGAGGTTGGATGCTAAGAACACCAAACTTGGAACATTTAGTTGTACTACATCGAAGCCTCGCCTAACTTCATATGACTGAACTTACTAGTTGAGTACAAGAAATCGGTTACTTCCGTTTTCCCCTGTATGACAACGCCACTCCTCGGAGTCTTCACTATGTCTAAGAGATAGTTCGGAATTAACCGAGTTACAAACGGTGCATCTACGGTGTTGCAGGTCGTCCGCATTCATAGCTAGTAAGTTAGCACGATTTTCAGTTGCCTTCCTTCCATGGGATTCACTTTAGTGCCTTCCGTAGTGTCATTATAGAACACTTTTGGCTCCAGCATCACAGTTAGTAGTCTAAGCATATGTGCTGCATTCAAAAGAAGACACTATAAAACGGAGGTCTTCCGAAAACACTTGTTGGGACGGTTGCAAGGGTGAAGTACCATATATGGTCGAAAACTGCCACGGGAAAAATACCTAGAGTTTACAAACGAACTGAAACGATTTTGCAAGGGGAGAGGAACAGGAATCATTCGCTTGGCTCAATGTTGCGTCTACCTTCTTTGGTCAGCGATTTCCATTTACTTAATTAACCGAATCTGTGAATGTGAGAATAAAACTACTGGGTTTATTGAACAAAGCTGTTTAAGTTGGAGGTTAACACCAAGGTTTAAATGCATTGCTTCAGTTCCTTTGTGAGCATTCAGAGATAACCATTCGCAGAATATTTCTTAGACGAAAATGTGAAGACGAGTTTCCTCTTTCGACCTCCGCAAACTTATCGCGATGGTGAGCACAGTTCTAAGCCGTTCACCGTGAATGTCAATGGTGTCTAGTTGAACTGCAGATATAAAAAAGTATCCAAATTCTGTTGCGGATTGAAATAGGGCAAACTGGTTAGCAGATAAAAATGTCCATCTCTATGCCTTTTATGATATCTCTCCAAGCACCAAAGTGATGGCAAAAAGAAGGCAGTCGCAAGTGTTCTGTTCATCATTCGAATACTACTGCAAAAGTGTGCGGGACAGAGATCACTACTGAGAACGGAGAAACTTGGCCTTTTCCGGATCGGATCCATACTTCGACGGAGCTGAGCTGCCAAATCGCACTGGAGTCCTTGACCTACTTGAAATGTTGCTGCACTCTCTCGGGAACAGTGGCATCTTAGGAGGGCTTTCCTTTGGAAGATTTCCCTATTGCCCATCTCCCTTGGGTTTTATCCAACTCTCCCACTATAGTCACACCATTGGGGATCATCAGCATTGCGACAAATGCTGACAAAAATTCGGCAGCTGACCAAAGCACTGAGTCACGGTTAGCTTATTAGCGGGTCACTTAACCATTACACAGTTTGGAAAAACTCTCACCGAATAACCAGATAAAACTATATATATATATATATATGCTTGTCTACATCGCCTTTTGACAACTAGAGGGAAGGATGTTTACCAAAAAAACAAAAAACATCATTAGATTTGTGCTTCACTTTGTGACTCCTCCCGATTCTCTACAATTTCTTCACTATCAGGGCTTCTGCCTTCAGGCACATAAAAGAGAAAACCTGTAGCTAGCAGACCATTTTAACGAGACCGCAGCATATCTGAATGACATATGAACACACACATTTGTGACCATATTGCAATAATTTTCATCGGTGATTATCGCGATCCGAACTTATTAGACAAAATATTCGAAGATTGTTTCAGCACAGTCCGACAGATAACATTCTGCACTATTCCAATATAAGACAGTACCTATTCAGCTATTCTCCGCTCCCAAGCTAACTCACCTATGGCACTAATAGATCATGGAATAAACCAACCTGATTTTCTAGAACTAATCATCTCCTTTTTTGAATTAACAACAATTGTAGGTCATCAGCCCAGGCTACTAGGGCTTCCGTAAGGCCATTTTAACCTTGCATAGCCACGTCAAATCACCCGTTTCATTGCTACGTGTGTGCACATTTAAAAAGACCAAGCAGAATAATCAAACGAGAGCACAGGTCCTGTCAGACATAATTTGATGAAGTTGTGATCATTTGCTGAATTCACTGGGATCTGTGAAAGCCAGTCCGTGACCAGCGGCAAGTTCAAATGGGGCTGGTTGTGTCTGACCGACACAGGCTCCTGATCCGTGTGTTGTGGCCTGTTTTTTTTTCAAAATTAATGCACTGGCATTTCCAACCAAGCATCGCCTTCGAGAAGAAGGCGCAGGTGCTTTTGGATGAACTTATCAAATTCATCCCGTCCTTTAGCATACGCTTTGGACCTACAAAGCCTAAGATTAGCCTTCTGGTTACGCAGCAATTGAAAGCTCCACTCACAATCCAGGACGGGGCACTCCAGTTGATGGATCATTTTACGCAGCTTGAGAGTTGCATACATTCCGAATTTAGCGTGACAGATGAAGTAAATGCACGAATCTACAAGGCTAGGATTGTGAATGCTAGTTTGAGGTACCTAAGGCGGTAAAGCGCTGCATCCCTAAATCTCGAAGGACATGTGTCTCAGGCCAAAGTACGGGAATTTTGTTGTGAGACGTGGCCTCCGCGAGCAGCGGAACTGAGACATCTTCCCGTTTTTGATAACTTATCCAAGAAACCGGAGCTGGCGAATCCGTAACCGGCTAATTAGAAAGCGAGTGTTCGGTTGTGCAACAGGGATTTTAATCGAAAAATATGTCCAACACCAGAAGCTGCACTGTTTTGGTCATGTACTCGGCGTGCCGATTCATTGTTTTCCAAAGTGGGTGCTGTTTGCCATGGTCATTTCGGTGCGGCGCAAGAAGAAATGCGAACGAGCTTTGACCTAACGGAAGCGTGTGAGAACGACCAGGAAAATTCTGGACACTGTTTGTGCTATTCACCTCTGGATCCCCTTGTGCATGGAGTTCTTGTTTTCAGTTTCTATCCAGATTGTTATGGTTATGATAGGCTAGCATTGGGTTCCTCCTAGGTTCCTCCCCCAGGCACTCTTTCTTTTCCTCAAAGCAGTCCTGTCAAACAAATTATGGCCATACAGAAGCGAAGCACCAGTGTTAAGCACTGATGTACTCTCGATGATGATGAGGATGATTTCTAGAACGTCCAGCTCGCTTTCGTTTCACTGCGCTGAGAAATTCATAGGCTAGAAACTACCCAACACTCCTTACGTAGACTGTCCTAATAAGCACAATCATCAAAGGCCAGGAAGTCTCAGCACTGGGTTCACCGGGCTATATTTATTGCCACAATAAGGTATAATGGATCTGACACGCCACCTTGATTTACTGGAAAGTCAAATTCATGCCTGACTTCTTGTTATTGAAGGAATACAAACTAGCCTGCCATAAGGGGACACGCGTCAAGTGCTGTTGACCAGCTCGCCAAAACTATACATGCTAACTTTGGCCTCAGAAATAAAAATTCTGACAACGGAACCTGTATGAATGTGATTCATTCCAGTTCTTGGTCGGAATTTTTCGACATAACTATCTGGATGATATTTCAAAATGAGGACGGGTTCTCGGTTGCACCAGGATATTTTTCCTTCGGTTGATTGCTCGATTTTCACACGCTAGGACTTGGGGGAATTATTGTTTCTGTGATTGAGAGGTTAGCATAGCACTTGAGACGGAACGCCGCTAAACTAGATGGAGGGCGCAATCCATAACTAAAAATGTGTCGCTTGAAGTAGTATTAATCTACTGGTAACTTGTAAAGTTGAGTGGGCTGAGCAAACAAGTGTACAAGTTAGTCAAATTCTCCATTAATGGCTACCGTACAAACATACTTGGATTATTTATCTGGGATTTTTTGGACCCCATGAAAAGTCGTTAACCAAATTATTTTTCTGTTAACTGACCCTTAAAAAGTCTTCGTCCAGTTTCCGGCGATAAAGTGTTGAATATCAGAAAGAGCAGTGCGAAGTTTTCTCGTAAAATCAGCGTAATATTAAGTTACAGTAAAATATTAACTCGTGTAATTCTATTACTTATTCTACTCGTGTCTGCCATCGCAAGATAGAGGACAAGTTATTCATTTAAAGCATACAAGGTAAGTTACTCTGATGGAGAAATTTTTGTTGATATAATTTCCCAAACTTATTCACCTCTCCAAGAGGCAACCACACATTTCAAGCTGATGCCACATAGCAAGTTTGGATATGAATTTTTTGGCATATAACAGTACATAGTCGATATAGGGTCCGCCAATATCGTGGATTACATTTTTAAATTCAGAAGATACGCACATACGCCGCTCAACCATGGAATGCACATGAAAGTTCACTGCACATTCTAGCAAGGAAATGGACACGAGTCTGGTCTAGTCTATTTGATAAGCCTACTGAAGGCATTTTGTGATCTTGGTACACGGGACAGTCTGTACTTTTAAATTACGAACATTGAACCACACTACGGAGGTTCATTATGCGCGTCGATTGATCACTCAAACTCAGTTTACCGTACCGTTCCTCATTGTGCCGCCTAACTGCAATTTGCCACCTAAGGTCGTAGCAGACCGACATAACGCACGCACTCGCTTGCGAGTATGTGGTGTTATTCTATTCTACGTCAGTAATCAGACTGAATCCATAAGTACTGAGTAAACCAGCCATGAACTTCAATTAGCAGATCCAAGGAATGGAAAACTGTACCAACCAGCTTATCATAGCGACAGGTTGTGCTTCAGTTACTCAGGCACATCTTACCACCTACCTAATGCCGGCTGCAGGCTGCACGGTAATATAAGACCAACCTTTGACCTGGCAGAGGGGTATGAAAGAGATTACGAAAAGCTTGGGTGCTTTCGGTGCTACTCGCCTTCCAGGATTGGGACCGCGTGATCCCCACTGTGCCTGTTTGGAGACACTACAAGATATGGCTGCCAACCAATGTCAGTGGCGTTCTTGTTGTCATTTTCTATCCAGATTGCCTGAATGAGTGTTTGGAGGTGTAGGCACCTCGGATTGATTGTAGTAAGCTAGCACCAAGTCCCTTCCCCATCCGCCTTTATTCTCTTCTTTACAATAAGGCTTTCAAATAAACCATGGTTGTACGGCAGTGAAGCATCGGTGTTAAACATTGATGTCATGCTGTCGATGATGATAAGGTTGATCGACGAAACGCTCTCATGGAGCTGCTATAGTTTAATATGCTGCCTCTGATGATACATCCTGGTACTTCGGCCAGGCTAGGACGACGTGCGACAGACCTCACTTTCTCGAGATTCTCTAACAGACGTTGCCAAATGGCTCTTCGAATGCCTTAAAACTTGGCCGACCTAGTAACCCGCTAATTTGGCCTGACGAAGATTTTATATCAAACATTTTGCCCTGCTATCAATCAACCGAATATTTACCAGAACGTTTCATAGCAGTTTATGTGAATCGTCTTGGTCCACATGGAAACGTATTTTTCAAAAGAAACCTACTGACAGTCAGAGTCAAATTATACTAATGTATTGCTATATGTATAACGGTTATTTAATTATCATTGCCGTTACTTGTCTAGTCATAATTTTAAGCGGTTCCACACAGATTTTCCCGTCCTCCGTCTCTTTGCCTCTTGTTTCAACTTTCATTCTCCTCTTTGTACATCTATTGCCATTCAAGCCTTGAAAACTCCTTATCTTAGTTAGTATTAATTGGTTGCAACAGTTTGTGTGCTTGCTAGGATCAGTTAACTAGTTAACTTATAGGACTCAGGGAGGATACGCCGACTGAAACCGACTTATGGTCATTCGAACGATAGGAGCTACTCATTTACCCGGTAGATTCTTAGTTGCATTACCTATAATCTAAAACCAAATTGACTTGAAATCCTCATCCATTCCAAAGCGTCCAAAATATTTCAAGTTCTGTTTACTCCCTTGGCTATTGAGAACGAGCGAGAGATTCAGCTGATATTCAGCTCAGCTTCCTGCCAACACGAATTTCATTTGCAAAT
Source organism: Clonorchis sinensis (assembly GCA_003604175.2). Lineage (NCBI taxonomy): Eukaryota > Metazoa > Platyhelminthes > Trematoda > Opisthorchiida > Opisthorchiidae > Clonorchis > Clonorchis sinensis. The sequence continues at coordinate 205,253,921 of CM030369.1, forward strand.
AAGTGCATGACCCCGTTAACAACCAACATGGTGTTCAAGTAGGAAGTAGGATTCATTATAACTCGGGGTCCAGGTCTGTGTCACCAGCTCTAAAAAGAGCTAATGCGTTTGCACGCTATCGAAGAGTTTTCAACAGTATATCACAGAAAGAAAAAAGAAGACCACCGCCAACGTTATCCTGGCTAGAAGTTGCATCATCTCTATTGGTCCAATGCCATCCGGACCCTCCACAGAATGGCGGCAATTTCTTCGGCTGAGAGTCCTGTTCAGTTCAGTCGTGCTATCGGATATATGTAAAAGCTTTTTCGATTGAAATTCGCCACAGCTTTGTATATATGTAGCGAAGAAGAATAAATGTGCAGAGATTGAAAAAGCACCAAAACCGATGCCTGATCATTTCCATTTGCCATGTGATTACTTTATATTCCTTCTAGAAGAGACATTGAGTGGCGTTGGTAGGATAAGCTTTGGATTCTCAGCAGCCGCATTACTTAGATGAATACTTCGAAGCGAAATTTCTAGAGCTGGACGAGCGCATTGAATAAATGTTTGAATCAGCGCTGCCACCCATCGTGAACTCCCTTGGCCACATCCTGGAAAGCAGTATTTTCTATTACATTGCAGTCGGCCGTGTAGAATATGTAACAGGACCAGTATCCAGATGAACTCCGCCAAGGAAATTGAGGACAGCTGCGGACGGTGAAAAAGTTCGAGAGATGACTGACAAAACGAGTTCCTAAGAAACTACTACTTGGGAAGTTAATTGTTTCAAAGTAGGTTGTACGGTGGCTTTTGAAAATATATGTGCATAGTCCTCGCCTACCAGCTCGAGAACCAATACTCACGAGTGGAGATGCTTATCAATTCTTGGCCTACTGTAACTGAATTTCTCAGGAAATCAATATACAGTCGCCCCAGTCCGCCTTTTATTTATTTTTGGAATAGCCATCGAAAAGCTGCACTCAGGTGCTTTCGGAATGACCCACATACCACCGTGAAGCTAACGGTTCTACTCAAGGACATGAGACTAGAAGTCGAATCGTTGCATTTCCATCATCGGTAGATTTATGAGGCGTGCGTAAACGTACTTCAATTTGCCTATGACTGTTCTTCTCTGTTTGAAAGGAATGCTACTGGAACGGCTGGTCAACTTACGTTTTCAGTAAGACAGGATGCCGGCGTATAGTAAACTACCTAGACAAGATTCTGTCCCGCAAATAGACAGGTTTTGAAGTTTCCAGGAATGGCTTCCAAAACTACCGAATCTGAGTACACTGTACCTTTTTTAAGTTAACTTACGTAAGTAGAAAAGTCCATAAATCGGTTCTTGAAAGCACCAGAGGATTCAACTTGAGAATTGCGATCGCATATATTTTCACGAGTAGTGATGCGGTACAAATGGTCCGAACCGTTACGTGGATTGACCAATCTGAGCACATCGACTGGGTATCGCTCGGCGGAACAAGCGGCACTAGCTACTAACGACATAATGAGTAGCTAGAAATAACTGATTTTACAGCATCGCGCAGACATCCGAATGTCACGAAAACCACGGCAACTGGTGCAATCTGGGTCACTAGGTAGTAAATCACCTCCTCCTTCAGCTCCGATACTTTCATTTGTGAATATGACTTCAAGATGTTCCAAGGAATTTTCATACGGGTGTATCCGAAGTGGGATTATTGGCCAATTCAAGCCTAGTCTGTTGAGTAAAACTCTGATGGCAGGATTCTGTACCAGCAAAAGCTATATCAAGAAAAGGGTTTGAACTGCGGACCCAGCAGTTGATCTGAGTAAATGGCTTGCGACATACCTACCGTGCTGTTGGAGAATTAGACTGCCAGAAATTTTATCCTCGTCTAGTTTGGCGAGGGCTTAAGTGGATAAAATCGCTGTCTTCAACCTACTTCCTGTTGTTTCCTTGATATATGAGACGCTCCTTATCTCTACCTTGTTTGCACTTCGCTGAATGACTAAATTTGCGTACCCTGGCTACAGACATTTTAGCACGCTGGACAGAAGTTTTAAGCAGTATCACATTATGAACTTTAGTGGTACGGTCAGCCTTTAAAACACTGAGGAACCGGACGATCTCCTTCTTTCATCGATTCACTGGATCAACTGATGAGTTTATGAAATCCGGTTGATGCGAATATGTTCATCTGACCGTACCCGTTGGAGCACACAACATCATCCTGATCGATCTGATAACAGCACACGCAGATGGCATCAATATCTGAAATGGTGTGCTTGACTGATACGAAGACGACAGTGTATGGAAAGCTGCTGGAGAACACCATTATTTTCACTCAGTGTATGTTTCAAAGTGAATTCTACTTTTGAAATTTTCCGGCGAGAGTACGTGTGTGTCACCATTGGTATGTTTTTTCAATCATTATTCGTGGGTAGGAAGAGGTAGTGTAATGGGAGCAATTCACTATCCTTAGAAGTACAAATTTCGTTGGTAATTCGATGGTTGCAATACAGTGTAAACCTCGAGATAAAAGTTCACAAACGCACTTAAGATCTATGGAACTATAAACTGTTTGCCACACCCTTCGGAAATGATGACTTCTCAGTGAATCCCCAGTTTTATCCAATTGAGTTCGAGTGTTGATTACTAGTTTGCAAAAGTGTGCGGCAACTTGAAGCTGAATCTATCACACTACTAGTGCTGGCCTTCAAGCACATGATATGGTTCGCGAAAGCGGGCTTGAGGATAAACGTTATCCAAACGTCTTCATTGTAGCTTTCAGAGCTGAAGTACCTCACTTCATTTGATAATATAATCTGGAACTCTGGATTTTCGTTAACTCTTTTACTTGTGTCTGTGAGAATCGGCATCAGTCAGGTTACTACTGATGATTAACTAGATTAAGAAATCTAGAATCCGTTCAACTCTTCTTGATATTGACACCTCAGATAAGGAGGAACAGTTGCTCACATGCAGTTCTGTTTTTTTAAATTGTCCTCCTGTCACCTTTGTTTCCTGTAGCTCGTAGTTCCCACTTTACTATTTCATACACAAACACATGTAGATCCGTATTCCTACTCAAATATTTTGCTCTTCCTAGTTAGTAATCTGGTATCATGCTGTCGCTCAGACGCTAGTTTCTGATCTGTTAATACGAACGCACTTATTCTAAGGGTTGACTAAAGTGACAGTGATGTTACGAAGTACGTGGAGTTTGGATATTCACTTTTTTCGGGTATTCAGCGCATTGCTATTTTGCACCTCGCTTTCAAAGTGAGCAAACAAAAGTACGCAGCGGTGAACAAAAGACTTAGTGGACAAAGCATGCCTGTGAATCGTCAAGGGCTTGTTCCTATCTTCCACGAACTTCACGTCTGGGCTGGATGCCTACCTTAAGTACCCCAGCGTGCAAGGGCATGTGATCGACAATCTTGACGAATTTGGTTGTCGTCGGAGGTGTCCCTTGATTTTGTTCTTCGGAATGGCAGTTTCGTAGTAGTTTCGTTACCCTATATAAACGAACAACATAGGTAACCGTCTGTTCCACAAACTTTACACACATTTTTTTCAGTGTGGCTCGAGCAAAGCAATGGTGCTATCGTCTACCTTGCAGCCTAGTTGGGCAAGTTCGGTGAAAACACAGGCGAGTCTGTATAGGCTTAAAAATTCTGACTTTCCGCCGGACTTTAACGGCTTTTCAACCTTGACTTGCCTCCACTAGCTAACCCAATAAAACTACTTTGTAATCGATGTTTCGTCCTGAAAGCGAAGTCAGTCTGTTGAAAAGTCTACAGGTACTTTGCAGCTGCTTTATCTTATTGGGAGTCATCAGGAGTTCTCACATCTTTAGGACGATTCCAACTGACGACCTCCTGACTAGCAGTTAATGATTAACCCATTCGACCAAGAGCGGCTGACCAGCAGTGCGATTAGGTCGCACCTAAAAGCGCCACTCATCCTTAAGTCACGGAATTCACATCATGTGTTCGTCTGTTGATCGGCTGCTAGAGTGACGACAGGCAGTTCAAGCGTTGTGTGGGTTATTCTTGCGCTACTTGTAGTTTGTTTATAGTATGTGAAATTTGGAAATTTCAACCGAGCTTTCATCCTTTAAATGATGACGGGCAACCACAGTCGTTGGACGATCGTTATGATCCTAATAGGTAGGCATTGGTCTTCAATCCCGTATTTCTGATGATCGCACCCTGTGCTGCAGACATCAAGCTTTCACGAAATGGAAGTCACGAACCGAAAAGAGGTCACGAATTTAGGTCATTATAGACGAGTATATAGTCTGAGTTATTGCAACAAGAGCAGCGATGGAACTACAATCACACAGCCTCTCTGCACACGAACTAATGGACTTGTGTTTAGATCAAAGAGAATGTCAGAAGACTCTAGTTAACCTGATTACAATCGATAGAACTTCACACAGATGCTTCCATCTAATATTTGGAAGTGCTTTATCTTCTGTGTCACGCGAAAATTCCATCATCAAATGCCAGGAATCCACTGGTCTTGTTCTAATTTTGATGATAACTTCAATATGAATGCGTCCGTAGTCTTAAGACAAACTGGGTTTGGTGCTGCCTGAAGTACTGAACTTCCCATGGCCGAACAACACTTCACTTGCTCTGTACAAGGCATCATAACAAATCGTTCATCTTGAACATCAAACGTTTTCGCACGCCAAAAAAGACAAACAAGCGGAAATCAGAATATTATAAAGGAGAGTCTGAGCTGGATTCAGATAAGTCTGCCATCAAAACCAAATTAATGTGAAAATGAGTGAAATTCACAAACGATGCAACTTATGATTTGTGAGACTGAGGCCGGTCTAGACTATCCATAGCTGTTCAACTATGATTGACGCTAGTTCCCACAACAGTTACCGGTGTCCCAAAAGTCAGTATAGAAATCACGCAGCCCTTATGTTTTTATTCGTTCATTTGTTGAGAATTTACCCCTGTTATTAATCATACAGTAATCCACTTGGAAGAAGATACTTGCAAGATACCAGTGTTTCCCTGATCAGATGTTACTGCTCAAGGGCTGTAACCAATCGCAAAATTATAGCGTATTATTGATTCGTAAGTGTTTCCTGATGTTTTGATCAGCTTCCGTCTGCATGTGATAGAATTTTTCGCTTTGTATGAAATGGATGATCCAGATATTTGGCACTTTGCCTAGCCTCAGCTGAGAAGCGCTGCTCCTCTTTAGCTTTCGCCATCTGAACCATTACCAGCGGCTTAATCTACTTAGGCCAGTCAAGACGAGAGCACTAAACGAAGTTGTTTGTCACGGAGTTCCTTTTAATATAATAATATAATATATATATAATATAATATATAACATAATAATATATAACATTAACACCCGCCGGGAATTCGATGTAAGTAAACCTCGTTTAGTCGTGGAAAGTAAACAGACTATTTTTGTAATCGAACTCCGTTTCTGTTTTGTTTTAGGGAGGTTTGCTTCATCGGAGGCGATCTAGGTGCCAGTAAAGTTGTTCCCTCAATGAAATGCTTCCTCTGGTAGATTTCCTCAAGACCAAAAACTGTGTCAATACTTCGTCCTAGCATGAATTTCATTGGCAGAAACTGGCACTAAAAACACCTCCGATCAAACGTCTTGCTCGATTTTCAGGCTCAACAAAAATATGCAGTAGATTACTTGGTGGAGCTGATAATTCTGTTGATTTCCACTCCTCAGAAAAACGATGTCTCCTTTGATCTGTTATTTGCCAGATGCCGTTTTTGACTCCCGGTCAACCACTTCAATGAGGTCTTCAGAAAACATACTATTACTGTTTTCTTTTAGCCAACTTTTTGGAGTCGATTATCTTTCCACAAGAAGGACAAATTAGTTTTTGCTGAGGGCAGTTGGTTAGAAAACTGATGTGAAGAGGTTTCAGACTAAACCAAACTATCTCCCGCATACTTGTTCCGGACTACCAGCAAGCCCGGAATGTTTGATTTATGATAATTACTCCTTCACACAGGACACACCCGTCTCGGTTTCCGGCTCTTGACTTTGGCCCATGTTTAACAACTTGGACGATCTTATGTCCTACCTCATCCAGAATCAGTGAGGTGATTTTCGTGCGGGTCCGTATAATTATTATTTTGTTTGATGTGGCGTTCGTCTATATAGGTCACTGCGTTTTCGAGTGGTCTACAAGATCCCATTGGGCAGCTTACTGGTCATATGTGCCTTACAGTCGAATTCCGCTTGGTCTGGTAAACAGTGTTCCGATTTGTATACACCCAAATTGATTTATCACAAAGTCGTTAGTTATGGACGCAATTGGGATGGGCGGAAATGCAGGACGAATAAAGAACACGAAAAAAGAATGTTCATAACAAAGGTCCTGGAGTAAGCCAATTTAGGAGGATTCAGCTCCCAGCTACATGATGTTGGCTTTTCCTATTTTCCAAGTTCACGAAAGTACTCTATCCTCTTCCGTTCATCGCCTCCCCGTTAGTCTACTTCCTGGACAGATGTGTTTGGTGGAGGCCCCAGACAGTCGTAATCTTTAAAAGTAACTTGGACAAATCAACGGAAACCCGCTTAGAGCTCATTCCGTCAGCTGTTCCTCCGGTGGACTTAAAGCTTCAACTCTAACAGTTCAGATGTGGGGTAGTTTCCGTCTGGCAGGTAAAAAAAAAGTGGCTGCACGGACTCTACTCACCAATTCATAATTGAGGCAAACACTTTGTCTTCATTTTTTAACTGTAAACCACATCGGACAAAGATGATCGATTGAGTACTTTTTAGGAAAACAAGTCGTTGATGTCACACACTCGACGAGTTCATGGGTCCTCATAGAGGGAGGTGTTCGAAGTAGTGTGGACAAAATGGTAAGAATTGTGCACTTCTGTGCCAAGAACATTTAATAGTTGTGTGAAACGCGTCGAGCTATTTGGTATTTGCACTCAAAAGCATACTGGATTATAAAATACTGGTCTCTGCTTTGCTGTTAGCGTACTATTGTCCAGTGAAATACCAGTTACTCCCATTGAGCACCAAGCTATTTCATAGTATCCCTGCTCATATGCTTCCTTCAGGTCATTTGTTATAATGCACTAAAAGAATGTCTAAAAGGATGTGCTAAAAGCACCCTTGGCTCAGGTAAACAAAGTTGATGAATGCTGTATACTGATGCTAGACATAAATGGCTGGACCGTAGACTACTGTGGACCGTGAAGGGGTCATTTTGATCTTGGAGATGATGAAATTTCGACTGGATTGGTTGTACACTCATCCAGTAATCAATCGATGGATTCACTTGCCTGAAGTAACCAAGATTCTGAACGAATCAAATAACTCAATCAAAGTTCGCCGAAAGTCCTGTGATGCTGATGCATAAAGTTGATCCGGCGTTTTCTCCTGTATTATTTTAGCTCCGGCAGACTAGGAGAGCTTGACTCAGGATCTTATGAACGTCAAACGGTTACCCCACTTTTTATGTTGCGGACTTAATGATAACATCACCCAGCCTATTCAGCATCATGTGCCATAGCCATGAAGTAGCACAAATCAAGGCCGGGTAGCATGACGACACAGTTACTCATTCACTGGAACAAAAATTTCTACACACATCTTCGCAACTTTCCAACAATCGTGAAGATTTCATGCCTCTAGGTAGTTGGAGAACGAATGTAGTTGTATAGATAGAGTCCGTAAATGTTTCTTGAGACCGCTAGTCATCCGAACAAATACAGAGGAATTCGAAGCGTTGTTTAGTTCGTATCACGCGATTATTTTCTCCAACACAGATTGGAATAAGTGCGCAGGCCATCTCATCAAAACCCCGTGGTTTCACACAAGCGTTTCGTAACATCAACTTGGTCAGACGCAGATGCATCCAGCTCTGAGTTTCTGAGTCACGCGCTTTGCGGCTAGCCGTACTGCAGTGCCGATATTTGTTACTTTGCAAACTGCTAGAAAACACTTTGAAAAAAGGCATGAGCGCTCCGTCACACTTCAGTTCAACGTTGAAAAATTCATTCGGTAAAACGTTTCTCCACATGTGTAGGAAATTCAGCTTTGTACCACCGTCACATACAGTCTTTTTTTATGCGAGCTGGTGATATGGCTTTTTGGTCAGCTCATCCTTTTCCGTACATTGTAAGTTCGCACATGTGCAGCAATTTTTCAAGTCAATAAATACGGCTGTTCGCACGGTGTTGAACAAAAACTCCAAAGTTGGACTGACCCACTCGGCCTTTTCTGATCTCATTGAATGAACCCATTTCACTGACCCAGTCCTCCGAATCACTGCTGCTCAAGCTGCTCTGTTTTATCAAATCTGAGAATTTCACAAATGTTTACTCAACTTTCTCATCAGTAATTTCACCCAATTAAAAAGAGGGTTTTGTAAAGTCTAGTTTAAATAGTCAGTTCACTCACAGATTTCTCTTACTTTGAAGTAAATTATCCACACGCTTTTCGAACAAGTTCCGAAATAAACTTCCCCCAGTTTGTCGACGAAGAAACTGGGTTCACTTGCTACTACACCACTAGTGAACTTGCCACACATCCGCGGATCTTTACCCGTTAATATAGGGCATGTTTATGAAAGTGAAGCCAGTTGTAGCGATACCTTATAGTTTAGGCAAAACGTCATTATCTGAGGTTACCGGTACCAACGCTTATCATGGCCCGCTGTTATGCTTTCATCGTGGCAAGAGAGGAACCAGAAAGTCCTAATAAATTGAAGCCCCAGTCAATCTGTTTCAAAATTGCATACCTCTACTAACTTTTGAAATGGGAGCAGCCTAGGAAGAGTCTGCGGAAAGCAGTGTTTTCCTATACGTGAGTCATACCCTCAGAGGCTTAGTTCACCTGAAGATGATAGTGTGTAGTCATTCTCATCAATATCCGTATCAGTAACAATCTATCCGATTGACAAGATTCGTTTCGTTTCAGTTCTCGTACCAATGGCAGCGTACTCCTTGTGAATCGTCAGATCGAAAACAGCTTTCGAAAAGGTTGAGCAAGAACAAATGAAGGCTTTTAACAAGATCACAGAAACAAAGGTTTTTGAGTCATCACTATACCGTACAGTTTTGCAGGATCAGATTGACCTTCAGAAGTTCATCTAGCGGAATAGTCCAAGTGAAGTAGCTGCTTTTGTTGGCACTGCACCCACCGAGAGTAAAATATCTACAGTAGCAGGGATCTACAGTTTACGCTTTATGACGAATGGAGTGCAGTACCTCTAATATGAACCGCTGGAGCTTCCATACGATCGCCGATAGTCTTTTGGTTCACCAGAATACGGGTCAACGCGCCAAAGTTTCAGCACGGCCGTGCCTCTACTGACGGAAAACTACTACCACCTTCACTTCGCGGAATCTAACCGCAGTGGCGTAGCTGGCGGACTCCGAATAACAAGTTCACTTCGATGTGGCGAGCTTCGTAGTAAAATAATTTCTATGAAGTCCGCAGGCACCGGACGGAAAGAGTTTGACTTTCGCAATTGTTGGTACAGTCTGGAGTATCATACATGCGTGAGGTATTTTTTGCCCAGATCAAAAGTGACCACTTATTGTTGTCTTAGGCATGGTCGTACCCGCCAAGATTCAGACCAGAAGTAGTTTCAGTCACTCTGATAGCCTTGCGCAAACCTGTATTTTTTAAAACTGAGACGAACCGACCAGACCGGATTACGGATTAACGGACGTTAAGCGTTGACCGCCAAACGAGTCCGTTTCTCAAGTTATGTCATTTTTACTCGAAGAGTTTCAGTCTATGTTGTACTGATTTTAGTGTAAACGAACTGACAGTAGTAATCGTGGCTGAGCTGCCATACGCATTTATTTTAATAGCAGCTGAGCAGGGTTACATTCTTTCTTCTAAGCACGTAACAGATAAAAGTAAACCCTGAAAACATCTCCAGTTGCATGCTTTGGAACGTTTGAACCCCACTTGAACCTCCCTTGCTGGCGCGCGCGTTCTGTCGCGATGACTCACGCGCTTTTGGTGTCAGAGAACCCGGGACGAGTGGGAGTAGTGGTAGTGTGCAAGCGGATGATGATTGATGGCTCACGTTGGCTCTCAAAACCAAGGAGGCAAGAACACAGTAGCCAACCACCACAATGCGTTGTGTCTCAATGATTTATCTGCTATATTCGTTCACTCCACACGCGCTTGCATGCATGCTTTTGTGCGTGTGCATGTGCATGTTCACAGCAGCTCAACGTCCTAAGCTTGGAGCTTCTTCTATCGAACAACAGACCAGCTCCCCCAGGGAGAATGAAGCTCACGCGCGCACGCCTAATAACCCAAAACAACCGCTTTCACACTCCATGTGTGTTGCCGGTTGAAACCAACAATTTCCCCACGACGGGACGCGTACAAAATTGGGGCTAACGACATGTTTGGATGTGCATTTCGTGTCGTTTTTACCCCATACACATGTATGGTAGCTTGATATATTGCTAATTTCATTTGCAGACCTCTCCATAGGACACAAACTGAACAGGAAGCTAGCAGTTCTGAACACAGGCCTAGTTACGAATGTCATGAATTGTCAATGTGTCCGACTAGGGTCGCTTGCCTGGACTTAGTACGCAGAGTGTGAAAAAAGTGAGACTCGTGTAATGTGTGGAAGTAAACCTAGAGAAAACATGCATTCATGTATGCATATAGGACTGCACTTTCATGAGACGAACAAGTTCGTTCGACTGTATGAACTACATAGTTGTCAGAGTTTTGGATGACCTTCTCGAGGGAGGAACTACGATACACTGTTCTCAATAATTGCAAGTCTTTGTGAACTGGATTGTTAGGAAGCCCACCAATATAATTAAATTGAAGCGACCAATTGTGCTATTCAACATAATGCACCAGATATACCGAATGATCTAGCTTCTGTACAAACCGGTCCCCTCTCAAAACATGAGGGCTGTCTGTTTCCCCCCATTAACTTACATCCCCTTGGTGAATTTAAATGGATAATTTTGTACGTCACAGAGGACCAAGACGTCCATCTTTGAAAATGGCATTACCAGCAAACGACGAATTTGCATGCGATTCTCGAATTTCTGGCAAAAAAACAGCAGTAACAACTCAGGATTTATCACAGACGTATTAGAATTGAACAACCTGGGTTCGATCCCAGCTTGTTAACGGGGCGTCGGCTGAGAATTTAGACAAGCACTTTTCCGGAACAAAGATTTAACACACATCAGGTGTTAGGGATTGTGAAGCTAGCTGCGTGGCCAGATATTCATGATTTTGCTACGTCATCTAGTGAGAACATAGGTGTACTTCTGTACTAATGATCAACCTTTAGAAAAAGTCGTACAGTGTCATTTAACTCTTCCTCAGCATTCTTCATTTTGTGCCTCGCTGTCGCGGGCAACATTAAAAACATCCATTCATTCAAACGCGCATCAGATGATAAAAATGCCTATTTTTTTAGTGTTCACGTCGCTTTGTTGTTTCTGCTGACAAATTGACGGGGAATTCGCTATGGAATTTTTAACTGCTCTTTATAGAACACCATTTGTGACTATTTCAGTTGGCTGTTGGCTCTGCGAGATAAAAGTATGTAGCACAAATATGTACAATTCTCCCATACTTTTCGTTACTGATGTAGGAATCCCCCTTAACTCGGTGAGTATGGCACAATCAAGGACAGTAGTCAATCGTCCCCCGAGGTTGGAGGGAAAGCACCGGATGTCACTGAAATGAAAGCAGCGCTAGAACTGCTGACTCTGTGTTCTAAAACAACTCCCTTCGCAAGAGGATGTCTCACATCTGTAAGGTATTCCAAACTGGATTGGATGTTTCTTACGACTGACTCGGTTGGATGCGTTTCATACAGTGGCTAGTGAGCATACTTAAAACCAGAGCTCTAGTTTGTCACTTTTTTTTACCTTACGTCTGTTAGCTTCCGTTCTTAATTGTGCGAATACACAACTGGATTTTGCTCGACTTTGACATAAGCAGATCGACATTGGTGTGTGAATTGTCAAAACATCTGTTCAGTTGGCCACGTCATGGCAGACATATTCATGACAAACGAGAGTCGGTCACGCCTGTCTTGGGCAGTTGCTGTCCGGTCTCGAATGTGAAAATAAGATAACCAGTCGTTTGAATGCCTCAGTGGTCACCTCAGTTATACCAAACTCGAACTAGCATTGATGGGTCAGTTCTTAGCCCTCACTGTGTGTGCAATGAAAACGACCCTTTCTACACAAATTGCACTGGTGTACACTTTTAAAGATAGAATAAAACCGCAACAAGCATGAATTATCGCAATTCTGTCGGGTTCAAGACCGCATTTGCGTTTATCTCGAGGCCCCATATGCTCAAATAAATGTATATTCTTGACTCCCAGAGGTTTCTTTTCATGAGTGAGTACTTCTCCAGCGGCCTTGGGTACGTTGTCCGGTGCAAATTAATGCTAGTTTGACGATTTTTTAAGTTGGAAGTAATCCACTACAGCGGGATTCTTAAAACTTACGAATGTCGTGCCAAAATGGATTAGTTAAACCTATTATGAAAAGTTGATATAACTGTTTCGCTCAAGAAGCCTGCTGATATGGACTGTGCGGTAAATCTGGGCTTCCCAATGAAACTTAGTCTCGTCTTTCAGTGGAGGATTTCTTTTCGGAAAATCGTCCGATCTACTCAGAAAAATCGTTCATTTTTCTGACTTACTGTTACCTCAACGACTAGACAATTTCTAATGATTTTAACTGATATTAACTGTCTCCTGCGCCCACTTTACTCGGTTAAGACAAACTAAGTTGTCTGAGATTGACTGAGTTTGTTGAAATTCTCAATTCTGAACAAAGTAAATACTGCAGACATGTAACAGCATTGTACTCATATGGGTGAGGGAATATGTCGCTGTACTATTCCGACAAGCCTAGTTGTTGATCAGGTGGCTGTTGACCTGCTCGCTGATTTTGACGTTTCGTCATCAGATGAGTAGACATCATCAGTGCGCGGTTGAGTGACTGATGTTATCGAGCCCTAGTGATAGCTCGTTTGGCGGCAAAGAGTCTGTAAATTGATTGCCAAGCTCGGTGAAAAGAGCAACGACCGCCTGATCAACAGACAATAAACGCATCCTTGCTACCAATATTTCGATAGAGTGCTTATGAGAGACCTGCCATCCAGACGATCACGAACTGCTCATTAATGTGCTATCCAGCCAGACTAAAAAATGGACAGTGAAGAAGGATAACTGAACTATTAATATGCAACCCAGTGCTTTGGATATTCATCAGGACCCTGATAAATACCCACCTGGCACCTCTGCTCATCTCTTTGTTCGGTATCTTCAGTTACGAAGCCATAAACCGTCTGAACCGTCAACCACACCGATTCGATGTACTCACATACCGCTCGGATAAACATCGACATAGGGTCCACTGCTGCTCAACAGTGATGCGGACAGTTTTGATCTCTTGCCCCGGTAGGCTGAAGCTTAACGTAACACCTATCTGAGGAAAGCACACGAGCGCGGCATGGGATAGCTCTCGCAGTTCGTTCAGTATGTCATCAATCGTGCATTGGTGTTCGAACTTTGGCATTTGTTTTTGATTTCATTCTGTTTATGTTGGCCCTTTTTTCGAATAATTACAATTGTGCACCTCCTGCCTATCACCGAAGTTGGCTGTATTCAAGTTAGCAACAAAGGTGGCGTGATACCAGGTTAAGGGTATCGAGAGCAGCATGCAGCCAGAACCGTCATCTTTGCATTTCTCTACCCTAGATCACGCTCACAATGACGCACAATGAGCACAGGAACAAATTTCTCGATTTGTGTTGTCCGATGAACACCTGCTTGCTATCAGTAACTTCTCAGAAGACAAGAACACGTGTCTGAGCGTTGGACAAGTGATATGATGAATTACTGGTCTCCACGGACTAGCCCGTGGTCCGAGCATAGCATTGTATAGCATCTTCAAGAAACCGATCAAAGTCTACCCGTTCCCATGTGTAATTTCGTATAGAGAGGGGAGCTGCAAGGTTGTACTAAGAGAATACATGGTTGGGACCTATCCCGATTTTAAATGTCGCGATATTAACGAAATCCGCTTATTTGCGCACCAATTCGGTTTTTGTGGGAGACTCACCTGGAACCCAGCCGAATCTCTCGTTTAGAATGTCTTTAAGTGATTATTTTAGTTTATATTTCCGGGTGAAGGTTTAGATATCCTTATGAGTAGTTTACCACGTCCCGATATTAATTTATGTTATACCAATATCCACTCTGATTCACTCTGGAATTAGACTGACGTAAATCTCAAATTTGTCCAGGACAAACAGAACTCACATCGAAGCAATTCTGCGGTTAAGTAAGGTAGCTCGGTGTCACACTGTTGTATTACGGGGACATTCAGACCTGCAAAATGTGCCGCTGAAACGATTTTGCTCATGTGGTAATTTAACCCGGTCCAATTAAAAAATGTCAGGTTATTTTCCCTAAGAGTATTCCCTCCTTCCCAGTTCCGAGGAGCAACTGCTATGGAACAATGCACGAGGGTAGCTTGCATCAGGAACAAGACAAAGGACCGATAAACGGGTGACTTTCCTACTCACTAATGAGAAACAGCAAACTCACTTGTGTTAGCATAAACAAGAAATATTTGGATAAAACTGTACGTCCCAGTTTCCTGCCTCCGTCTTAAGAATGACTCTTGAACAACGGCCTAAAAAAAGACAATCGTCCTGGCACTTATCTGACAACATCAGCTTGACGTCTTTTGCTTGACAATGAATGAGATATGACAAACATAACGCGCACCTACACAGGCCATTAAGATGTAAGCCATCAGGCGTAATGGACAGAAGAAAGTTAGGGTGGACACGGGGATCGGAAGGTATGTGCGCATATCCCAGTGATTTTCGCCTACTGTTGGGACGGAGAAACACTAGTACTGACATACCCAGGCCCCACGCCTACAATTCAACCTACAAACACACTCCCATTAGTTGTCAGTTTAAAGCTTTCTCTCTCTCCACTAAGTTCTGATTTTTCATTGTTCTACACGAACCGCTCGTCTGATAATGCGTTCAGAGCAAATTTCATCTAAACGTGGAATAGAGAGGCGGTGCCATTAGCAAGCATTTGTGTGTGTGTGCTTATCAAGCGCATTGAGTTTGTGTTCCAGTGTGTAAGAGGTGAGGAAATTGTGGGCCATGAGAACCGCCGTCCATCATTTTTTCCACAGTTTTCGTGTATTCAATTGTAGATGGGTACAATGTCTGTAAAAACCTAGAAAACTGCCGATTTTATCCAAACGCAGAAAAGCTAAATCAGATTTTTAATGTGGACTCCTTCTCCATCTGGTATGCACCACCCAGATGAAACAGTTAGCCAGTCCTGGTTGAAAGATATAGTCTCCATTTATGATTTCATGGAACAGCTGACCGCAGATGTTACGGAACAATCTTCAGTGGATGTGAAACAGACGTATTCAGTGCCACATTTTCATTCCGCCGACTTCCTATAATAGTGTGTCCTAAATTGCAGTATTTTTAGTGTCTCTCTGGGGCACCATTATGTAGGTCTCCGTTTGTAATGCGACCCTCTTTGTACGGGACTTCACTTTACCGAGGGTGAATAAGTTCATATTCCATGGCCACCTTGAACATAAGATCTGGTTGGCTGGCAGCAGCGTTAGGACCTTTAGACGTCTGCGTGAACTTACTGCTACTCCAGGTGAGCCCGTATGTCCGATGTAAACGTGAAGTCACAAGATATGCAGGTAATCGCACAGGAATATAGTATTGAACACTGATGTTACTTTATTCAAAGCAGTGTAACTTTTAATTGTGACCTAATTATTTTCTGAACTAGTATAGTCGAAGTAATAGGCTGGTTTTAAACGTACTACGCTGCTCATAAGGTTGCTGAAAATTTCTCGACGAGAGATTCAGCTGGGTTCCAGGTGAGTCTCTCTTCAAACCGACTTTGTTTGCAAATGAGCATATTTTGCTAATTTCGTGCAGGCTAGTTTTACTTTGAAAGCCTACAAACTCTTCTTTAAGACCCCTATTGATCACATTCGAGGTTTAGATAATTTGGTGGCTCGAATTGGTGGTAAAAGTTGTTTTTATCGTTCTAATGAATGGTTTCTCTTGACACATATCATACACTCATTTCATGATTCCAAAAATGAGGAAAAATGGTGGAATATCTCGAGAGAAAATGGAGGAAAATACAGTGGCTGTTTGGTTACTTCATCGAGTAGCAAGGAATAATATATTAATCTATCTAGGTGAACCATCCTTTTAATGTCGCACTGATCAAAGTCATAATCAGTGCCTAAACTGCGGGCAGACGAGACATGACTATCTGAAGCTGGTTTGGAGGAAAATTGGCCAGCGGAGACTACGGAGTACAGAAGGAAATTCATCATTTAGATCGATACTTCATCTTGATAAGCAGTTAATAAGAGTCAAGTCTTGGAATTCGTAGAGAACACATGAGATATGCTCCCTAAAAACGGCTCGCTTGCCTTCATTACAACTGAAGAGGACAGATCTTGGTTCGCATTTATCACAGACCTTTGCGGACGTAAGAACTGATCAAATTGTGGTGAATCCTTCCATCAGCGACCGTTTGATCTTTGGTTGCTTCCCTCTAGAATGAATGCGAATCTACTGACGCTGACGCGTTCAGAATATCCTGACAAAGAAGTCTTCAAAACGCAGGAGGACAGCACGCATCATGATCCTCGGTCAGGAGGATCAAGCTACAGAAATCCTAGAGTAGTGATTTTACGCAAAAACGGTTGCCACTGGTGGGTTTAATTATTATCAATTCAACCACTCAACCCGCAATAACGATGTCACCTCGACTGATGATGAAACGTTTGCAATCCAACCGACAAGCTCGGCGAACAAACCAACAATCAATTATTATAAATCTGTGCGCCGAGCTTGGTAATTCGTCTGCATATGTTTCATCACCATCAAAGGAAACATGACCAGCTGCGAGCAATAGTGACAGTAGAAGAGCATTTGGTAAATCTTAGAATGAGACTTCCTAGTACAGGCAGTATGAGTGAAGAGACGCTCGTAGTGAATGCGAACCAGCGAACAGGTAGGATATTATTGGGTGCTCAGTCGTTCATATGCACCGGAACTGCATATGGGGTTAGCCACACATCTGCCTAATGTATTAGTAGATAATAGCTATTAGTGCCATTGATGAATGAGAGGAGACTTCGAGACTGTCAGGCGTTGACATGGTCAATACAATCAAAGGTTTCTTTTCGTGTATGTTATCTGTAACTGGGTCCTTCATTTCCGGACTGATCGAATCTCCCCCTCCAGATTTCAAAAGATTAACTCCATGATACTTTGAGTATGTAACCGATATCAACTTCTGACCCATTGCGAAAGTCACATAAATGGCTCAGTAATGGCACTGACGGCACCAAAGTGTCTGTCCTTCGAAAGGAGCGTGGGGAAACAAGTACACAATTGTGATGGAGGACAAGCTTCCTTCGGAGTTCACGCAGTAGAACAGCCGTCGAAAGTGGGAGGTCGGTAATCAGAGTCTCCCAGCGGAGATTTTCATTTCAATCATGTTATTTGCACTCAAACTTCTTTCATTAAGACCCTGAAAACAAAAACTCACGTTAGATCTGGTCTGTGAACAAACAAACACACAGGCCGGCATCCCGTTTTGGCTCAGCTGATGATCTGTCAAGGAAGTAAGTCCCGAGTTGACCAACTGATAAGACCATCCCGGATCCTGCTTAAGTGTGATCAGTCTACATCCAGTGGGTTGTCCCCACTAGTTTTTGTCAATATACAGCATCGCACTAGTGCGTTATTAACCTGGAAACACTCACGTACAACTTCACGGGTTCGGGTGAAGAGTTTGGGTCCATTAAGTAAGAATAAACCCGTTGCTCAACAACGCACTGTTCCTTTAAAGGGGGTTTTCGATCTTTTGAGGTTTATTCAATGTTCCATGTTTGGTCCAGTGAAGCATCTCGAATTTCTGCGGCAATTTTATTGAGAAGCCTGTGACGAATCGAAAAATCCCTTAAATGAAATGAGATCGGTATTGACAAATCTAACTGGATAACATCTGACTACAGTGGCGAGCGATCAGCAGCGGGAATCAGATACATTCAGACAGACATTCAGACATTCAGTCATGCAGTTCACGTTACATGGTTTGATGTTGACGCCTCTGATTCCCAACAAGGAGGATAGTGTTACTCTGTTTCACAATACTGTTTTTTCCCAAATACAATGAAACTTCAAACTTCAACCTCACTACCGGCAAAATAGCAGGTGGGAACTTTCACAATGCCACCTATGACATCCTTCAGAAATATGGACAACCCACCACTGTCAATACGGAGTTAAGTTACAAGTGAACGTTTGTCTCAACGTAGGGATTCATTGTTCTTTACCACAGTAGGCCGTGAAGGGTCCTCTCTCCTTGTAGTAAACAGAGGAAGGTAAAAATAAACAGAGTCCGTCACACGATTACAAGTACACCTAGAAATGTTTACACAGTATCTATTTTCTCCGCTGTAGAACAATCGTATTTTGGTGAATTATGAACTGACTAACCAAAGATACTCAGTTTTGAGGCGAGGACCTATTTGACATGAAAAACTGGAAATGTGCTTTTTCATGAAAGAAGAGATGTGAAAGAGTTTAACGTTTCAGTACGGGAAAAGACTCCATTTTGTTGTGGAATTCAACAAACAAACTGTGTCTAGCGCTTATAACCGTATCAAAGAGTATTTGTGGCTCCTAAATTTCATGCTGATCATACATCACTGCTCTATGGAAGAGTGGTAACCTCTTAATAAAGTTTCGCACTTGATTCACTGATTTTTTAGGTACATAACAAATGAATCGCGAAATGTGGAACATTTTAGTGTTGTGCGTACAGTTTAAAGTCAGTACACACACACCAATTGGTGTACCACGTTGCGAATCTTTCAATAACCTCTCAAAATGGAATTCTGCAACTTGCTCCCAGTTATGGGACGTTAGCTCAGCACCTCCTCCACAGCTAAAGAAGGGACTCATTACGCCAAAAGTGAAACAAACGGATAACCAGTAACTGGAACTTTCCCCAAACATCTCAGCGTAATATTCCTCCCCGCGAAGAGGTTACAGACTATATCGTTAGAGTGGGGTGGTCTGTTGTAAGACGGTGAACAATGAGGACCGCATTCCATACTTTTGCACTGGCGTAGTGGCGTTTTCATAGGCACGATGGAAATAGATATTCCAGATGTCCAATACTCATGTGTCTCCGTAATGGACGTACGCTAGGACAAAAAAGACGACCTGTATTGTGGCCGCCAGCTCCTTTTTTTCTAGATCATTGTGAACCAGTGTTTTATATGCCCCGCAGAAATCCAGCAAGAATGAGGTAGCAACGGTTTTTCTACGTGATAATAAAATCAAACGCAGTTCTCGGGAAATCTAATTATTGTGTTACTGTATTCTTTTCGTCCCATACATCCATTTTATTAAGTTTAGCCGGAGGTATTCCAACGAATGCGCTTTGTACTTAACGAAGACGAGATTGTTGGTTACGTCTCATCAAGTCAAGTTAAAATATTTCTTTGCTTTGATGGGTCAGTGTACCGGCTAAGCTCATGAAATAATCCACTGAACTTGGATCGATGATTTAGGGGATTTCCAATGCTCCGTTTTAGAAGTGAATCAACCGTTCGTTCCACCGAAAAGTGCATCTTTTCGGCCACTGGATGTTTGTTCCCTCGAGAGGGGAGTGAATTAGGAGGAACCCCACCCCACCGAGATTATCACCTCGATGGGGTATTTCCTCTTGGAGGGTGAACGCTTCAAATCAACGATGCATTTTTCCTTGCGTTTTCTCCATGGCATACACGTTGGGTTTTATCATAGGGTGTCAAATGGGAAATTCGCCGATTCATTCGGTGGCTGACTGTTGATTACTCCAAAAGCCTCCACTTCCGCAAGGGTGATACCCAGCTCTAGCTTAATTCCACTCACATTATGGAGCAGTTGAAGCTTTCCGCCCTATTTTTCTTCCGCTATCTTTTCTTCCGGGTTTGTTCCTGCATTTCTGTTGGTTTCTTGGAGCAATAAGGAAAAATCAGAGTTGTGAATGTTCCACCAAACTTCGAATGTGATCACTTGTTAATACTAATACTAATAACAATAATCGAAGACAACCATTTACTGAAGCGTTGCTGGGCATCCAAACTGAACTTTCTAGAAAGCTCAGATGTCTTCCACTTTTCCCGGTAAAACCCTTTAGACAATTGCCGCCCGAAGGAACCTGCATTTCTGTCTATTCAAGTGTTTATTTTTGAATTACAACCCAAGGCTCATCATAGTCTGGAAATGCTCTTCACCACTGCTTAACTACCCATCTTCTATTATATAATCAATTTATGTGGTTCACGACTTCACCACTGCTTAACTACCCATCTTCTATTGTATAATCAATGTATGTGGTTCACGACAAGGTGACCCGCCTCTAGTTGAGAAGGTGGATTGATCAAGTCCATTTAAATGGTGACGTACACGCCCAAACAGAAGCAGCTGACAAGTTGTGATGCGGCAGTTGAACAATCAATGTAGAAATGATCGATCTACATATGCTTCCACCCCACAAATCATCTTGAATGGACATGTTTCGTGCAAGGACCTAGGGCGTAACCAACACTGCCATTACATGTAACCGTTGTAATCACAAGAACCTCAACACTCTAACGTTAGCTGATGATTACCACCACTTACGCTTGCGTGTACATGTTCAACTCCAAGCGGCTTCAGTAAAGATTACAGAGAGTGAATTGTATTCATACCACATTATGGCTGACGTCAGAGGATCATTCCACTGCACACAGTGATTCGGTCAACTGAGCACTCAATACCTCGGTCTTTTGGCTATTGGTGAGAACTTGCACCTGGTATCGTTGTTAACAAATCCGGAGATGGCCCAAAAACGTTCACACCTACGAATGTGGTCACCCATTGAACATCGACACTTACGAATGTAGGACACAGCCACGTTGTTAAATACTGTGAAGGACCAACTGACGGCTACCAACACAGAAACAGACCGTCCGTGTTTGACCCTTACCAAATTGCATTAGCGTATCCATTAGCTATGTGTGAGCGACTCTGGTCCATTTATGTCCCTTTCACCAGTTTATTAAGCTAAAAGCTTTGCATTTTAGTCAGCTTGAACAATGAGTGGGCAAGTGCACGCATGCATACAAGTGAACCTGTACACACAGACAAATGCACATATATACTGGACAACAAAAAGCGATATGGGAAATTGTTTGTACTTATCAAACCACTAAAGTGGCCGATGAGGAGGGTGGTGAAGCCAACAGTAACAATAATTTTTCTCAACTGTGGTGTGGGTCTTGGTGGATAATAACGGATATACGATCAATGGTTGCAACTTCTGAAAATGTTTCACCTAAAATGGTGCGGCCTGGTCACTGTTGATTTCCCGATTACTTCATTCACTTTAGAGGTGTGGATTTTTGGTTGCTGATTTTACCGGTGACAGTCGAAAGAAGATTTTCGGGAAAAATTTTCATCCATGGAAAAACTTCGATCGTGAAGTTTACTTTGGGGTCAAGAGTCAAGAAGCCACCTGTTTCAAGTCGTTGTTAATTAAATCACGAATATCCATAAAGTATCGCCAGAAAACTAATAAATCCAGTACTTTATCTGGTATATGTAAAGCATGTGAATAAATTGTGTGGATATTTAAAAGATGGAAGCCGGAAATCAGGGTGAATTCATCTTTGGGAAATTGAATATGACACCCTGTCCACTTGTTCACTCCGACACTGAGAAAAAAACACGTTTTGTTTCGGAATAGTACTGTACAATTTGTTTTCACTTCCGGGTTTTATCGGGCCAGGTAAATCCAACTTACGTTTAAAAGAGTAACAACACTGTAGAACCGTTTCATCATTATCGACAGTATTGCACCCTGTGAATCTCGAGGAAGGTCCGAATTCCCAACAGAGGTCCGTACACAACCAACAAATTAAATTGCTGTTAACGGGAGACCCAGCTGGATCTCCCGTTCATGATAATCCCCACCCGGTTACCGGCTGTTGATCAGCTTGCACCCGCATTACTTTTTTTAGTGCTGTTGACTACAGGATCAATTTGCACCCCATACTATTCCATCCCTTAGAAAAGCTAGCTTGCGCCAAAATTACCAACCTGGTGGTCTGTCCGTATATTCGTGTAACTTACCACATCCAGCTGTCCCCCAGACTTAAGATCACTCTTATGTTTTATAGACATAAAGTGTTGTTCGGACATGAAGGCCAAGTGAATCTGATGTGTGAGGAGTCTGGAACATAGGTTGATGGAACTGTTCTCCGAGGTTCAAGTTTATCAAATCTCGTCGATTCCAAACGCGTTCAAGAAATCTTGTTATATGGGAAGAACGACAGATTTCGTCTTGAAGCGCTTTTTTAGAAGTCTGTCTTATGTGTATCTTATCATGGGGAGCATAGTCTTGCACAGTATGAGTGACTCCCGTGCATTCAGTAATATTCGGGCTGGTGATGCGTCTCAGCAGAAGAATACAACCCTGCAGGCGAATCCAAAAGCGGTCGGTGCTTGCAGGACACTCCATAACCCGAGATTCATCGGGTATACCAGAATAACAAACACGCAGTGTTGGTTTACGTTTTATGAAAGAAATTCTACAGGTATGCAACTATTATCCTTACTGACTATGTTCATTCTGAAATACAAACTGTTCTTGCAATTGCCGCTTACAGGAAGAATAGTAAAGTCGATCTGACATGAAGAGCTGCCCTCAGTTTACACCTTGTTAGAAATTTTCTTGACAGTACAGTGGATCGATCGAAACGGATCCAGACAGCGACCACCGTGTACGTCTGACCTCATCCCATTCACCTTCTTCCACATCTGTGTTGGAAGGAATGTGCACTAGACAACAAAACTGAAACATGATAAACTCAGCATTGTTGGGATGAACGAGGTCTTACGGTGAACCTTACAGAAGTCCTGTTTGAAGAGGGTGCTACAGTGCAAATAGGCGAAGTGGGGATATTTAGGGGAAACCGGATAAATTCAACGAAGATCTGTCGATGAACACGTGCAGAAAGTTTTGCCAAGTGTAAATTCTGTGCTCTTCTGTTGTAGGAGGGTTTAAAGATAGCTACTAAGATAATAGAACATGAAAACCTACTAGGTATTCTGGTTTGACATGAAGCAGGTGTCATTCTTTTTAACCAGTATAAACGCGTAAGAAAGCCCTCCCCATAGCTGCATGAGTGAGAGCTTGGACATCTGAAGTGCTTCTGTTCCTATCAGGTCATCACATCCCTGTCAACCCAGATCACTCACAGCCGTGGGCAACATAAAACACACTTTGTTTAAAATGTTATCGAAGCTGATTTGTTTCGCACACTCAAATCGGGTTTTTTCCAAGCCCTGAGTCTTCCTTTTATTCTGACCCATGCGGATACACCAGAACCTGTTCATGATATCTTGAGCGCCAGCGGTGGTCAACTAATTCAGTGGTCTAAAGTAGTTCCATATTTTCCAACGTCAACATTGCCACTTAAGTAAGTTCCAGGGCCACTAAAGTTGCTGTAAGGTACTTGGCGAACATCGCCCGAACGACGGTTATCTGTAGTGAAACGTGGGCTATAGATCGCTCAGTGCATCAATACATGGTCCACTGTTGTCTATCTTAGCCATAGCATGTGAAGGGAGGACGAAAATGGTTCCGACGGAATGCGTTTACGCAGAATCCGACCAATTTATGCACCACCACTTTCCACCCTTAACTAGTCTAGAAGAGATTTATTGCTTCACTTTAGTCAGCTGTTAAGTTAATCTAAGTTTATGTAAAAGTGATCAGCATGATGTTATTCACTTGGAGGTATGGTGACATTAGCAACTCGGTTTGCGGACTATCCAAACTGTCGGGGTCCAGAAGAAGCATCCCTCTTCAATGCTATTCCGTCCTGCGAAGCCTGCTACCCACAATTTGAGCACCAAAGGGCACTGAATTGGACCGGTCGCACCGCTTTTCGAAGAGTTTTAGGTAAACAAACACATATGATCACACCTTGCTGTGGGAAGTGGATGTCAGACCCAGGGCGAGGGTTTTCTTTTGGTGTCGTCGACAGTGTTTTCAGGTCTACAGGAGCCAATAGATTATATTCTAAAGGTTAGCTTACTATTCGCTCTTCCAAACAACTAAACAAGTTTTCATGAACACTGTACTATGGAGGCAACGTATGCTACTAAGGGATGACAGGTTTAAAGGAAACTGAATGAAGTAGTTTGAATGGCGATAATCAATAATCCAAAACATGTCACCGAAAATTCATACCGGACCCTTACTGCTCGAAGCTGAATAGATTCAGCGAGATTGCTTGGAACATGCTACCTATGCTGTCCTAAAAGGTATCGTAACAACAATTCAAATCTGCAATTTCAACTAGAATATTCAGGGGTCATTTCGGGATTGTTAAAACGTCCTACAACAAAGTACTGCTACGAGAGTACTCGATACATGACCCCGAAAACAGTTTTCATGTTCACATTGTGATCGAATGTTGAGCTAGCAGCTTTCCTCTTTAACCGATAGTGAGTCGCCTACTGTGCTAATTAAGTCTCGTATTTTGCGCGGACTAAATGACTAAAAGTGATATGAATATTGGAGATAACCTGTCCTAGAAGCGGAACAACCGCCTGTCGGCCAGTGAATGGGACCTTGATTTCGCTAAGATTAAAAGTACTTGTTTTGATGTCAGTAAACGACAACTAATCGCATCACAATAAGTGCTGGTGATAAGTGAGATGCTGATGAATAATTCAGTTTTCCGGACAGTCTCCATTGCAGTATTTGAACGAGTTGAGCGCATATTCTCCAGAGATTGTTCCGGGTAGATTTTGTCAAGCAAGCTGCTGCTGATTTAATCTGACGCCATCTGTAGGAACACCCTTAGGTTAGTTTTGTGAACTTTCAAGGTTAGATGTTATGCCAAGTTGCGATTCCTTGGGGATGGAATACCGCTGAGAAGGCTCAAGAACCGACCGGCCAAAGTTCAGTATGTAAGCTGCATGAATGAAACGTCCAAGAGTGGGGTAGATTAGTTCGGTTCTAGTTTACGTATGGATGGTATCTTTAATTAGAGCAACAAAACGATCATCCTCATTATGACCACACAGCATTGTTCATAACCTACCGGTTCCGTTGCCCACGAACGACATATTATGATGCTAAACGTGCATTTGATGTGTAACACTGCCCCCTCTGAAGACACACTGTCAGAACTGGGCCTGGAGGTTGCTGTAAAAGTATTCATTACGACTATCTTTCGTGAAAAACAGTCATGATGTCAGCATTCAATGAAGTGTACAACTGAATCAATGGGTAATTTATACGCTAAAGAATGCGAGCAGCACACGTAATTGGATTAACTACTTATAACACTAAGAAACTGATGGTAGTTTGAGGAGATCTGGTAATTTTCCATTCAGATTTCGTTCTCTCAGTGATCCCCGTCTAAGCTGGAAAGCCGAGAAGCGCTCTACAACATTTCCTGTCTATGTGAGAGCTATCACACTGCCAAACAATCGTAGTGTTGTTCAGCAGTCAGAGGCCGGACGGTGAAGTGTTCGACCACTTGCCGGAAGGTAGTGAGTTATAAACTGAGTTCTGCGAGATGCGCAATGCTGATGACAGCCGAGCAGTATTTCTCTGCTTTTCAGCATAGATTGGCGTCAGTGACAGGGAAAAATCTCAACTGAAAATAGTAAAATGTTTCTTTGATCTGAAATGATGCATGGCTTTTCTTGGTATCCTCCACTTTATTGTTACTTTCCATGCTTCTGTTGGTAGTATAAGATCTTATCAGTTTTCATTTTGTTGAAAAATCGAGTAACAGGCTCACTGGAAAAAGCATAGCGATGTGGATCAAAATCCACTGACAGATTTGATTCCTGCTTTCACCCCGATTTAATGTACAAGTAAAACGTGAATGCAATAAGTTACAGGTTATTGGAACAAACGTCACCGTACGACTGAGTACAGGATCAAAATAGAGCCGTCCGGATAGAAATTCAGGAGCACCTGAATTTTGTTCCATCAGTAGACTCAAAAACATATTTTGTGGAATCCGAAAGGCTGGCACTTCATCCGCCTTCCAATCCCAGTTTTTCAAACTTCTGTTGGCCAGAATGGAGGGGCACTCCCTTGGTCTGAAAACCTCTTTTCCAATACACTAGTCCACCACCATACAGTGGTTCACAGTTCGCCGATTTTTATTCAAAAGCCTCCTTGGATTATCCGTATATATTGCGGCATCCCAACCTGAAATGTCTAGTGGGTTTGTATTTATTTGTCTATTTCCTTCTTTGGTACTACTCATAAAGTTAAAGCAAGTTGTCGACGGCCCACTTCATATTTCGTCCTCCTTGGGGATCGTCCGGTAGCCTGGATCTCGAATTTCCTACAAACGTTGTTCGTACTGTATTTCGTGATTTATTTGTAAAATTAAACTTCATGATCATGAACTATAAACATTAACTAAAACTACGTAAACCAGCACCAGTAAAGAACGAAATCCGGTACAGTCTGTATCATCCATTGCACGATGGAAAGAACACCTGGCAAAGCACATCACTCGTAGGTTTTCCATGAATTTCTCAGCAAACTTACGATTAGTGTGCTTTGCCAAAAAACTCCAGATCGGCATCTCAGATATCATTCTTGCCATTTGAGACCTGAGGTGGCCTTCGTGCAGCACATGCAATTGAAGAATATCGTAATCGGCAGGTCTAGTTGAGCGTCTTGTTAACACCAATGCAATTTACGAACAAGTGTGCTTCGACAACATCTGGTGTTGTTTGCTAAAATGTGTTCTGTGATGCTGAAACGACTGATCACAAGGCATTGTCCGAAGAGTCGTACATACTCCGCTTTGTTACGAAGTAATATTCAGCATAATCATTGTCGAATCGGCGCCACGCAGCTAATTTCTCATAATCGTCTCCATGTGTGCCAGGTAACAACACGCTTAAGTAATAAATTCAGTATCAAAATAAATAAAAATAATCTTCCCGTACCTGGCTGTCTCGCCACCCAAAGCAAGCGGCAGGGCCGAGATAACGTCAGGTTGCGCAAGCCTAGACATGAGCAGTCGAGATGCCCGGGTTAGGTTCGATCAGTGGACCCCCAGGTGATTAAGTTGAAGCCTTAACCATTGAGTTGTATCAAGTTCATTCAGTATTTGCTGTGTCACCTATGAACATAAATATGATTTTTTTTACCAATTCTACCCCATATTCAACAAGCGAATGTTTCCATTTGTTTATTTGTACCCAGGAGATATTTAGAGCGTTGGGGAAACAAGTTGGCGCCCAGATGTTAAGAACATTTCAAGGAGTAGATTCCGAATATCACGGAAGTTCCGTCTTCTATGGAGGTCTTCAGAATACAGCTCTTACTCTCCCACACCCATTCATAACTCTCTCACTGTTTCCGCTGCGTTGCTGCCTCGATTGACCCACCATTCATCGAAAGTTGACACCTCATGTAGTGAAGAGAAATCGCCCTGATACAGTGTATCTCATAACTGCTGAAAACTCTTCCGCTTCGGTTTTTTAAAGCTCATTGTGTAGGTTGAGTGGCCAAATTTTCACCATTTAATACGTGAACGCTGAGCTGGACGTATAGGAAGTTACACAGTCATTTGCAAATGAAACTCAATTGAGACACATGCATTATGGGTTTATGATATTCTTTATAGGGAGTGTATTATTGTGAAACATCGAAAAATTCATTCGATGCTAGTTTTCGGACATTGGCATGAACGTTTCTGATGCGATGAATAGAAAAGTGAATTGGGTTATCCAGATGAACTCAACTATCCTTCAGACGAACTCTGAGAAGAAGTGGAAACCTGTAGTCAATAGCCATTTCGTGTAGGGTCATCAAGAGTCTGCGGAGTTGAATGTCGACCAAGCAGCCAAGCAACACAGCAGCGCACACAATACGAATACGGTAATTCCAGGAGAGACTGCCGCAATCGACGGGGTATTGAGGTTCGGTGGCATTGCACAATAGCTCACGACTTCTAGCCATAGTGCTTTTGACTCTTCAGAGTAATAGTCTCTTTTCACAAGAGGCACTATTTTGGGAGAAGGAACATCACTTATCTTCAGTGTCGCGAGAGCATATCATGGGATCTGGTGTTGACTGACTCTCGGCAGTAGACACCCACAACTTTACGTGATTTTTTCTATAGGTAGGGAACTACGTTTACGATGGCCTGAAGTCGGTAAAAAGCTATGATGATCTGTAGGCCAACCGATTACCGATGAATGGTCGGAACAAAAAAATAAAGAAAACAAGCATGGCGTGGAGTGCAGGAGGAGATAAATGAAGATGCTTTGAGCTGGGATGACGTACTGTGGTTGCTGATTATCGAGTTTCACCGTCACACCCTTGGAAACACAGAGCTAGGCTTCAAACAGATGACTCGCTACGAGAGGTGTTCGTGGTCGATCAACTGTGATGTTTATTGTCCTTTTGAAATAATCGGGCATTAAACCACTGAGTTCGAGGTATCCGGGGCAGATAAGCTACGATGCCGTGAGATTGTTATAAGGTAGACCGTAGTGTGGGAAGATTTTGTTATTCTTCATTGAGATTTCATGACGTCAATCTATGCTGAGAAGCCGAGGAGCATTGTACAGCTTTTTCCTCTCTAAATGAAAGCTAATCACACTGCGGTTGGGCCTCCAAAGACAGGACGGTTAAGTGTTCAGCCGCTGGCTAGAAGGTAGTGGGTTCTAAGCTAGCTGAGTTCTATGAGATGCGCAAAGCTAATGACTCACAATAGGGATGAAACAACCGTGTAGTACTTCTCGGCTTTTCAGCATAGATCAACCCCAGCGACATGACAAAATCTAAATGAAAGGCCGGAGGGGCAACAAATTATCACGCTGGATTTTCCAGTCACTCTTAAAGGAACAACAGCCTAATATAACGACCCTTTAGGAATATCTCCTCAGTTGCTATCCATTTGAATGTCTGCTACCGATTTAACCATTCCCTCTCATTGGATTTCAGCTGCTCCTCATGTAGAAGATGCTTGCATGGGATTAATAGATTATCTGGAGTGAATGACAGCGGTAGACTCAAACAACTAATTTTTGCTGGACTAATTCCACGCAGAACACTAATGTAATGCGTAAGGACGTCTTATTTTTGGAGTACGTTCATACCTTTGTGTCATAAAAAACGCTATCGTTGTTTTATTGCCTTAGAGTGAAAAGAGGCGAAATTGCTCTCCCATCTACAAAACTACGTGCCGTAGCCGGATGCACATCAATTAATTGAAAAAAAACGGTAATTTCCGGACCTGAAGAATGTTGCGGGTAGTCCAAAAAAGATGGTTGGGCAGCTGAAAAGACCATCATTCATTTATCGGCTTCCAGTCGATAATTTTTTAGGCCTCATGTCTGGACAGCGGAAAACTGCCCAGTTCGCAGAGCGGCGGCAGCCGGAGATAGCGTATCACGTGATTTTCTAAGGATAGTCGGGATGCACAATCTTCCCAAATTATAAAATATTACTCTCTGAATAAACTGGTTCCTAGCTTTTCGTTGGAAGGTTGGAAGGGTATGGTTAAAAGTGGTGAGATTCTATTAAACCGTGAAGTAATTTGCGGCAGTTTCCTCAATATCACGCACGTCTACACTACGTTTAAAACACTGCAAGAAACCAAGGTTTATCTAACTGGATAGTAGTTTTATATACACATTCGGCATCGAGGCTTGACACTGATATGGCCAAACGCAACCCTTTTCAGGCAAATCCCTTATAAGAATCTTATTCGAGGTATGTCAGGAATGAAAGCGCGATGCAAAGTAGCAAATTGTCACAGGGGAAATTTCTTCACATATCCTCCACATTTATTCTTATGTGTTCAAAATATTTTCTTTTCCACTCTGACCGGTAAGCCTGACGGTAAGCCTGAACCAGTCTGCAACATCAAGACAAGACTCATACTGGATCAGGTTCACGACAGCCATATTAGCAGCCAAGTACTAGGCGTTTTTTTACCAAACCACAAATACGATGCAAATGTTGTCTGTATACATACCAAGTGATCAAACATTTCAGCCTTGTGCGTTAAGGTAAAAAATCGAAACGACTTATTAGCCCACCTCCTCTTAAGGAATCCTTGCTGTAGGCGATCCACCCATTGACCATCTACGTGACCGTCTGCCTGTCACGTACGTGTCATAGCGCCGAGAAAAATCAGTTAGTTCCTTCTTGGCATACTACCTAACATGATTGTAGGAACACGAACAGTTATTTGGCTTGCAACCGTAATTTGCCATTGACTGTAATTGCCAGTCACGTGACCTTCATTCAACTACACCTACCACACGTGCCTTCTGTGTCTCGATCAGGCATGACGTTGTACCCTGTCGTTTGCGCTAGCTGGGCAAACGCGATCAGTCTGGCCAACCTCCTCCGGCCACGCTGGAAACGTCACGATTGACCATATGACAACTGAGAGCTTGCGGCTCCACGTTGGCCCCTTTGTTAAGCTGTTAACCCAAAGAGCCTACGGCAAAAACGTTAGCTTACACTTACCTAAGGCGAGAGCCCGTAGCGAGTCACTCTATCCACGATCTCTCACTCCGGTCGCTATTAGATGTATCCCCGTCATGCACGTTTCTACTGCTCTTCTCTTGTCCGTTTATTTACTCTTCGACTGACTGACCAAACCAGCATTCAAAAATTACACATACCACCGGCCGGCTCAAGGGAAAAAATTAGGGTTCATGGGTGATCTAGTTTTCAAATCAAAGAAACTTACGCTCAGTGACATGTGGCGGTGATTTCTGACACAAGTGCGATACCATACTTTATCCACGTTGCATCAGTTTGGCAAGCGAAGTTACTGTGTTAATCGTTTTGGTACAGTGTAAGGAGAGAAGTTTCCTACTCAGTATACACCTAAGACATCATTTGTAGCACGTTCTGCTCACTTAATACCAATTTGAATGCAAACCGAGAACTGAACTGTGATAAACGTTTAGATGATTACAGGAAGATCCACTCTGTTTTCACCTCATAGGCACCATTTCGTTTCTCTCTGTGGCACCTCAGCGACTTAAAGCTAGCGATCGCGTTCGAGAACCTCGAAAGCCGTGAACCAAAGGGCAAAACAACGAAGTTCGGCAACTGGCACACCAATTTATTGAACTACAAAGACGGAGGAGGACTTCCTGGAAAAAAGGAACAAACTGTCAGAAAAGAAAGAGAGAACAATTGTGATAGAGAATGTGGGGATAAATTTTGTGCGTGATGATCCCGGGGGTTGGAGCAGGAATCCGGCGACTGGTTTGGTTCTCATTGGTCCGCAGCAAAAGCATGGAGATAACCGCACAAAAGTTTGTCATATTGTTCTCGGTTAGAAATAAGCGGTGCTATGTGTCACACCTTCGGAATAGTATACAACTGAGTTTGCTGAAGGTGTCTGGATGGGTACTTGGTGAAATGTGAGGTTGAACAAATGGGTAGGGGCTGTGCAGTGGGGTAAACTGCAAAAAGTTAGCTTAGTTACAGTGACAGATACATCATATTGGGGTAACCCATTAAAATAAAAGTGTTGGGCCAGAGTAATTCGGTGCGATGGGAGGTACTCAGCATTATCGTTCATCTTCAGTAACAACAGCCTTTAAGTATTTCACCACAGCAGTATGTTTCTGGAACATCTGCTGCACTGCAAAAAAGTGTGGGAGCCGAGTGTGCACTGGTTGAGCTGGGCGCCGACTGTTGCCTGGTTGTTTTAAATGTTGCGAGTAGGCAACAGAAACAGCATTATCTGGACTGAGCGGTGAGAATTCAAACATCCCATGCTTCTTAGTGGATAATGTACAACATGGGTGTAGTGTGTGCAAAGGATGTCTTCAGGCCCAGGCCATTGGGAAGTCATATCGTCCACACGTAGCTCCACTGTACACACATCAGCTGGACGAGGTATTAACTCAAGTGAGTGGGAGCACCGGGATTGTGAAATCGGATTCTAACCAGGTCAAGATGCATAGAGGGTAATAACTGTGCATTTCATAAGATAGTGACTAACCCGCGTGTATGTCTTGCAGAGAGGGCTGTGGTAAGCTATCCTGGCCACCCACAGAAGGAAGGAAGCCACCTGTATGGGGATGAGCACCTAGGTGACTGCTGTGATGCCCATAGTTAGGGAGTCCCAATGGATGGCGATTTGAGGATGAGAAAGGATTGGGTGAAGTAGACCCAATCAATGCTTGACCATTCGTTCCACCAGTTGTGTGAGTTTGCAGGTGAGCGGGTTGAATAATTCCAGCTGATCCACCAAATGCCGTAGCGCCAGAAGAGTGATGCGTAGAACTGGACTGTGGTAGGTGTCCGTTGGTCATACCACGATAAGATCCGTTTGGCGGAGTGTATGGAACACCAGGCGGAGAATTCGAAGCTCCTGTGTTGTTAGATGTGTAGGACGCTCGTTTTTGTTGGTGCTGCAGTGCTAAGGCAGCTGCAGCATAGTGCGCGGCGGCCATCGTAGCTTGATGAGCGGCCGCTTTCTGGACAGTTTCTGCATCTGTAGACCCCCGAAGTTTACTGTCAGGTAAACCGTAGTTCATATCTGTGGTGTTATTGGCGGCGTTCGGAAATAATCCAAACTGCCCGGACCCCGAAAACGGATTGCTTGGTCGACCGGAATTTCCATTACCGGCAGGCGGCGGAGAGGGAGCAGAATAGGAAGATCCATAGGGTAGGTGTCCTGTCAACATTGATGGATAGCCACCAACTGTCCGATGGTAACTGGATAGTGCACTGGCCGGTCCGAATTCCGAATCAGACATACCTCCACCTACGAGGTAACTTGGTACATATCCGCCATCATTCACCCCGGGACGAGCGGATCCGGTAGTTCCGGTACCACCTGGACTGTCCATGTCAGCAGCGGAGGATCCTCCTGCCGCGGCAGCTGCAGCAGCAGCTGCTGCAGCGGCGTACAACTCTGCACTGGGTAGCCCACTGGGATGAAAGCCTGAAAGAACAAAAGGAAACTATCATGGTACATTTATTCTGGCCCCCATAAACAGTTTCACACATCATAAGTAGACAAATGGGGAAGCAGATCAGACATGGGACATGGCAACTGTGATTACAATAGGGTGTTTCGATGAGACACGACGCGCTGGACAGACTGATTGTGAAATTCAATACTTACCCGAACGGCCGTAAGCTGCAAAGTGCTGATTATCCATATAGGGCAGACATCCAGCGGCGTCAGGAGGATAGCCATGTGGTCCTGTTCCGACAGATGCGGAAAAATAGAAGCGAAGAGAAGCATGTTGTATTCAGGAAAGTTATACGATGGTTGACACAATCACAGGTGCATGTTGTCTATGATTTCAAACCGATTAGACGACTCTGCTCCCGGAATGCGCAACAGGTCGCATTTCAACCTCGCGGGCAAATCGTTCACTTCACCAACACATCAATTTCACACCGTTCAGTAGCCACGCACACAAACACACCTATAAATGCATACATACAGGACATTCCACATATGAAATCAGACTACCCGATAAGTGGTTGTGCTGAATCGCTACCTTGTTTCTCTCAACTTGTGTTTCCGGACAGTGGCAGGTCATGCATCGCTTCTTGTTGATCTACACCGGTCTGAACCAGACTAGGCCCACCTGGCGCGCTAGACACGGTAAGTGAGTGAACGGTACACTCTTCCTTGAGGGGGGATGCAAGTGTGCCGAGTACTCACGTATCTACTAAGATAGGTTCAACTCAAACCGCATGAGCGCAGTACTGAATGCAGTGATAAATACTACGATGTAGCTGAGCAGTACTGGGTCGAAGATATTCAGTGCTAAACCGTGCTAAATCAAGCTGAAATAGTGCCTGTAGCGTAGACTGTTGTCCTTGCGTATGTGTATATATAGACGATCAGTTACGTCAGGACTTTTGCACAGTTACCTCGTAAGAGGGATGTTCATGAGGATGCCAAGATGAATCACTGAGATAGTTTGATACCCGTTGGAAGAGAAGGAATATGGTGAGTTTTGTAGCAACATTATACCTGAGTGTTTCTTTAAAGACACCAAATGACTACTGCTAATCGAAACTTGATGGATGGCCTTCCTACATGTACGATACTAAAACCACAATTCATGTGACCTTAGTCACCAACCTAGACACTTACTGAAAAAAGAGTGGACATGGACTTACCTGCTCGGTTCGACTGGTCGATCATTGGCTGAACGATTCGTCTCCGCGCATTAATAAACCTAAAAAGGCAAAGCAGGGTGAAACGTATAGCTACGCAAATCAAAACAAGGCACAATTATATACACAAGTGTAGTGGGGGCGAACTGTATAACAGCTATTTCCCATTTGGTTAGACAGAGTTGCGGTCTGTTCAATCATTTCTGCATGAAATTCTTATTTGCCCCTGACTGAAGACTCCGACACATTCGGAAACTCGTCAGAACCAGTGACAGAGAGGCATAAATCACGGTACCCAAAAAGTCTATTTATTCGGAGATTTCACGGACTGGTGACCTTACTTTTAGTTAGTTTAAACGGCCCTTAACCGCCAGTCTGCACGGAACTGCAGCACAGCTGAACCCTCATGCAGGTGTCAGGGCTATACCACTGTCACCGATCAAAAGTCCAAGGTCATTTTTTATCAACTAGCCATTACACTTATCAGTTCAATTGTAGCTGCAGAGAAGTGACCTCGTAGGCCATTGGTTCACTCTGGTACGAGTCGAAACTCAAGTCGTCGACCACTAGGCTCTTATAGGCGACAAGATACTGAGTTGAACTTTGCTCCCACTCCCAAGTCATAGCATGAAGCGACCGTCCACATGAGTTGAAGTTCCGTCAAGCAGTATTGATTAGGTGATGCAGTGCCTTACTATGAACTCAAAAGGACTTGAGAATTACTCTGAGATCATTCTGGTTTTTCTGCGGAAGACTATATTGCACGTAATGAAGTGACTCCGCAACATTGATGTTCTCGTTGTCTAGCTGAGATTCAGCTGAATCCTCCAACTGAATGTGCTGCACAAAGACTGCCTCATGTTTCAGTTGGTACGATACTTGAGATAATGCGATATATTTTAACGAAGGGAACTACTCACAAGGTTGCTCAGAACTCCTCGACACTGATACGCAAACGAGAATATTCGTCGAAATGTGTCCAGTTTGGGTTCAATTAGAACATAAGGTTGAGGAAAACTCGGGAACTGCGCCTACCTGATGAGGTCCAGGAAGTGCGAAATAAAACCACAATTCATGTGACCTTAGTCACCAACCTAGACACTTACTGAAAAAAGAGTGGACATGGACTTACCTGCTCGGTTCGACTGGTCGATCATTGGCTGAACGATTCGTCTCCGCGCATTAATAAACCTAAAAAGGCAAAGCAGGGTGAAACGTATAGCTACGCAAATCAAAACAAGGCACAATTATATACACAAGTGTAGTGGGGGCGAACTGTATAACAGCTATTTCCCATTTGGTTAGACAGAGTTGCGGTCTGTTCAATCATTTCTGCATGAAATTCTTATTTGCCCCTGACTGAAGACTCCGACACATTCGGAAACTCGTCAGAACCAGTGACAGAGAGGCATAAATCACGGTACCCAAAAAGTCTATTTATTCGGAGATTTCACGGACTGGTGACCTTACTTTTAGTTAGTTTAAACGGCCCTTAACCGCCAGTCTGCACGGAACTGCAGCACAGCTGAACCCTCATGCAGGTGTCAGGGCTATACCACTGTCACCGATCAAAAGTCCAAGGTCATTTTTTATCAACTAGCCATTACACTTATCAGTTCAATTGTAGCTGCAGAGAAGTGACCTCGTAGGCCATTGGTTCACTCTGGTACGAGTCGAAACTCAAGTCGTCGACCACTAGGCTCTTATAGGCGACAAGATACTGAGTTGAACTTTGCTCCCACTCCCAAGTCATAGCATGAAGCGACCGTCCACATGAGTTGAAGTTCCGTCAAGCAGTATTGATTAGGTGATGCAGTGCCTTACTATGAACTCAAAAGGACTTGAGAATTACTCTGAGATCATTCTGGTTTTTCTGCGGAAGACTATATTGCACGTAATGAAGTGACTCCGCAACATTGATGTTCTCGTTGTCTAGCTGAGATTCAGCTGAATCCTCCAACTGAATGTGCTGCACAAAGACTGCCTCATGTTTCAGTTGGTACGATACTTGAGATAATGCGATATATTTTAACGAAGGGAACTACTCACAAGGTTGCTCAGAACTCCTCGACACTGATACGCAAACGAGAATATTCGTCGAAATGTGTCCAGTTTGGGTTCAATTAGAACATAAGGTTGAGGAAAACTCGGGAACTGCGCCTACCTGATGAGGTCCAGGAAGTGCGAAACGGTCGTGGGCTGTCGAGGAGTTTTCACCAACCTTGTGAGCAGCTTCCTTCATGAACAAAAGCCTTGGCATTACTTTTTTATTAGGGAAGCGGAGTAAAATGACCTCTCTCAGTTTATCGACGGTGATTATAAGTCAGCAAGGGTTCTGGCCACTTCCACAGTTTTGCCGTTGTGAAATCCAAGAAGAACCTTTGCGCCATACTAAGCCAGTGAGTCTGGTCCGATAAACAGCAGACGCTTCGATCGACATTTAGAAACGGCAAGGTCAGCAGTTAACAGGACACCGATATACATTCAACCGCCCTTTAACATGAATTCCAATGAAGTGATTGACCAACTTCTTGAAGCGTATCTTCAATAGGGCACAGGTGAAAAGAAAGTTCGCTAGTCACGTGCTCGACAGTGTCCGTCATTGATTCCTCCGTTGTGCATTCATTTTTTGCCAATTTTTGGTAAACTGTGTTTGTTCTACTACTCTTAGAGACAGAATCTACAGATTCGCTGTGGATTTGGACGGTACAAGTAAGTGATGCGAACCCTAACCTTCTGATCAATATATTTCGCAGAATCGACCTGTCATTCACCGGTAGTTATTGAATATAACAGTATCAATCAAAAGCTATTCGTCAAAGCAGTTAAATCATTAGTGATTCAGATACGGCCAGCAAAACACGTGAACAATCTGTTGTTACCCTGGGCCGCAAAGCACACACTCCCGTCAACTGACAGATAGTGTTCTTGATTTCTACCAATCATAAGGCTACGGCTGTGTAGGACTTTGTCTTCTAGTTCTTTGCTGTACTTGCTCCAAACAGACGCTATTGAAAAACGGGTTTTCGTGACCTGTTCCATTCCGGGCCGAAGTAGAAACACTTAGTTAAATGTGGGGGTTACATTCTGGTCGTTCGAAAGAGCAAACAGCCTTGAGGCAAATGGTTCTTCTAATTTCCATACTTATACCATAAAAGTTCATGGATGCCTCCACGATTCATAACTTTTCTTTGCCAGCGGTTTCTCTTCATCTTTCCAAGGAGATCGGTCCGGCTGGACTAATGTTCCCCGATACTTTGATTGGAAAATGAAACCTAGCAAGTCCTTACTTCTGAGCTGGTAAAACTTCTAGATGAAGTTTATTAACCGCTTCAGCTTGTTGACTACTGACCCGTGGAATAAAATTTGTGTCGAGTGTCTCAAATCCATCAAAAACAGCAAGACTCTTGGATGACTGAGTTTCCGCTTATTGGTTTACAAACCTTCCCCCAGGTTAGTTCAAAGTGAGGCACCTCAAAATAACACCGAAATACTGGGTCTTAGGACCGAAGAACAGTAATGCTAACTGATATTGCAATATTCTTCGCGAGAAAAAAACAAGCCTCCGAGCTATTCCGATTAACCGAACCATCATCTGAAACAAGTTTCTTCTGTATCTGTCATACAGTCATCTAACCAAAAAGCAATCCCGAGGAAATCGTGGGTCTTCTTGTTTCAAGAAATTTTGTTCTGAAGGACCAAGTAAAACCTTCTTTCAGATTCATCTGACAGACAATAAACCCAGGGGTGGGTAAGTCCAAATAACGGGCCGAATGAGCAAAGTTCTAACATCAGGATTGGACTAAGACAGATTGCCGGAAGTCTAATCAAACATAAGCCTTGTCCTCTCTCAGATAGCTATCTGAGACACTTCAACCATTAGTTGCCATGGTATTCATGTCAAAAACAGACAGCGCTGTCTTGATTTGTCTACTACTCAGAGCATTGCACTGTTTTCTGGGACTCATTTCATTCTCAAGATGGGCAATACGAGATTCTATGAAAAAGAATATTGCTACATAGTCTACCCACGCTATGGCCGCTGTTCACTTACTCGGACTCTATTGTCCAGTTGCTATGGCATCACTTCACCTTGGGGCGATTTTTGAGGTAGATTATCAAGCTTATTTACCCTACCCACCTTTTTCTACCGCGCTGTCGTCGGTGTAAATCGCGTGGCTCTACGTTCCCCCTTTCGTAAAGTATCTCATTACAGAGGGGATTGCGTGGTCAAGCCCGTTACTGTGGTGAAAACGCGAAAGAAGGAAATTACGTCATTCCTGCTAATTAATGCGTCTTGTATATACCGGCGGATAGCATGAAGAGTATCCGTCCAGAATCACATC
Organism: Clonorchis sinensis; assembly: GCA_003604175.2. Lineage (NCBI taxonomy): Eukaryota > Metazoa > Platyhelminthes > Trematoda > Opisthorchiida > Opisthorchiidae > Clonorchis > Clonorchis sinensis. The sequence goes on from CM030369.1 coordinate 205,292,535, forward strand.
CATCTGTGTGCGTATTGACATCGAAATCTTCTGCGTATAGGCGCGTGTGCATCTTTTTGGGTTATGGTTGCTGGCGCTTGTCAACCGAAGCTCAGATGAATTGGACAGCTAGTTACTATGCCAATTCGAATCAGTCCGAGATTGTGAAACTGGACAGTGCTTGTTTATCGGACAGACCCAAAAGTGTATCGACGAGGTGGCCATGCGTTTTGGTAGGATTATGTCCCCGCAATCTCACCCGGCTATTGGCCGGCAGCACATTCTGTATATCTGGTGCTTGTAGGCTAGCAAAATCCGCTTTTTACGAAGATATTTTGAGTCTGTGTGGAGAAATATTCCAACTATATTTGCTGGGCCTTCATAGAGCTTTTTCATAGAGACTTTTTTCGTTGAAAAGAACTGGTGTAATTGGGAGTCACCCGTCGTCATTATTAACATTCAAATCTAGAAGGAAACCATAAAGCTACTGAAAATACCATGAAAAACCAAAGCCGAAAGCGTTTGCATATCAATACAGGCAAGAATTGTTGGATGACCCACAGCTATCTACCTCTGTGTATGAATCTGTCTCCATCTGTATATTACAGTTGTGGACTTCAGAAAAGCGGAGAGCATATTGTCAATAGGTAGCCTGTGTTTCACCAACAGTCCAGTGCGGGGTTGCTCAGTACGGAAACAACCGTTAGCTCGTCCGACGTAAAAACTTCGATGAAAAAGTCACTACGAAATGCATGTAGGCATCCGTAGGCGCGTCCGTGTTTTAAATACAACAACTTTCCGAGAACGATGTTGAAACACAGAAAGATGGTTGTTCTGTGAACCAGTCATAAATTCTTACCAGTTATTCACTTGGAGTATTGTCAAGCCCGTATCTGCAGCTAACTGTTTCTTTTGTTCTTCCGAAGGGTAAGGATGCTGATAAAAAGAAAGCAGTCAATTAGTAGAGGGTAACTTGGACACGTATGTCCTCATAAAAATCGAGTGGCATCTCATTATCGGTTAATAGTTTCTCCTTCGAATGATGAATCTGCTGCATTCAAAAACATCCAGGTTTCAAATGTTAGGAGTCACCGTTTCTTCGATTCCATCAGATAGGCGTTTATTACTTGTGGTTTCTGAAGCTACCCAATAGGTACAAAAGTGAACCCGCCACGAAGAGACTGGACCTTACCGTGGTGTGGCGGGTTGTGTACTTCGGCGGCCCATTGAGCTATACTGGGGGGTGCCTGCGTGACACTCAGAGTCTCTCATACCAGGTTGGTCAATGGCTAGAGGTCTGACGAACACAGTCTCCTGGCCCTCCAGGTTGGGGGTTGGAACATGTGTGGCGACGTGTTCCGTAAAAATGGTAACGCACTTGCATTTCCAGCCCAACACCGCTGCCTTGCGGTTAGGCTTTTGAGCCAAAGGCTTTGGTTGAGGACCCTAATCGTCCTCCTGTCTAGGTGTGGGCGCCCTGGCAGTATCCCAGCCCTCGTACAACCAGTACGGCAGTGAAGCATCAGTGTCAACACTGATGTTGCTGTCTTTGATGATGACAAAAGTGAACAAGCCTGAATCACGCACACACAAATAAACTGATATCTCAGGCTTCCCAAATTAGACCTTAAGGTGCCATAGGATTCATGAAATTATGATAAGGATCTGTAGTAAGCACATCCAAGGTGGGACACAAAGGGTAAAGTGGCTTTTCGGCATGTCACTGTGGTGGAATGCTCTTTGGGAAGTGAATTTCACACAGATCAGTGACTGGCAGGGACGCTAGTGTCGCCTGCTCAAGAAAGCGGCCTCTTCTTGGAGTGGTCTGTTTGGCGTGAGGGAGGGCGATACCGTAAGGTGAAAGGACTGCTAATATTGAACTAAAAGACGGATGAATAACGGGAGGTTCTATGCGCGCTTGTCCAAACGACCATTTATAAGAGGTAGACCGGTTCAGGAAACTGCCGCCTGGTACTGATGTCCTTATCCGAACGGATGTCAGAGCAAGCCCGTCTCGGAAGTTTGTTAGGAAGCGGGGATTTCACGTCAAAGATCTGACATAAATCGAGCTATCATAATTGAACTTTAGTTACGTTGATAAGCAGTCCGTCCGTATAACATCGAGCACTCTCCTACTGAACCCAATCACATGTTCACTTTCTAACATCATACCGAAAATTACCAAAAAATTTGCTAGGTTTCGGAAACTGTTGGCCACAGTTAACATGCCGAAATAAAATTGGGGCTTTTCGTAATGTTAAAGGTACCCCTCAAAATACGTCTCTCCTTTATGTTTGTCGAAATCCATAGCCTTCAGTCATCCAAGACGTCCAGGTGAATTTTAGAAAATCATTGATTGTCATCTACTTTTCAGAGAATAGCACGTCCTTCCATCTTCCACTCTGTCAACTTATTGATCCGGGTGGTTAAAACAAAGACATATTACTCCTAAAAGCGCCTTACAGGTGAATAAAATTTTATGGCCTCAGCCCTGAGTGCTCGTCCCTGCGACCTCGTTCTGCAACGGGCAGAATTACAAATAGCGATGGAGCAGCTGCGTTTTATTGTTGATAGAAATATACCTGAGTATGCACGTTCATGTGTCTGTGTGGAAAAGTCATAGGAGACAACAAAAGGCTAACCCTCTTGACAATTATTTAAGTAGGCTAGTCAACCTTCTGAAAACCTTTCCAGACTGATCTGCACCTTTGTATGATGAAAGGTACTGGTGAGATTACTTTGTAGTGATTCGAAAGAATGAGATGATACTGTGAAAAATCAAGTGTATGCAACTCCAAGTTTGGTTTGCATCCATCACACTTAACTTACTGATAGGTGTTGAAACAGCCAGGCTCGCATTATGTTGGTTGCGGCTTTTGGGAAAATTCCTCGTTTCTTTTGTCTTTTGGCTACCTTTTCTTCCAGGTCAAATTCGTCCATATTCTCACCGGACCCAACGGAATTATCTACACCGTCACCTGGTGCAGAAAAGGTATAAACGTCAGTTTATTTCAGTGGAAAACATTTCAAGCCTGAAGGTAGTGCAGTACGCTTCGAGCACACATATCAAAGGGTAGATTTCCTAAACAGCTCGAGTATTCTACCCCTTAAATATTCATTTTCGTTTCATGTGTAGTTATCGATGACAGTCTGACCGAATGAACTGGCTGCGTGCAGCCCAAGTCATTGTGGGGTTTGTATGCTATGCACTAGTGTATTACACATATACATGTATCGCGATATCTCGAATATCGTAGCAACTGAAACATGAGGCGGCCTGGTGCAGCACATTCAGTTGATTGGAAACATCACAAACGAGATATTCAGCTGGGTTCCAGGTTAGTCTCTCGCAAAACCAAATTTGTTTGCAAATGAGTGTATTTCGCTAGTTTGTATGCTATGTTCATGTGCTAAAGATTTACTTCACGGACGATAAACTGTGTAACTACGCGGAAGCGGTACCTGTAGGAGTGGTACTTACCCGCTTCACTGTTCATATCTTGGCTTGTATGACTCCGGGATAGGGGCGTGTTAGCTTGTGACAAGTGTTGTTGTGGTGTAAGCGGATTCTGCTGTTGATGGTGATGATGATGGTTTGATGTCGGGTGACCCAAATGCTGGCCAGATGATTGCTGATGCCCTCCGCCAGAAGCTGACCGTCCACCACCTCCACCGCCTCCACCACCCCCGCCACCACTACTTCGATCACCACCCGACCGACCTCCGCCACTTCCTCCGCCGCCGCCCGCGCCCCCACCGTCGCCTCGGTTTGAGGAAGCTCCACTTCCGCCGCCACCGATACACCCACTACCCCCGTTTGGGCTAGTGTGGTCGTCCACATCCGGTGAGCGCCTACTTCCAACGCTGCCCAACAGTGGAGAGGATGTCTAAGATGTGTGGAAAGCGACAAAGACAGACAGTCAGAATAAGTTCAAAAGACCGAGGTCACCAAGACGGTTGTTTGCGGATCCATATGAGAAATGCACCGTGTTTAGTTCCTGGACTTGCAAACTCGTTGCACGGATCATGAAAATTAGGATTGACTGAGTGACGATATCTCAGAGGAAGACCTGTGCGACTTTTTTTTACTATGGTGGTTCCAACTTGCAGCGTAAAGTGTAGGTTTTAACTACTTGGGGATGGCCCATCGTAAAGTTCTTCGGCCTCCTTCAAATGAAATAGTCTACTCTTCTGACGAAAAATGCTCAGTTAGTTCCATTTTGAATGACATTCATGCATACTGGCCAAGATAGCCGTGTGGACATTGAATACACAGATCGACCGATCATAGTAACTCGTGACTCCGGAAAAGAAGTCAGTGATTGTCGTTTGTAGTACAAGATTTGAAGTTTTCCTCCGTTGCCAGGATGATGCCAAAGAAGGAAGGAAGGAAGAAACTCATATGGGTATTTTTTTGAGGCCTACCTAAGTTCAGCACCCTATTTTCCGGTGTCCGGTTTCTTCAAGTAGATGGGAATTTGACCATTCCAGTGGGATGAATTGTATTGACAAACCGAAGCTAATTACTGAAACATCTAGGAGACACCAATCTCATTTCCTGATGACTAAGACATACTGAGGGTTAGTGGAATAATTCCTTTCTCGTATTTATTATATTTATTACACTTTTTATGACATTTTATTACATTACAATCTAAAATGCTGAAAACTCTAGAAGCTAATGGAACTGTTGTTATGATTTTTAGGTGAAAAAGCAACTAAGGCGTACACCAGGTAGAAACCTGTGACCCGTTTAAATCAGAGCACAGTCAGCTTATTTGAAAACCTGAAGGCATCTTTGGATCAAACATTTTTTCGATACAAACTGTCGGTTGTTTGGGTTGTTTGAGGGTGGATGGTCTCTGGATCTGTGTGTGACCTGATAGAACCAAAGAAAGTGCTCCCAGGACTTCTTACGGCACCACGTAGTAGACAACTCAGAACATTTGGTGTGCATTTCGACATTCGTGGTTATTCTCACTAGTTGCGAAATATCAGTATGCAGTGAATGAGCCACGAAGCTATGAGCCCAGAAATCGAAAGAATCAAGGCCATTATGTGTGACCATGCATACAGAATCAGCTTTGGCGTGATGAGTCCACAGAGTGTGTCACCCAGATCCCCATTCAACGGTTTCCAAACCCGGTTAGTGTTTGTGGGATGAGCATCACTGATAATAGTGAATAAAAATGCGGTTTTGCTGTGGTTTAACACTGACGGGTCCGGAGTAAACTGTGGACTCAAGCTCGCAGATCCAAGCCCTGCATTTTGTTAGTCATTTGCTTGCTAGCTGTACAGAGTTCAGGAGGAAACCAGATAATACTCACAAACATTTGGCCTTGCTTTTACGGATGTGACATCTGTTAGATCATGAATGGAATTCCTATACTCTACACACTACCGTATTTTCACAGGTACACCTCACGTCAAGTTTTTTGAGGTGCATACTTAAATTAGAAATCCTAGTTTCTGGGAGTGCAGCCCTGTAAGGAAAAACACTGGTTAATACATATTCTCCATTATGCCTTTGGCTAGCGCCGTTTTTCAAGACTGTATTCAGCCACTTGTGTGTTTCCCGTTTATCACCTACAAAGACATTACTGGGCCTCAGCTGCCCCAATGTCAGCCATTGTGCGACCCGAAGATCGATGCAGTAATGCAGTACTGCACATCCCCCGCTATCTTGAGGTGACAGCACGCAACCAGGATTGCTGGATGTCCAGTCACGAACTTCGGCATGAAATGCATAAACATTAACATGTTCTTGTCCGCATTTTTATCGCCAAAAATAAACTCTGGTCAGATTTCAGGAAATCACCCTTCAAACTGCCCGGTGTCACCGGTTTAGGGAGTATAAATTGGTGCATTCCCTAAACAATCTTGGACTTTCATAGTTGCTCTCCAGGTATCCCTTTGACTTTAGGCAGTGAGTGTCAAAATTGACATTCTGTCTACTGTGCGTACGTGCGTGCGTGCGTGTTAATGCGTGTGTGCCTATGTGCGCTTGTACTATCTGCTCCAGGATATATACTGCTAGGCGGGTGTGAGTTTTTCCTCCAGCGCGTGTGCACTTACATCCTGCGCACCGCTTACTTTTGCCTCACTTTGTCTTCAAATCATTCACGCAACGTTACCTACCTGCTGCTAGATGAACAACATAGCAAACATCAAAGGGCTAGTGGGTGACAGTCAGTCCTGGAGCGACACAAATGTCTGCAAGCGGAACAAGCGCTTTTGTGATGATGATGGCGGTGGCGGTGGTGGAGAGACAAATCACGAATGCAGTCATTGTGTCATGCCTTTTAGGCAAGCAAATCCCATTTTTCCTTCTGTCAGACAGCTAAAGCGAGATTGAGAGGAAGAAAATTACAACGCGCATTACACCGATGCAGGTTCTGTTCTATCGCTGTCGTGGAAACTGCCGTCCGCAGGACTGTGGCATAATTGAGCGGGCAACAGTTTTATCCGGTCTGAAAGCGCACAGGAAAATGATGCAAGAGGTAGCTACCACCAGGTATACAGCGGTACGTTGATCACCGAAAAGTAAGAAACATCCTATTAACTTGTGCGCCACATGTGCGCATGCGTGTGCTTGCCTGCCATGGTGTGGTTCCAGCTAAAGAGATGTACGTGCGTACAGTATGTTTGTTAATCTAACGCACACACAAGCGGTAAACATATGCATCACAAAAGGCATTTATCCCTATGGTAGCTCACCTAAGAGGAATTAATAAAAAAATAGCTATCCAGCTATTAGACTTGTTCATTCCGTCTGGGATGCCATCAATCCGATGAAAATAAATATTGGAACTTGTACACACGAACATCATCTTTTTTCGCTGACGGACTTGAACCGGAACCCCATCTCTCTAACGGTTGATTACATCCAGTGTAACAGTCGGCAAGCGTATTTGTGTGCGTGCGTGAGTTTGGAAAATGATGTACATTTTTTTCATGTGCAATTTTACAAATGCCCACAATAAGTAGGGATTTGCTGTTCCCTCGGATCTTTGAAGAAACATGGAACTGAAGTGTTCTGTGTAGACGGACCTATGGACACAGCAGACCGAATTACACCACGGTTAGTCAGTACGCGGGTGAATATAATGCGTCTGGAAAAAGAGCAGACCATGTGGTCTATAGGACGTGACGCAACAATCAAGGTACATTCACGTAGGACTACATCATTGTCTGATACAATGGTTAAAAAACTTGGGAATCCCGCTTCCAAATACTTTGTCTTGCAACCTGTGACCGGTTATCCCAACCTAGTGGTTGAATAGTGCCAGCGCAAGTGCGGACCTAATATGTGCTGCTCGAGATGCCCACCTGATAAGTTCATCGTACGAAACCCGTGTCAGCAGTAAGAAAAAGCCGGATAACAGCTGATTCGCTGACACTAACAATTATCGTCCAGTGACTGGTGAGTTTAAATCGAATACCCGATTGCTTGCGGGTCAACTGCAGGAAACCCACTTGCCGTCGTTCTGCAGCGATGTAACAAACAGAATTTCCGAAAGTCAAAGGTGATCGGGCGAATAAATGTAGAATTTCAGAGAGATTGCAACCGGGTTGGAGGGTGAGGGTGGGTGAAGCTTGAGTCGTAAGTGAAGCAGGACTATTTTCTGAATTTGGCCGAATATAGTAGCTGAAAATCTGGTGGGTTTTGTTATGCCGACACCGCCAAAAACCACAAAGTGGGTTCTTGACAGGGTTTTCTTAAAGCACCACTTTTGTCCCTTTTCAGAGACATTCTAATTTAGGGGACCTTTGCCCATGTATTTTCAGGACATTATCTTGGTTAGGTTCCTCTCCGTGGCAGTGTAGAGGAAGGTAAAGACGGGACTGTCTATTTTAAGTCCTGTGTCCCTAAAAATGTGCTGCTGACGAGCTGCTGATCGCCCCTCTGATGTATTTTGCGGGTCAATAAAGGTTAAGCCGAAAGGTCAAAATGGGCAACGGGCTCGCCCTTCTGCTGATGTGGCATGTTTTACGGGACCCAACATTATGGAGCCCGTAGACGAAGACCATTAGAAATGGAAGCTGGTCTTGTGGAATTTGTCTTGATAGTGGATGAAGTAGGACAGAAACTAACTGCATGAGGCTTGTGTCAGACGCTCCAGTGTGTCATTATCTCTATAGGTCACTATTTAGGTTAATTCTATGCCATTTCGCGAATAGAGTAACTTTCTTGATATGCCGGTTTTAGCAAGCGCAGGTAAGCTTGATCCCATGCAGTCTTCAAGTTCCACGAATTTTCTGACATCACTTATTCTGTTTCCGCTTTGAAGTTATCGTTGGAAATTAAAGGACTTTCTCATGTTACGTACAACCTTGATGAGAATACCTAATTGTTGCTGCCGTTAAAGGTGGTCTGTTGGTGGTGACGGCTCGTCTCCTGTGCAACGTTCACTCACATGGACAAACCATAAAGATTCTGTCTCATTTCAGTACAGCGAAACTGCCCTAATAGACGCATCTTTCCTTAACTTCAGAAAATTCAACAGAGGATCGGCATGTGTCAAGCTTGTTGGCTCGCGCTTTTCACAGTTTGACGATGTCCTTCATCTTATTCTATCATAATTTCACCCATATATTCTATGTTTTAAAAATGAGCTGTTGTTTTCCGAAATCATGAAGGTTCACACTAGACCTTTCCAAACAACTTGGGGAATTTTCCCCACCATACATCAGCTGTTCGTGATCAGTCTACGATAGGCTTCAACATTACCTCACACACTGGTCGTCATTGGGCTGGATGGCTTTACACAGATGGATGAGTTGACGAATGCTTCAAAGATTGGTAGCAACATGTCTCAGATGAGGGCTGAGATAAGTGAGCAAATAGACGCATTGTGAATACATGTGCGGGCACAATCAACGGCCAGGATAGAGAATGTGTCGGACCATTAAACCCGATAAAGAATCTGACTGATCATGACCTGAATCATACTCAGCACAGGTTCACGGCCCATTAACTCAGCCAAATTGCGTCGGCCAGTATCGATTAATGCTGACCATCGATAGCTGTAGACAGTTAGCATGCTTCAAGTCAACTGCCGGGAACAATGCACCTGAACATTGGGTGGTCTGGTTACTCTTTCGAATGAATGTATTTGGTTGAATGCATCCGAAGTCGTCTGCCTCACGCGTGCCGCGCAGTGTTACCGCTGATAAGGTATAAATCAGAGCAATACATAGACAACGTATGCTTATTTTGTTGGCTCACTGTATTGGGTTCTAAAATGAAACAGTTGCAGACTCGTTCGGCAAGTGTGTCAGTTATTACTCAATTGACTATCATTAGCTTAGCGGAATGGTTTCCAATCATTAGTGAATATGAGACATCGACAGTTTTCTCGCAAAGGTTTTACACATCGGGAATCCTATTGCAACTAACCATCAAACCTGGCGTGATCATTCACACTGGGACATAGTGTGCTCTTACCGGGAGGTACAAACGTGCGGACAGAATATTATCAATGGACTAGGAGAATGTGGCCCAGAATCTTGACAATTCTGTGTGATGCACTAGACAGTCATCTCCCAACACCCCTATTCTCACTCACTCACATGTATATAGTTAGCAGCTCAGACTCGTCTTTTCCTTTTCACTCACCCCTCTTGACCAAACATTAACTAAAGACACGCAATCTGCTTTGCCGACCGACTGTGGAACCAGACTACAGCTATGGTGTGCGTGTGATAAACTAGTCAATCTTCTACCAGCTGAGAATACAATCCATCGACAAGCCTGTAGACAACTTCGGGCGTGATATGGACCCATTCACTGGGATAACTAAATGTTTGTCGATCGTCAGTGAAGCGTACGAACCATTCTAACCAACCCCTAAACTTATGTATTTGTGGGCACTAGCACGTTTCAGCAGAGAGATTTTGTCGAGTTAAAATACAATATTTCTGATGTTAAACGAACGGAAGCGTACAGGAGCTCCGTCCACTTGGCTCTTTTAAACTGAGGAGCATCACTGCGTTCAACCACTTAGTTGCAGAATACATCATGCATATTTGGGCCAAAACAAGGGTATATCGTATCAGTTGACCTGGTGAGACCAGTACATTTCCAAGCGTTTGGGGCCCACGTTCGTGGACTGACAGCGTTTCACGAGACAAGTAGTTTTTGACAATAACCAAGAGTTGCCACCTTGTGGTGGTCGGTTTTGAGTGCCACAGTGGCCTCGCAGCCTACACTGGCCACAAGGTGAAACCATGCAAAGAAAATCAAACGGAAACAATCAGGCTAAGAGCAGTGGGACTCAGTAATCATAATAAGGGGAAATTTGAAGGAAAATCGTGATGTTCTGTGCGATGGGAGTGGGAAGACAACAAGCTGTTCCCCCAAGGCGACCAGCACGTTGATAATTATGGAAGCAGCGACGCTGCCTTCTCCCCGAGGAAGGAAAAGTTATTAAACCGCAAAATTCGGTCGCCTAACAGTTGACTGTGACCGTCAGCGAACTGTCTACACGAAATTGAAGCCTACCAGGAGCCCGATGCTACTTCAAATACATAGGCTATGTGTACTCGAGCCTGTGCCATATTCCCTGCATCCCCTCGGGTTAGGCCAACCCCCTGCTGCCCACCAGGTCGCGTCCCAGTAGGGTTAATCTGTTATTCTAGAGTCAAAATCGTTAGAATAAAGCCAGATTTCGGCGTGACTGGAGTGGCATCGATCATACCTTCACTTTGCGACAGGTTCTGGGACTTCGCCGCTCCTTCTGCACCTTTCGCCCGATCTTAAAAGTACTTTTTACTCCGCTGATTTCAGACGCTGTACCAGTGTCTAGTTATAATAGGCTTTCTTTCTAACAACGTCTCCTCTCGTAACTGCGTGCGTGTCTACAGCAAAATTCCCTGAGTTCACCACATTAATTGGTTTGAGTGCCCAATGTTGGCTTTACCGTTTAACTTCATAATCGACGTGCTGCTTGAATCATATGTGCCTGCCTGAAAAACTTTCGGGATAGAGATACTCTCGGGACGCTCGTCCACGGGCATTAAGTGCGCTGATGGTATTGTTCTTGAATCGAACGCACTGATCACATATTCATCCTTCGATAGATTCTTGAACGGCGACACTGCTTCCGTCAACCAACGAAGATCATTTTTTTTATTTGAACGTTGTTTTTGACTCTGCTGATCGTCGGACAGACTATGGCAATGTCTTTGGAGCGAAGGTGTCCCCTAAAAATTCTTGTGCCTCATTTAGGTGCTCTACGCCAACTCCCATGAGCCCATGAAGGTCTGCGGTAAAATCTCACCTGAGTTCATTGCATTCAGTGGTCAGACAAGATCTTCCTGTCTCCCCTTCTCTTTTCAACTTCGTCATCAACGTGGTCAGGGAGGACTCATTCCCAGCCTCTAATGCTTGTGCGCCTAAATCTTCATAAGGCGTTTGCCGGTGAACACCAAGCACGTAGTAAATATAACCCTTGTCGGATCTGACTCCGCTGAAATGTAAACCTATTGAACAAGCTAATTAATATTGTTTCACGCGCTTCACGCTCGCAAGACTAGACGGAGTCAGACTCGATTCTCATGCTTGCCAATTAGCCGACTGAGGTAGTAGATTTATTCATATCAGTTCTGGTGGTCTGGCTACAAAAGGTATTTCCGTCCGGATCGGGAATCCCAGGGCAGTTTTTGTCCATCTACTTCACATTTGCTGTAGGCGGGAAATGAACTTATCGGCTAAGGGTTGAGTTTGCAGTGCTGCGGTACAATACGTGTTCTTATATGGGTCAGAACCCTGGTCGTTCCGAGCTGAAGAGGTTAAAAACTTCCATTGTTTGATCGTCGATCTCTTCGGATCGTTGCTCAAGTCGTGTGAGAACATCAGATCAGTAATGCTGAACTACGTCGAATGGTGTTCGGAAGAAATAGCTTCCACTGAGAGGGATGAGCTGATCATACCTCATAGGTTACTCTGGACTGGTCACGTGCTCTCCATTAATCAACTAATTCCCTCAAAGAACCCTTTTCGCACAACAACACAGACGGTGGAAGCGGACCAAGGGAGACCAAGCAACGAATTATGAAAGCCAGTACCAGCAAACACAGCGGTGCTGGTCATTGTGGTAACCCTGAATGGGAGTCCCGAGACGGGACATGTAAATAGTTAGGGAGTGCATTCATTCAAACGGCTATCTTCAGTGTAACTTCTCCTCCCAGTTTCCCCATTGGAAAGTATACTGCCACTCCTGAATTCAAGCATCAACAATATCGGCTACTGTCTCCAGTGCGAAACTCTTCACTTATATTTTCCCAGGCCATGGGTGAACGAAACTGTGATATCTATAACCACTGTATAACATATCCATAAGTTAAACTTGATGAAGGTGATGATGACCATGACAATAGCCAGGAATCTTCCACTGTAAACTGACCGATTTTTCAAATAATACGCGCAGAATTGCAGTGAAAGTGAAGAATGCGTGGTTGTGACTGTACTGATTACGAGTGACTGTGTCATAAACTCCGGAACCAGTTAGTTCTTTTAAGACGTCAGCTTTTTCTACCAGCAGTTTTGCAGCTGCTACAAATGAAAACCGTTATAACTTTGTAATGAGTAGGGAGGCCTTTAGGGAATGGGAGGCTGGATCAACAGCTTATTACCTCGAGTGGACCTCCGAAAAGGTCCCTTCCATATTACTCCATTAATCGTCACAAGTCACCCAAACAGTACCCAGCTTCACCTCTCCGTACGTATCAGTATGCATCACCACTATTTCTTGGGGTACCCGTAAATAGGTTACCGATGGTTTCATACAACTGAAATGATTCAGTTTTGCTTAGAACTGAGCGTCTACTTGAAGACAGGACGAGCTTCGTTTGATGGAAGTATTGCAAATCTGACAAAAAATGCAATGGACTCAAAGCCGACCCTTCGGAGGGGGTGTCCTTGTATGGGCGATAAACTGTTGGTTCATAGGGGTACACAGTCCTAAGAACAACTGGTGGCATTTGAAGTTTGCTACGTGGCTACACTGTCATGAGACTTGTTCACGTTATGTAAGGTAAAAGAATGATTAGTTTCAAGCAAAGCAGTCAGTAATTGATTAGTTTCCGAAGCTTTGCCTTCCAGAGGACATAGAGAGGTGCTCAAGCCACACGTCTAGAGAACATCTTTACTCAGTTTACAATTTCAAAAAAGGGGTCCGACAGATTGCTTTTGCTCCCGATGTCTAATCCAGTGAAAGGGAACACTGCATCAAAATTCAAATGAATGCAACCCCACAATTTTGTTGTGATACTTTACAGCACCGCCAATTTCACATTATTATGCACTTGACAGATTTATACCGCCTTTTTCAGTCGATCAGCTTCAGCAAAGCCGGGTCAAAATGGTGGATGTACGCACGTGCATAGACCGACGACGGAAACCAGACGGCAAGTTCTGTATTAATCAGAGATGTATGTACACAGTAACTTCTCCGGCACAGATGCACATACCTCAACTTCTGCGGCACACAAATACACGTAGGGACAGACCATATACGCTCAATTCCGGTGTCCTTGTGTCTTTGCCCATGATATTCCACTGACAATGACAAGCCTCGATGGGATTAGTGTGCATAAATGTGCGCGTGTTTTGAGCTGAACAGCGCACACAGGCGGCGATGTTATCGTGCTTGACAGGCAAATGCCAACTCGGTAAACTAATGTTTGCCATTGTCATTGTCTTGTCACGGGAAATACTCGGGTGGATTAGACAAATGCACACACACACACACACACATACACCAGCAACCAACCGACCGGATGTGACCAGGTTTCCCTGCTTGTTGGCGCCAAGGCTGTCACACACCGACACACACATTCACAAAAACACAAGCACCACCACCCGACCCACCATTCTGGGCTTGGTTATCTGCGAGATCGACGGTGAGTGGGGAACGCTGTCACAACATACTGCTCTTGATTTTGTAAGTCAATGGAAGTCACGGTAACAACGAGTGACACTGCTAGCTGATCATTCACTGGGCTCCGTACATCAAATTCATCAGCAAACCTAGGTCCTTGTGGATAGCCATAAAAAAGTCCTGGTAAATCCACTTGTTCCCAGTGCTATTCTGTGTAGAAGAACCTGCCAAGACAGTTGCACTTGAACCATAGTATTGGCAAAATATTTCCACTCTGTGTGAATTACAGATGAAATGCTTCTCCATCCACCTTCATTCTGACCACTTACTGACCACTCTGCTCACAAGTGAGGTGCTTGGTTTTTAGCATGAAGTAGAACCTAAATGTTAACAGCACAGTAAACTGCAAAAAAACATGCCTAAAATAAGAGGGTGATAACGTCGGATAGAGGATATTTAGGAGATCGCAAAAAGACGTTTTGGAGCCTGTTATTTAGTTTTTTCCCGGCCAAAAATTCCCTTCAAGTTGTGGTTCAAGAAACGCAGAAGTTGTGCAATTTAAGTAACCATTAATACGACTTTTAGTACAGACATTTAAATCCACTCAGCCGTTCAATGTTTTCTATTAGAGCAGTTTCTAATTCTAATTCATGCCTACTTAGATGTAATATTCTGAGCTCGAGAGCTCGAGGGCACAATCTTAGTGACCAGAAGCTTCGTGCTCCTGTCAACATTTGGCACCCCGATTGCTCCTCTTTACGCTTCGGAAACCTGTCAGTATCTCAGTCCTCGAGCTTCCTTCGATTCGCATGGTAGCTGGGCATCGAAGCGGTGTTACAGCCAAACGATCATTATCATTACACGTTGACTAAGGCTTTTTTCGCGCCCATGACATACACACGGAGTAAAAAAAACATAGTGAAGTATCACTTCTTGGTTGTGTTTGATTAAATTACTTGCCACTGCGAAACTTTATTCGGCATGTTATGACAATGGATTCCAATCTGACATTAACCCGTGGGTTGTCGGTTGTGTAGCTCATCAAGGCTAACAGGCTTCAGAAACTTTCATACAAGGTGGTAGTCTAAAAGCAGAAGGGATCTCTAAAGGGAAAAGGGGTGATCGGAAAGCCGTTGTAACGAAACATTCTTGGTAATGATGTTTGATCGGAAAACCGAGCAATACAAGTCCAAAAAATCTGTTTTCAACTTCGATCGATTGACCTTGTTCTTATCACTACTAAAATGAGTTACTTTCTATCAGATCACTTGACTGCAACATTCAGTTTGCTCCACGTCAGACTCTTGATCTTTAATGAAAGGACTTTAGCAAAGCATCTTTTACGGCAATGATGTGTCTTATACACTTCACGGAGACGTGGCTTGTTAGCACATGTAGCGTAGTATGTAGTCCTTTGAACTGGTTCAGCTGACAGAGACAACGCGTTTATTGTTACGACACTTCCCGTGATGCAGTTCTAACACTATCGGTAAGATGCCTGTGCATCACGTGAATGCTATTCACAGCTAAGCGGAGTACCCTATCCTCACTTCAGCTACTTTCGTATTTTCTCACCGCTAGTCAAAACCTGTGTTTGCTGAAGCCATCTAATTGTGAATACTTCCTCGAATCGTACCAGAAAGACCGCTACCAACCACACATTCACAAACACCGCTAGCATGCCGATGTCAATCACTGTGTTGACAAATACTGGCAGGCCTAGTGACCGACACCAAAGTCGACAAACGACAAAGTCAGCACGACAAAGGTGCACCCAAGAAACGCTATCTGATGGACTTGTACAAACTGAACAGACTTTGTATGTATATCAGACGGTATCATTTGATAGGACAACCTGAAATTGGGCAAACCATGTACAGTATGGGCCTGAAAGCAAGGTAACAAACTGAAGGGTAGTGATACCTAGCAAACCAAACTTGAACATGCACATACATTGCAGCGGCTTGTAGATATGTGATTGAGTGTGATGCGAAATTGACAGTCCTCCTGACGGATGTTTTGCCTCAAATTCACTAGCATCCGCTTGGTTATTTGGTCATAATACACTTGCAACAGACATGTTTGTGCGTGTGTGACCTATTTTGGAAAGCTTCTAATAAGTATATTTACCTGCCTACGCGGGCATATGAATGCATGTATCCCTGCTTATGTAGCTAGTCTCTAACCACAAGCAACCGCCTCCCAGGGCGTACATGAAGATTTTACGCAACTTTCTTGAGATTGCTTATCGGAAACATCAAACAACATCAGCAGTCGCGGCCGCCGGTCCATCAAAGCAGACGGATAGCCGCCGATTTCTGCTGTCCGCTTGTTTGATCGATCCCATAATCAGCCAAACAAGACGAGGAATATATAGAAAAAGGGAGGGACATCAAACGCGTTATGTGGTTCTCTTTAAAAGTAGCAAAAGAACGGTGTTCCCCCCCCTATTTTCCCCAAATGCAAACAGGTAACAAAATGTAAAATCATTTGTTTTCAATCGAAAAACGTGTATGCGTAGCTAGAGTCGCGGCTCCGTCTTGAGATGTGGCAGGAAATGTACACATTTTGCGAGAAATGGAGGCGGTCGCCGGAGTTAGTTTGTTTCTTAAGAGCTGAGCACGGAAGGATTCCCGGGAGAATGCTTCTGAGGCGCCTAACAGAGAATGAAATGTAATATTGTCGAAGCTAAACATCCCCAGGATGTACTCGTTGGACAGTGAGCACAGCGATGCTTACCAATCATAAACCAGAATGCTGCGGCTCTCTCATACATTCGGACAGCTATTTTTCTCACTCGGTATTGATGTGCCTTCCGAAGGATAAAGTGCAAATGGTGATAAAATAGCTCCACTCACCCAACAAGTGCTTCCACTAAGAATTTTAAAGATTTGTACCCCGTTCAGTGAAAGTGAGTCCGGAAGCATACTGACCAAACTACGGATGTATGAGCAATGCACATTGCACATTCAACGAGTAGGTTGACGACAGATTTTAATACCGACCAGTGCGAATATCCCTGACAGCGCTCAAAAGATTAGTTTAAAGAACACCGGAAGCAAACAACCAGGTTTACTGGCTCGCTAGATACATCTTTAGACGTCTCATACATGTATTTATCTTCGTCGGAAGCGTTCATGTGGAACCTCAGGTGGCCACTAGTCGTGTGGTACCATCAGATCAAGTATTTCAGAACGTTAAGCAAAGGCGACCTTCGATATGTCCTAACAATATTTCGACACAAAGGGAAGTTAAAAGAACTAGGTAGTGATGGTTGTACTCAAACCCTCAATCTTGGTCTACGTGTATGTCGATTCTCTGGTACATCCTTGTGTCTTCAGGGTGTTTTCCATCGAGGTGTTCCCTGATGATTGATGCACGGTATGTCGCGTGACCCTGGTAATGACCTTCATACGGTGTTCTTGTGACCTTAGGTGTCGGTACCATACTGTTTATCTTATTAATTCGAAACCTTTCGGGGGTTGTGCAGACAGCATGTCCAAGCCATGCAATCATTCCAAAAATACATTCCGAAGTCGTTTTATGCTATTGGAACACTAGTTAGAAGAGACATTCGTAATAATTAAATTGACAGCTAAATTTATAGACTCGGAGACGTCACGACTAACCTTCGAACGCCCCACAACACCAGATGAAGAAGAAGATGAAAGGGCATCTGTGGAGAGTTGATGTTGTTGATGTTGCGAACCATAGCCACCGGGAGCGCCCAAATGTGTGGCTGCGTTTGGACCGCCAAAGCCAGGGGAGCTGTTAAATGACCCTCCACCCAGACTTGCACTCTGTGTAGGATAGGGTGAACCAAGGTGAGGAGGTCTGTTTTCTGGGCCCAAATCCACTCCACCGTACGCGGAACCACCAGAGGCGCAGGATGGAGGATAGACACCGGATGATCTTGAATCACGATGATGGTAACCACCACTGGGATGAGGTGGTGGGTTTTGACCGGATGGATGGGAATGTTGACCGTAGTAGCTGTTGGAGTCTGGGAAGGATCCACTCGATGGAGGGGGGTGGGAGGAAATTTGGTGCGGATAACGAGGATCTGGGAACCCCGGTTGGAATGGTCCTCCTGCTTGTACACCGGGATACATTCCGCTTAGGCCAAGAATTCCACCCATTTGGGAGACAGAGGCAGCCGCAGCAGCAGCCACATAAGCTGACGTAGGGTCACCTCGGAAACCTGAGGCTCCAGGGTAGCCCGGCAAGCCCATCATACTAGGGTGATGTAAAGGGTGTTGCGCTGACAGTGGGCCACCCTCTTCAGATAAGTTGTGAAAGAGGTTGTTCCCACTAGGATGAGAGGACATGCTTCCAGGTTGAGAAGCCCCAGCATTCATCGCGCCGGACGACATGCTGGTGGGAATTGGCCCACTTGCTGGCTGAGGACTATTCCCAGACCCTGTTGACCCGGCTGAGTCACGATCCTCAATGACCAAGTCAATCGGCATTTTACCCCGGAGGCAAGTGATATAACGTGAGCAAAAGTTATCACAGAGTTCATGAACCTAAAAGAGTAAACAAACACACGAACAAAATCAATAGTACATAAGCGAATGCCCGAAGAAATGGAAAACTAAATCAACGTTCAGTGAGTGAAGCCGCAACTCACATCATGCCGCGCAGATGCCACTTATCTGTGGACCTTTCACACTACATTAATCGAAAATACTGGATCCGTGTATTGTTTGGATTCCGTCCTTTTTCAGCAAGGTGTGGTTCTGAATCACACGAGAAGTGCTTGGAGGGATGAGTGTGCAACTGGACTGAGTAATCAATTTCTTGTTGGGAACTAGCAAACTCGTGGTAGCAAACTCGTGTTTCCACCTGCCCCAACTCAGACATTAAGACCTTCCAAGGTATACTAAGCATGTAGTTCACCAGGCAAGTCGGTAGAAAAGTGTCCTGAAGAAAGTCTAACAGCTGAACCACAAACCACTACGTAATACATGTTCACGGATGCGGACAGAGATATAAACCGTATATGGTATATATCTGATTAGTGCTCTGAAATTTATAGAAAAAATGATCTCGACCCAAGAACTGTCATCAGTGGAATAACTACGAATGTTGATACGTTTTTACGATGAGCCACGTGCTCGTTCCACTAGAAAGGTGTGTAGTATTAGTCCCATCAGGAGCTTCATTGTTCCTCTATTACGGCAGCTAAAATTTTTGAAAACAGAAATAAAAGGGTTTTGCAATGGGATGTCGTTATTTCTCTACCTATAGCGCATACATGCTAAGTGAGGATAATTCCGCTTTATTAATACACCTGACTGAGACATGCCATAAAACCAAGACAGCTTTAGAATGGCTTCATGCATTCACATAGGTGAACTTTCAGTGGCCACATTTTAAGCAGACTTGCCACAGTACAAAGGTGGAAAAATGCAACAAGCAATAAAGATACCGATAGGCTAAAATGTGAGAGGGGCTTCAAGTAACTGGACAGACACATTGTCTCTGGCATTCCACAGTCCTCATTCATGGCGGAATCACCTTTTTTTCGCACAGCTACCTTCACTCTACAGGGTGGCGGTTGTTGACATTAGTACACGGTCCGTTTACTATTCCATTTAGGTTCTCATGCAAAAGATCAACAACGTTTGATTCAGATGGCTGGTAAATTATCACTTGGTACATGATTGTGCTGGCATCAGGTACATTTGCAGTTTTGTAGACTGCCTAGTTGCTGTACCTGAATTACATACACTGTGGCTGTACAGAAGTCTGTGGGCTGCACCGATCACTTTGCAGGTGACATTCCAAATCCGTAACTGTGTATGCGTTAGTTGGTTCTAGAAAACAATAGATTGAAGAGTCTCTAAACTCCTCCAATGGCTTCAAAACTCAAGTAAATTCAAATGAATATGCTTTTGGGTAGTGATTTGCAGATGCCAACAGCCACTTGCCACGCAGACATATGGTCGCATTGGACAACGAGCCGGGATAATCGTACACGTCAAGTCTCTTACTGATTACAGATAGCCTAGCTGTGCCTGTGGCTTACTCCGCAGCTGAGATGTGTGTCCCACCTCCCCCTTCTCCGATTGGTCAGATTACCCCGCCTTGAAACACACAATCTCGGACGCACACGATTTACAGCGTCAGCACAACCTGAGCTCTGAGCAAGAAAAAAAGACAACCAGCACATTCCAAATGGACCCACCTTTTCAATCTCGAGCAAATGAAACCGGAGAACTTGAATCGCTTGGATTATCTGAACAGGAGATGGTGGAGAGAGAAAAAGTGAAAAACACTGGTAAAACGTTGGTTGACTGACACGATTCGAATGGCAAGTCGGCGAAAACGAATCCACGGTCATAACTATCCTGTTACATATTAGGCGGGACTCCGTTTCTCATTGTGGTACGCAAATTAGGCATCACAAATGCTAGATATTGACTTGGTTGAGTTTTGGAAAAACAAAGACGTTGGTTGTGTGATATGAAGAAAACATGTGCTCACTAACAGGTGAAAAAGCACATATCTATAAACTCGCACCTTTGGTCTTGTGTTGGACCACGGCCTAATCTATCGGACACCTGCGATAGCTGAGAGGCTAACCAGTGTGGTGCATGATAAAAAACTTTGGTGGTCTAATTAAAGAGTTCAGGGGTGGTTGGGCGAGGTATACAATATGTTCTGCTCACTCAGAGCCACGTTTTCTGAACAAGGTAACGGAAGCAAACGGCAGTCCAACGTACCAAAGAATCCAGCTCCGGTTCTCCGGTTCGGATGTTTTTTTGCGAGCTCGCCAGCTGCAAAAAAAGCGGAGAAACACTGAGGAAAACCCATAATATTCAGGACCTTCTTCAGATCGATGGCACGAAGATGGTTCCTTAAACGACGCTTCAAACTTATCACACATAGATTGCTCCACATTCGAAGTAGATAACGTTCTATGCGGTGGCAGTTCCATGAAAATAGAAAACTCCCGAAGTAAACAATGAAAAAAAACAGCTTTCGTCATGACGATCGATTTAGACATCATGTAGGAGACAGGTGTGTAGGAGACAGGTAATGCTTAATCCTATCCATGATCAGTTTAACTTCGTTTTAGTGTGAGGCCTCTGACTATCTATCTACTCCCGTGTGGATTATTTCAGAAGAACAAGGTGTGTGCACAATTTGGCAACAACAACAGGGGACTCATTAGGGGAATTTATCCTTCAAACGGAAGTTCATGCGGAAAATCGTAAAGCACAGCCAGTTTAGCCCTACTACAGCCCATCTCACGACTTTTGAGAAGGATTTGAAACATAAAACCTCTCTGACTAAAGATGAGAACCCCACCAATCAGTCAACGGCGGCTGGTGAACAGTGGAGTGAAGTTAAACTTATATGCTATTTCGTCCCCTCACGTAAAATTGTTTTCATGTGCACTGGCTCTCTGAATAATAGTTATTAAAAAGTTCAAGTGACCAGTGGAATGCTTTCCACATTTTGATCAGAAAGTCAATTCGAGTCCGAATAGAGATTCGTGGGACACACATCGTCGATGGATCCCAAGAGAACTGAAGAAAACTGTAAATTGTCAATTCACCTTTAGGCAAAGGTTGATTTCGCCGTGCAGCCTGAAACCCTAAATTCGAAATTCGAAATATTTTCCCGCCCCAAGACAGTGGGTTAGAGTTAGGCGTGGGTGTCCATAAACAAGAAAGGTTTTGCCAGTTAGGGTAAGATGAAGTGTTCCATTCAATCCAACGGTAAACACAGTAAACGATAGCCAAAAGACTGGTAACGGAGGCCGTTTGTTTCAGTACGCAGCCATGGGTTATGCTTTGCCTTCAGTCTGGTGTGGATTCGGTCGTCCGATTGACAATGACGCACTCACGCGTGCATGAAGGAGCGAACGAGCGTGGTTGCGTCGAATTTCAGACAAGATGGTGAAACAAGCAAACGGATTTGTGATAGGGAGCAAATCAGTGGGGGTTGTCCGAACATCTGCTTGTGAGGCTGCACGTGTATATCGTGACTCTGCTAATTATATAATTGGCCATTGTGTGGGACAGCCAGAACTGTGGCGAGTCGAACTGCAACAGAAAACAGACGCGCTGGGACGTGCAACCTACATAGCTTGTCACAGAGTGACGCATAAAGATGCTTGTTGACGTAACACATTCGATGTCATGTTGAACAAGGCGTGCAAAAGGTGGTCCTAATGAAATTGGAATTCCGGGGGAGATTATCCTTTAGATGCCATACTTCACACAGGCAAGCTAACAAAACTGACGGACTTAATTTTCGAATTTGATTTTTCTTAGTGAGGTTGTAAGTGGGCAATCGTTGTGCTCACTCAGAAAAAGGTCATTAGTCTAGAAATACCCGAGCACAACGGGTATCCTCCTTTCGTAAGTCTAGTAAGTCGGGTGTGAGAGATCGTTTGAAAACCCTTTTGATTAGGCAGCCTCAGATTCAGCTATTGTCAACCCAGTCACTCTGGCTGGTATATGAGATGGGTATGTAGACAAGCCAAGTCATCCATCCCCGGGGTGTGGATACAGGTGTCGCCGATCGAGGCTCACAACTGACATACTACTGAATACTGAATAGTTTTTTTTATTGAATGGAGTGAACTTGTTCACAGCTTGACTACCCTTGCAATTCAAAACCGACCATCGATCCCCGACATACCAAACGGCCGTAATCAGGCCTGGGATGGACAATTGAAATTTCCGGAACCTCTTGTGTGAATGTGAGCGAGTGAATAAATTTATTCCAAACAAACTCTTGTCACCAAACCGCTATCCCAGTTGTACTTGATACAGTATTCAAAACAGATGTGACCGAGTTTCCGGACCGTGCGATTGTTCCCACCTGCACTTCTGAACACGTGGTATGCTGGTGCCCACAGAAAAGCGCTGGCGGACGGTATGATGTTTCATAGTTAAAAGTTGGAACCATTTTGTTCCAGCTTACCAAAGTTGTGGCCAAAAGTCCCCTTACTAAGGACATCACGGCAACAATCCTGGCACGAAGCTTTTCAGCTCGCCATACATTCTATTTTGATCTGCTCAAACCGATTCATGGGAATAGCATAACTTCAGCTCAAATGCTAAATTGCTGGTAGCTCGAGACAAAGACCACTGATGGCTAGCAGTTAGAGTGATTCGTCTGTCAGAGAAAATCCTCACGCCACTGACCAAAACCATTTCATTGTGCAATGAATTCTCTTCAGGGAGGACGAATGAGTCCAAAAACTTTCAGTAATGTAAGTAGGATTGTTTCCTTCAATTTTTGGTCGAAACAGACTTGTCACAACTGATTGACTGGCACTTAATTCACCAAAGTGAGTGAAACACACAAAATCCTGCAAAATACAGTGCTTCATGGATTGCTTCCTTTCTGTTATCGTTAGCATGTGTTGATACTGGATATACCGCCCTTTGGCTGATGCCAGGTGATCAGTATCAGTGGTCACTGTTTCGTCTTGTTTGAATGAGAAGCTGTATACTCCCCAATAATGCATTTTGTGCTGGCAAAGCGGGGTAGGGTTGGAATACCGTGCATTTAATCAGGCCATTTATTGTGATTCTACGGGATCTTTTCTACTGTCAGTGTCGGAAAGAAATCCATTGCCGATCGATGTTCGGCTGAGCCATGGTACAGTCATCTTCCTTTAGTTGTCATTGCTGACCGAAACCAATCACCGGTCCTAGAATTGCTTACATTACCAGCTGACTAGCTGAACAAGGTTGTTATGCCATGCGCAAATGATACTGGTCGTGTATGGGCTATTCTGTTAGCCAAACTATTGATAGATTGGACACAGTCGTTTTCTCATATGAGGATTAATCTGAGTTACTCAATTAGGGACATCGTTAAGTCAATTTAGATTATGCATGACGTGATTCCTTCCCACAGGTAGCAAGAAAACGGGCAAGAAACCAGGCGCACAGTTGACTGGGTATCAACTTTCCCACACAACGTCCACATCGATCCGTTGATCCAAAGTCTTGCTTTGACGTTGTGCGCTTACCGAACGAACAATGAATGTAACGTGCTCGAAAAATGTGTCTTTCACAACTGCTACAAAACCAGTCAGAAGAAATTCATCGTCCTTATTAATTCTGCTTCACTGTTTTCATGATATTCAGTCACGAAAATGCGCTCCGCCAGTTTGCTGTTAGACCACAAAACGGTTTACTTGGTGTTGGATGTGGTGATGTTGGCACCATGTGACTTCAGAAAGAATCGCAATGATTTTACCTATGGTTGTATGATGACGAAAACTGCATTGATTATGCTGTCAATGAAATTTATCACGTGAAAGTTAGTCACTGAAATCTCATGGAACCAAATAGAACGCATGAGGACAGAATTCTAGTAGACTGTAAAAAGTGATTCTAGTGATTAACAGACGCGAACAGGCAGCCAACTCGATTTGATCTGAATCCGAACACTGTGACCTAGTCTGAAGTCTAAGCCAAACAACCAATCAATGCTTCATAGTCACTAACCTCTTTGGCGAATACGACGATATCCTCGTTAAAGGATTCAGAAGACCATACGTCCAGTCCGGCACTGGCAGAGTGGTTTGAAGCGCTGGATCCTGTGGCATCTCTTGGTGTACATGTGGCGAGTTCACACTTTTCGAAAATTAAAGCCAGGAGTGGAAAAAGTGGGTGACTGAAATGGATTTGAGAAATAAAAGTAGAAAAATTTTGTTCATAAATGTAATAACAAAATAGCATTTCGCGGAATACATACATTTGCCCACCAATTTGGTTTTAACGGAAGATTCGAACTAATCCAAGGAATCTATCGTTTATGATGTACTTCTTCAAATAAATGCGCTGCAAAAAGGTCTTCTCATGTTTCAGTTAGTACGATATTCGAGATAGCACAGTACAGTTTCTAGACAAAGTAAAATACTTTAAAATGCTGAGTGTATTTCTCAAGCCCCAACAGCAAAACCGGCTGTGTTCTGTGGAAAAGTTTTGAACAGCTTTATGAGTAGTATGTTCCATTTAAACTAAATAACATGTTTACTAAGTACCATGAGCAACCGGAGCCTGGTAAAGAAATGATCGGTGTATTACTTAATGTTGGGCATGGAAGTCTATGTGCATCCCCAATGGGGCAAGCAAGGATGTCCATCATATCGGTTTGCAGCACTCACTACAATAATGAAAGATGTAGAACAATCAAGGATTAAATTCTAACCAACCCAGGCAACTCGGGAAACTCGGGAAACAACCCTGATTGTAGGAAGAACAGCAGTGAACGCATTGTCTACAAACAAAATGAACTTCGTTCTCTTGTGTGATATCGTATGACTCAGCAAGAGTGCCATTACTTTTTCCGTGAATGCGTCAGCCACTGCAAATCGAACATTTCCCATGATTTACTGTTCGGGACCTGACTGGCACAGTTACTGAAGACCGAGCATCCCTTAGCCACTTTTGTGCAAGTCCATTGACTTGTTGCTGTCTGCGTTCGCTCGAAATGATTGTGTGGAAATTTGCATCATGCACACAGACGCCTGAAAAAAAACAAGCAATCACCTAGTACATACAAACACGAGAGAAGGACGAGCTGTCTTTTGACCTCAGAGTCGTATCCGTTTGTTGCGACTCACCTTGTCATAATTTTGACAAACTGCATTATGCGCTGGATTAATGTGACAGTTCTGCGCGAGTGTCGGTAGACCTCGGTACTATGGCAACGCGGTGCAAAGGAACGTTTGACGGTTGTTTCCGCCCCCTACTGTCTTCGTCCATGACGGCGAAATCCAGGAAGTCAATACCCAGGAAGCACACTACACTCCTGAATCGTTTGAGTCAACGCCTTCACCTTGGCCGTCAGATTGTAAACTCAAATGTCATTCGTTTTAATCAACAGTAGGGGGAAACTGAAACAATTCCAAAACCTGACTGGCGCCCGAGTGTGTTTGGGTCGAGGTCGTCAGTGAGCTTTTATAAAACCTATTGTCCATCTTGAGTGCTGAGATATTCTTGTATTGCCAGTACAATTCCTGACGCATCGAACATTTGCTATTACTTTCTCTGTAACTCGCACCTAGGGATCCGATGATGCTGGCCTAGTCAGGGAAAACAATCGGCGACGAGGCTTTATTCTCGGAGGAAACTATGCATAAGGTGACCGAAATCTCTTCGACAGCCCAGGACCGGTTTCGCTCGTCATATAGGCGCGGTTCCCGAGTTTACGTCAACATTCTGTTCAAAATGAGCCAAAATTGTACAAAATTCGCGAAATGCACTCATTTAGACACCAATTTCGTTTTTACGAGAGACTCAACTGTATCCAGCTGACATTCTTCGTAAATGAGAGATTCAGCTGAGATTCAGTCGAGTCTTCCATCATAACCAAATTGGTGTGCAGATCAATCTATCTCCTAATTCTTGTTTTTATCAATCATGTGCTAAGGAACAACCTACAGAATATAATGTTCTCTGTTATTGGCTTTTACTCAAACAAATGATGCTTCATCGATCACAACGAGATCACATCTTCCTTCAAGCAAACAGACAGGGTGGGCTGTAACCCGATTTCTAGTTATTCCTTACACAATTTGGGGTTGCTTGTTTAAGTTCCGACTCTTCAATTTTCACTATTGTCTTTTAGTAGCGACCAACTTAAGGGCCCGACAGAACTTGCTCACTTTTGATGGCTGATTTGTCCTGAGAACAACTTTTTAGAGCGGGATAGTCGTATTGTGGGTTTCTCATGAACGGCATGATGATCAATCACGTGTTTTCGAGTGTGATGAACTCGGCGACCTATGCTGAAGGTAGTGTAAAAAGCAATCGTGAAACCCCTGTTTTTTATGTTTGACGAAAAGTATCCCTGACAGTGTCCCAATGCACGAAAGCTTGCTTACCGCAAGCTAATCAGGATAGCAGGTAGGTGCCTGTTCCAGTGGTTGCTTGTCTGAACCTACTTCGGTATGAGTTATCCGAGAGATCACAGCTGACTCAGACATCATTTTCTTAGACGCACTACCTTTTCGTCAACATTTAGCCGGCTGAATGGAGATACCCGCTGACGAATGCATTATACAGAGACAAATGTCTTAATAATGCGGAAGTCTAATCACAGTCAATTGTCTAAGGTAGAGGACGACTTCGCTGTTTTCATAAACGAGTATCTGATACCTAGTGTGATACAACTAGCGAGTAAACCAAGCGGCTGTGTATGACTGTTCCACTAATTTGTCCAGAACATGTGTTGATGACGGGTATGTCATGAACTAGTGAATAAATCCATTCGGCGGCAGTTTCTCAAGCTTGTCAACCAGTTATTTACGAGTTGAATGTTGGGATTGTGGCATCCTTTTGGTTACACGCAACAGGCGCACGCGTGGACCCTCAGCTCACTCAGAGAAATTAACGGCACAGTTTAATCCGTTGGGATCGCCTTCAGTCCAAGCCATTTCAGCTTGGACAACACACCAGTATTAGCATGAGTGTCACAGGCACTAAGCTACTGAACGTGCAATGCGCTCCCTAGTTTGGTGAACCGTCACAGAACTTGAGGATGTTCGAAGAACGACCAGAGTTAAAGTATTCCGTAGGATAATTGTTGTTTACGTCTGTGCGCACAAGTATATATATGAACTTAGGCCTATCAGAATCAGTTTGGTTTCTAGCACGGTGATTAGAGTGAGTACATCAACCGCATCAATGGGACTCGGTAGTGATTACCATGAGCAATCTCGACAGCCAAAGCCGGGTTTCTCTAGTTGGATGTGCGGCTTACTACTTCGGATCGGTTTGGATAAATTTCATTCTAAATGATGACAGAAAAGGGGCTTGACTACATACCGGTTGGAATCCAACATAGACATAGAATTGGCGAAAACCAATATGTGGTACAGCGAGTTAGATTGTAGTAAATGTACTTTACAATTCGGAGGCTAAAGAAGTTTGCTTTTAGCACAGTTCCCCACTGAAATCCCGAACATGCTTTAGACTTTCTGTACCCAGGTCATCAACACTGCTTCCATCACATGAGCAAAAATTTATGTTCTTTTCGCACAGCCCTAATTTCGGATATAAACCGGAGAATTTCCTTCATTCAGATCGGCGTTCAAGAGCCATGCTATTTATTCGAAAGTGATCATCTCCCACCAGTCTACCGCATTGCACGAGTAATAGTCCATCGGGTCAGACAAAAAACCCGAATAACAGTTTTCGCTTCGAAGGTTAGTATGATCGTTCAAAACCTCCAGATCTCAGACAAGCGGTCATTCGTTTTTTGTTCCTACGTGTCAATTACGCGCCAAACAAAACCACCTGTCATTTGCAGCTGTGATTTTGGTTGCCGAGCTATACTCGGTCCCCTAGTTTTTGCGGAATAAACAACGACCGCTACAGTTGAGTTGATCAGACCCTGCCCGACCACCACAAGTCTATCGTCTTGTAGCTAATTGTCACAATACTTGTTTGAACAGGCAACCAACGTTGTAGTCACCCCGCTTTCACCCTTATCCTGGCTTAGCAACCATTTACAATATGTAGACAGGCTATAGCGCGCGTGTGACAGGTGATCTCATAGCTCCGACACAACATTTCGTCTCTTGATGGTTGCAGAACAATCGGTTTTCCCGCGGGCTGGCAACTGCCGACATATAAGTAGACGCGGAACGTCGCTGTCCGCTGAAGACTTACACCCTGTCAAGCACTAACTGTCCACTAACTTAGAAGGGCAAATTTGATCTTGTCGGTGCATCTGCATCTGGACTGCTGGTGGAGTGACGCGAGGTTGCATAATCAAATAAACGAGTGTACTTGTTTCTCCCGTATCGTCACAAACGCTAGGCTGGCTTCGGTGCATCCGACCCAAGTGGCCAGGTTTTATATCAGTCAGCTTATCGGCCGGTCACATCATGTACGCGTGCCTGTGGTGCGTGTGCACACGAAAATTGCTATGCACAGGTAGTGCTTGCCTGTGACAAGGTAAGAATGACGGTTTCGCCGCATACAACACTGACGCAGCTGTCCAAACGGTCACACTAACTGCTGCCGTAGCAGATAAGGCCGCCGAACAGATGCACAAAGGTGTACATATTATCCTTACCAGTGTGTGTATGTGTCAATCTGTCCGTATGGTACTAACCCCAATCTCATCACGTTGTTTGTATGTTTCTACCTATCCTAACATGTCTCCCCTTACACCCTTCGCCCGGAATCACCATCGCTAGCTTGAACGAACGAGGAGACGCCGCCTGTTCCCACCCTCATCCCTAACCCATTCCTAATTCTCCACTTTACGAAGGCACAAACACAGACAATGTAGAGCAGGCAAAAGGCAATCGATTCTGGAATGATTAATGGGTCTTAAGCCAACGGAACAGAACACAACCCACCGACCCCGCAAACAACACAGATTGTTGGTTCGTTGGTCATGCAAGCGAGACGAAAAAGGCAAGCCTACCGACTAAGGTGTGTGTATGTGCATAGTTTCGTGGACACGCCTACAAAAAGAGGGGTGGAGAAGGCAGAGGGTGTAATCTATCTTTTTATATACAGTGGATGATTGAACGGTTAAAATTGGCCCCGCGTGCGCTCACCTGCAGAATGCGCACTCTCAGTGCCTTAGGTATGGAGAACGGGAGATAGCGAATATGGACTAACGAGGGCGAGTGCTAGGTTCACAAAGCAACCATTGCACGGCTGTTGAACGCATCTAACTGGGGGCGGGTGGAGAGTAGGCCGAGGTGGGAAACAACCGCTTGCGGACTGTTGTTGTTCCGGGTATACACAAAGCGGTCGGTCAGTCGGTTCAAAAAACGACGCGCGCTACAGGTCGTCCGCTCATGACTTTGACAGCCATGATCGATGGGCTTTCAAATACATACAAGAACGTTGCGGTGGATTTGCCCAACAGGCTTGGATACAACTTCGTGTCTTGGGCTGGGCAGCTGTGTGTGGCGGTGTGCATGTACGTAAATGTGCATGTGCCTGCAACAGCCGTAGACAGCAAAGGACGGCTACAAAAGCGGACCAAACAGAACGAATGAAGGAACTAGCTAGCTAGCGGTCACTACAATTTATCTGACCTGCCACTGTTCCCCAAACTTATTCACTCCATCACTAAACGACCATCAACGCCGGCAATGGCAGTTTTATCTCCTTTTAAGCAAAATCCCTTACTCTATCCTTTTTCGTAATCCCGTCTAGAAAATTTACACTAGCAGCCCTGGTGACATTAAGGTTTTCTATATGAGTCTACATTGGCTGACATCCCATTTCGACGACAAAAATCTTCCCCAGATCTGTGTCGCGGCAATGGCATACCTGGGGGGCGAGATGGCTCAGTGGTTAGAGCGCGAATTTACTGATCGGAAGGTCCGTGGTTCGAACCCGATTTCTGCCTCTCGACTTCCTCTATCTAGGCCTGGGCAACCTGACATTATCCCAGCCCTCGTGCTTCCTTCTGTTGGCATGGCAGTTAGGCACCGAAAGGGTGCTACTGCTGAACGAATAGCATACCTACACGATCATCAAATTTACTACAAAGACCGTCTTTGAAAATCTTTGTTTGCGTTCGTTTTTCCAATGACCGAGGCCCTCTTTAGTGTGCCAGTTCAGTATGTTTGTCATTCGATAGAGAGGCCGCTCGCAGAGGTGATCATATTGCATCCGTCGTTTTACGCACGAAAATCGCCTACCCTTTTACCCGTGCCTCGTGGCTATCAAGGCTGATTATACCATCTCATCTTTACCGACAAAAGCGCAATATCTTACACCCGTTGGATCCGCATAATGGACAAACCGGAGTCGTTTGTATCCAGAGGAAAATTCCAGTTTGTACATCTTGCTTCTTTGGGCCAGAATGAACAACAGGGCATTTACCCAAAGAGGTTTGGCGGATGCTTTGCTTGTATTAGTAGGTTTTTCCAAGTTTGCTTCATATTGACTTCTAATTGGTTCCATGAAGTGATCTTTCCAAAGGGAAACGACTTCGAATGTTCTACTCATAAGGTTACTGAATATTCTTCGACAGCTCACGACCGGTTTCGCCCTTTTTGGGGCGAATATACATGTATCGTGATATCTCGAATATCATAGCAACTGGAACATGAGGCGGCCTGGTGCAGCACATTCAGTTGCCTGGAAACATCACAAACGAGAGATTCAGCTGGGTTCCAGGTGAGTCTCTCGCAAAAACCAAATTTGTTTGCAAATGAGTGTATTTCGCTGACTTCAAATGCTGTTGTTGTAACAAGACACCTATCGTTCACAGTGAAAAACCATCGGAGAAGGCGTTCAGCTGCGACAACACCTGTATCTTCAAGACCATGTCAGCTTCCTATGTGACAGTCAATCAATGTAGCTAATGGATTCACAAACACGTGGCTGCTTATGCTTGTTTGACATTGCGGTCGGGGCACGCAGCGTGCTGATAAGGTGGCCAATTTCATTGACACAACGATCCTCATTACAACAAACCTATTTCGTTACCCCGTCCAAGAAAAACCGGAAAGCGCTACCGATGCATTCTTGAGGCTATACTGACTAAAGTCTGTAAGGGCGTCATTCACTTCGAATGTAACTCATTTGTTTCGGTGAACTTTGCACTCCTGAAACATTCACTGAAACCAAAAATAACCAAGCTTTCTGTTAATCAGGATATTCTCTCAGGCTGATCTGAAAAGGAGATAGAGACTGCTCAGTAGTGCAAGAATGTGATTTGGCATACAATCACCCGTTTGCATTTTTGTTCTCTCATCAATGCTACGACAAGTGACCCATTGTAATTATCAATCTGTCTACGCTTTTGTTAGAATAACTAGGTAGGGGATTTGGCCCAAGCGAATTCGAAGCGGTTATCTGGTCCCCAAACCCTGGCTAACAGGGCTAGTCCTGTATTTGATAAAGTGGGGTGTGGACAACGGTGGTGCATCAGTGTGGGGAAAGAGGATCGTTTTTTGAAGCTGGAAGAGAAAGGGATTCCTATGGTGAGATAGCGGTGATGTTTCGGCTTACTGACATAGTTTGATAGCACGAATCGTCCTCGGTAGAACTGAATTGACATCAAGCAGTGTTGGTACATAACTAGCTTGGAAACTACGGCTGGTGGCCAACTTGACCCCATTATATGCTATGGTGATGACATAGGAGCACGTGTCAAACCTTGGAACATCACGATTTATGACCACGACCCATATATTATCTACTTGTCATTGTTATCTGGATATACCCTACATCTGTTACAGTGAAGATCACCGCTCTGGTTTGCATAAGTGTCCCTTGCTTCAAATTCGTGAGATCATTGGTCACAGATATAACAACCATATCACACAAACCAACCTAGTAACGAAGGAGAGCTTGCACGTAAACTGAGAGAGCATCGATTTAAACATTTTCATTGAGTGACCATCCTAAATAGGGTGAAACAGGTGGAACTTAGGTGGAACTTAGGAAACCAGCAATAGCCCACAGAAAGCCGCAGTTACTGTTTCACTTAGAAAAGGATAGCACTAATTTTGGGTATGCATATGTCTTTTCTCCTCCGATGATATTGAACGATTGCGCTGGAATCAGTTGGGCCACGTCATATGTTCCAACAGGACTGGCGAATGACTAAATGTGAAACGACCGATTCATTGGTAGACCATCAGTCGGTACAATTATTCGGTAAAGTTGGGAAATCGAAATGTACCTAGTTTGACTATCACCTGGTTCATCTACGTCACCAGCGCGAAGATTTTGTCACGTGTTCAAGGTCAGACCACGTGTTTCAACGAACATGTTCAAACGTGTAAGAGTAGGTCACATAACCGACACACACATCCGATCCATCCCGTAGCCCCAGTTACCTTCTTGGCACTGCCTACCCAAAGACCACCATAGTTTCCGTGTCTGTTTTCCGTCCACTAACATATGAGCACTAAAGGGAAATTCGTTCTTACTCGTCTATGCCACCAAACTGCACAAAAGCCAACAAAATGCAGTAAAACAATTAGGCATGAAAGGACCGCTTAATCCGTAAACTAAGCAAACCGGTGTAACTCTAATTTGTGCCTACAAACTTACTCATATACAGAGGCCCGGGCCTTCACCAGGATGGGGTCAAAACCCAAGTTATGACCAGCATTCACTGTGGAACTGTTGGTACAGGGCTGAATGTTGACCTGTCTGGAGTTCATTTCGGGTCGGGTAGATGCGCCAGTTACCGCATTGGAATTCGTCGAGTGATGTCGCTGTTGGGAGTGTGATGGCTGTTGTGATCCTGGAGTCGAGAATGAAGGAGGATAGTTGGTGGAATGAAATTCTTCGTCTTTCTTCGTAGAAGTCCCGTGCCCGTCGGTACTCGAACTGTGAGCGTGGTTCGTATAAACTTTTAGACCTTGATTTTCATGTAGCCTTGTTGTACTACACGTTGTGGAACCAGTTTGGATATTACTCACTGGTGCGAGGGTACCAGAGGAGGACAGGCTTGTTGGGGCGTTGGAGCGCGTGGGGAATACGGTACTGGGGTCTGTATTGGAGGGATCTGGTGGACGATCACCGAGATTATTATTTGAGGAAGGAGCTTCAACAGACGAAGCAGAGGAGCAGGAGGATCGTGAAGATGATAGCGAGTTGGCGTGACAGCGCGTGAGGTTTTCCTCCGGATCTCCTGAAGATGAAGTGCGAGGGATGAAAGATCCCGTGGATTTGCCTGAAACCGTCCGGCTGGGTGACATTCGCGTTAAAGAAAGGGATTCGGGTGAGCCCTGGAAACATAGTAAAATGAGAAATCAGTAAGTCAGCTATCTAAAAAGTAACTTCGAGATCGAGGGACTTCACATAAGCGGCTATTGTATTCCCAAATATTAACATTTAAGTGCGGTCAGCCTCCCATACACTCAATAAATGAGCCCCAACTAAGGACGAAGGATCCAATATGACTGATCTTCTGGGGATCCGACCACATCCTAACGATAAATAAATCACTTGGACTGCTAAAAATTGTGATATACGACTCAGACCAGAGGGTCGGAATCCGAAAACCCGCCGGTCCTAGCTAGACAAGCGATTTTCCTTTTTAGAACGCACAACCCCCCTTTTACTTCTCAGTTATTCTTGAGAGCTCTTATTTTAGCTTCCCCTTTCAACAGAATGATATTCGGAGGCGTTATTGACTGACGGCGATGATGATGATGATGATGATGATGATGATGATGATGATGACGCGTACGCAAGAGCTTAACTCTTTCGTATGAAGGCGTCCTCTGTTCATGATCTGAGGTAATTTCTACGACTGTGGACGAAGCCCGATGTGACCTATTCGAATTGGGGAACTCGGCATATCAGGGAGAAAGAAGCACTTTGGGCTTATTGGTTCAAAACTCTCTGATATCGATGACAGATCAGAGGATTCTTCAGTTGCAAGAGAGGTTGGGTGCTCACACAGGGGTACCGTATCATTACACTTTGCGCATGGTTTAAAACAATGTATTATCGTTAAGCCAGTTGGGCCAATAAACCACACGTGTTTTGTTTGCTAACCTGCCCACCAGTTCTACTGCCAATACAGCCCACGATCGATGAAATCACTTCTCTCCATTAATCCAATGAACGGTTTGTATTGCTTTTTTGTGTCCCGGCTTTGGCTTGTTTCCTCACGCTTGTCATAGCCAATTCGTTCGATTAGCTCTTTATTAGTCAGATGGTAGTAAATCAACCAGTGTGACCCCCACCTGTCAAGCACCATTAAATCACATTAGAATCCCGTTCGCTCACTCGCTCGCTGGCTCTGTCGGCCGCTCGCTCATCGTGTGTTCTCTCCACAATCCGCTCTGTATCCCGTACGCTCGTGTCGACTAAAAGGCAGACGCGCTGCGCGAACATAGCGCACACATCAACGGACGAACATATCTATGCAAACACGTATGAACGGTGTCAGGATTGAAACAGAAAGCCAGCGGTCGGTGATTGCATACTGGGCACAGTGAATATTCAGGTGTCAGTCTCGCGGGCTAGAGAAGCGTCCCTTATTTCAGGGTTCTGGAGATTTCCCGTATGATTGTTGTCCGTTGTCCCAGAGTAGCTTACTGTGGTCGCTTCTCAATGTAACTTTTGACTATCACAATAGTTTTTCACATGCCAGTTCACAATACAATCACAAACATTCTGTCATGCTCAGACGTACACTTGGACATAGATATGCAGGTGTGCGTCATTTTTTAGAGGCAAAGTGTTTCCCATTTCATAAACGTCATCTGATCTATTGATAAAAATAGGACAAAAGTCGCAAGTCACGAAAACACATGATAAAACAACCAAAAACCTGTGTGGAGGTGACACAGGGCATAATCGGGTTTGTATCAACCTAGCAACCAGCAATTTTCTGTTGTTTTCTCTCTGATTCTCGAGTGTTCGTTACATTCATTCGCGTATCCGTTTACGTGGTAACCCAGTGACCAGTCTAAGAGAGTTTCAGAAGTAGGGACTCCAATAGATGTAGGCCACTGATTTCAGATCGGTCTTGTTTCGAATTATTTTAATGAGTTAAGTTATCCCTCCCTTTCCTTTCGCCAGATATTTCAATCAGTTTTGCGGAAACGGAGAAATCCGAAAAATTTATAATAAAAAAATTGAAAATCATGAGATTCAGTTGTCAATAACAGTACCTGTGGGGTTGTATAGATGTAATGCACTACTCATAAGGCTGGTTAAACGTTTTCGGCAGCACGCGACCGGCTACGCCTTTATTGAGGCTCATCAGGTAAGCACAGTTCCTGTATTTCTCAAAAACCAAATTGATATGCAAATGAGTGTATTTCTCGAAAACACTCCAATTTGGGTTCAAGTAGAACATAAGGTTGACGGAAACTCGGGGACTGCGCCTACCTGATGAGCGTCAACAAGGGCGAAACCGGTCGTGGGCTGTCGAAGAATTTCCAGCAACCTTATGAGTAGTGCATTACGTAACTCTACCCCTACTCAGTGAATGGCGTGAATTCCAGTAATTTCTATTTACCGGCTGGTTTTATACTAGATAATAGGAGCACACAACACATAGATTACGATTAATAGAGTGTGGGCAACTATAGTGATCATCGGATCGTAGTTGTTTGGAAACGCTTAATGTATAAGATAGTAACATAATAACATTCGCTCAGCTGTAGCACCTTTTCGGTGGCCCATGCCACCCGAAGAAGGCAGGTGGGCTGAGATGCTTCCAGGTCGTCCGAGCCTAGACAGGAGCGTTCGAGGTTCAGAGTTCGGGGTCGAATCACAAACCCCCCCAGTTAGTAAGCTAACACTTTAACCACTGAGCCATCTCAAGCTCCCATGAATAAGAAGTCCACTGTGTACGTTGACAGAAAGGTTTAAAGCGCTTTAGAGTGCACTCAAAGAATAATTTGAGTAAGACGTGCTCGACTGCCTTAAAAACACCTCCCACGCTTGTCGGCGCCCGCCAAACTATTATGTATCTAGTCTGTAACCGTCAGTTAACCTGGCTATTTGCGATTAGTCAAGCCTTCGGTATGTTTGATTATTGAGGATCAGAAATAGATTTTTCTCATCACCCGTAGATACCTTACAAGACCTTCAGGGGACCCTTGGGCTCTCATATTTCTACATATAGAAGTTCTGTGAGAGTTGTCTACGTTATGATTAGTCTGTTGCAACATGCATGCTAAATTTTAAGCAAGTGGAAGCCCAGATTTCGTCTGAACCAGCTGTTGACTTCATTCAGGTAATCAGTTGACTGATGGTGAATAGTTGTGCTATTAGAGGACCATTGGAGAACCATTCAACAGCAGTTACTTGAACAACCGAATAAAGGTACTAGTTAGTTTACACCGAATTTCACGCCTAACCAATACTCCCTAGCTGCGCACACAGGTGCGTGGACACGTCTTCTAGATGGCGAAAGCGTAAACTTGTCAACCGAAAGATCACTTGCTCCTTCTGCCCACGTGATAAGTGTCAATTTGGATTTCGTAAAATTT
This sequence comes from Clonorchis sinensis, assembly GCA_003604175.2. NCBI lineage: Eukaryota > Metazoa > Platyhelminthes > Trematoda > Opisthorchiida > Opisthorchiidae > Clonorchis > Clonorchis sinensis. The sequence goes on from CM030369.1 coordinate 205,329,336, forward strand.
TCAGATGCATACTACATCGTTTACCCGCCTTTTTTTCAATAAAAGTTGAAGGGACTCCTCGAATCGGTTTGCACTAAGCTGAGTGACTCACTTCACATTTACGGTATCAGTTGTCACGATTTCGCAATTGAGGTGTGACAGTCACAAGAGGTGACGGATATTAATTGGTTCATCATTACTCTTAGAAGATCATAAATTCGCAAACTAGGGGCTTCTTACGCTAACTCGGTATGAAGTTATTTTATACTCATGGACTACACACAGTAGTAAACTGATCTGGTTTTATCGGGCGATTCAACTGAACCCCAGTTGGATATGATCTTCTGTAACTGAATGGGGTACACAAAGTTGGCCTCATCTTTCAGGTGGTACCGCGTTCGAGATTTCGCAGTAGATATCTCAAAGAGGGAACTATCCTCATGAGGTTGTTGAAGCCCACCAAGCTGGGTTGAAGAGGAACATAAGGTTGACGGAAACTCGGGGACTGCACTTACCTGATGGGCCGCACGACTGGATAAAACTGGTTGTGGGGTGTTGAAACACTTTGAACAACCTAATGAGTAGTGTGTTCTTTTTATGCTTTTGGACATGAAACTATATGACAGACGAAACCTATATAAGGAAATCCCTAGCTTCGGTACGAAATACTTCTGTCTACAATCGTGCAGAACGAGGTGCGTTACTTTATGACTTTGCATGGTCAGAACAAATGACCTTATGCTGGTCTATTAACGAAGCGTCTTTCTGAAGTACCTGACTGCTTTAGTGGCTGATGCATGCCACCAAAGAAATTCATTCCATATATGGTGAGACACGAAGTCGCATGGGTTCTAAACGATAGAGGAGTCTAGCATGCACTCACGTCCCAAGGGTCCTCAAATTCAGTTCACCTCTAACTTCCCATCGTTTCCGTATCTCACTATCTCACTTCTTCTACCTATGTTGAGTTACGTGGCAGCTGTGTGCCAACGATTTAATTCGAAGACTAAAAGAGACATGAAAATGGCTTTGTGGGGACGTCTCCTTCTCCACATATAAGTTAACGCCCTTGTTGACAACCTATGGCAATAAATGTGGAGAAAGTGCAGGATGTGTGTGTGTGTGTGTGTGTGTGTGTGTGTGCAGAGCATTGATGACACCTAAGGATGCAACAATCAGAAACCACCATGATCCGTTTCAACATGAATACATATTCCGTATACGACTTTCTTTTGAGTCATCCAGGAACACAGCCGTCAAACCACATATACAGCCGGCCTCATTTGAGGACAAACTTTGCTTGTTGAGTTCCACTTTCTCGGGATCTAATACTAGCCAGATTGGAATAACAAATCGAGTAGTAGTGGTGTAACTTGTCTGCCAGCCTAGAGGTTCCTTTGGATAGGAAATCAGTCAAATGACTGGATAAACACGCAGCCGTGGTCTACTCTTGTTTTGTTTGTAAGTAAAGTGATAGGCGTAGAAAAAGTAAGGTCATGGTCTACAGGAGTGGCCTACAACATAATGAGATGTCAAAAGTAAAAAAGGTCGTTCAGCTGTAGCACCCTTTCGGTGCCTAACTGCCATGCCACCAGAAGGAAGCACGAGTGTCAGGATGCTGCCAGGTGGCCCAAGCGTAGACAGGGTAAGTCGAGAGGCAGAGGTCGCATTCGAACCACGGACCTTCCGATCAGGAAATTGGCGGTCTAACCACTGACCCATCTCGTCAAAAGTGGCTGATATTTATAAAGCGCTTTTTTATGCTGGGTTCATTTCCACGTACCTTATGTTTATTCGCTGTTGTGTTAATTATTTCGTCTAAACCAAGCAAGCCGTCCATCCATAGCACTTGATCTGGTATACGGTGAATGGGAGAAGTTCCCGTTGTAGAGTTTGACTTTCGCCTCAATAGAACCGTACACACGGAAAAGCTGATAGGGCCAGTCACTGACTTAAACCGTTTCAAACTATTCTATACATGTAGCAAACTACTCATAAGGCTGCTGAAAACTATTCGGCAGCCCAAAACCAGTTTCGTCCTTCTCGGGTCTGAGCATGTAGAACATCATAAACGAGAAATTCAGCCTGGTTACACTTGAGTCTCCCGTCAAAACGGAATTGATACGCAGATGAGTGTATAAGTGGTACACCTTTTTTAAAGCTTAGGTTTAAAAAGAAAACACACCGTAGTGCTGTGCGAACAACTTAATTTCATCAAGAATTTATGTGAGGAAATATCGCAATACCATAATTTTCCACTCCTGAACCACATCTGCGGCAAAAACAAACAGATGTACGGCTGATCTTCGTGGACGAATAGCTCTAGTCATTGTTAAGCTGACTGTCATACTGCTCAGCATACCACAGATTGCTGATGCATATTTATGTGGGAATGTGCGGGAAAACTTATTGTTCAGAGGTGCTGTTGTTCAAGGTTATGTCGTCATGAGAAGGTTACTAGATGGTACGTTCATGTCCGGTTGCTGGTCTTATTCCTATGGTTTCATATCAGATAGACTGGATCGGATACGCCTCTGGGACGTCACTGTAAGTATGCACTGGTATAGAGGAACACATCTGTGCCGAATTCCAGCTACTTGTACATAGTTAGGTCCTCAAAGAGAGATCTCCTCGACCCAGCAAGTGGTCCTCCAGACCACAGCTGTCCCTGTGAACAACAAACTGTCCAATTTCCCCGTAACAGCATCTTTTCGCTTAGGTTATTACATAATGTACATGCCTCATACCAAACGATCAGTTATCGATAGTATGACCTGTTATTGCTCAATGTAGAATTTGGTGTAAAACTTGTCTCATTAATGAACACAAACACCGTCTAAACGAGGTCTCCATGAGGGATACTCTCCCAAGAACACTCCGTCTAGGACCGGATTAAATGGCAACTTCTTTGAGGCACTTTCTGGCATCTCTGATATCATGCTATACGGCTGAAATGTTTCGAAAAATCGTGTTCTCCTTACTGTTGTACATGGCGTGTCATCATTGCCTATTGTCTGTAGGTATTCAGATAAAATGGTTGCTCCATTTTTGACCTGTGAGGGACCTAGAAAGCCAGTGCCGTGTTATTCGCCCATGGCAAAGCAGATACTATAAGTTCTGTAATTTTACTGATGACAAGAATGAAACATTTTGGGTAAGTTTCAAGTTAGTTTCATCTACACTGTGCTTCATGAGGTGCTACATGAAATGAAAGAAAGGCTAGTCATTATATTCTGTTGGTTTTCCACACGTTTTTGCCTCGTTGACTTTCAACATTTACTTGAAGCTAACAGGCTGTTTTCCTTTAATGCCTTCCATCGCAGTGGTGAATGGTGCATACGTTCGAAATATTCGACGTTAGTTCGTTTTACTGATACTGATACAGAAACAATCGATGTTTACCTACTCGGTTCATGACACCACTATATCCCCCTAGTTAGTTGGACTTTGGAGCCAGAAAATGTGGGAAGAGGAATGTCCCAGGTCCCGTGTGTATCAACAGCCGTAACACACCATGTCTACGAATGGTGCCAACCTCCCATTGAAAGTGACTCGCGAGGAATCGACGCACTTTTCACCAGGCTATCAGTGGTTCAGTTTGCTTCACGGGAGGTTTTTCCGCTTTGTTTCTGTTTGGGGGGGGGAGGGGGGGGGAGGAAATTGAGAACTGAGATGTTCGGCAAGCTTCCTTCGAATATGTTATCTTTAGCTTTATTGTCAAACCAAATAACCGATGCCCCGCAATGAATACAACTATCCCACTCTCTCCAATTTAGTCCTGGGTAAAATATATTTAGTTCTCGTTTCCGAGAGGTTTGGTAAACAATCGGTGGATTTATTGCTGGGTAACGTTGACAAGAAAGCTTCGTCAGGCCAAGAGAGTAAGTAAGCAGGTTGATTGGGTTCTAAGGCTGTCAGGGAACCAATCCGTGAGATTTCTAATGCCTAACCGACTTGACCAATGCTGGATGTCAGTCTGATGTTTCTGTTTGTTGGTTAGTGAGGATGACTAACATCTACGATAGATTGGTTAGGGGGGAGTTGTCTTCATGTTGAACCCGGAAACTGTCAAGTGAATATGTTCGATTGGAAGGATTGGAGGCCAACTGGGAGAACCATCGCGTTTTCAACACTAGATGCACGAAGTATAAGGTAATTCCCAAATCTCTGCTTGTTAAGCCACCAGATGCGTCCCCCGCTTCTGCCCGAATTGCTTCTTCAGCGGCCAAGTCATTTCTCAAACAGAGGATCCATTTAACCACCCAACGTTTAACAGATGTCCGCCACCGTGCACATCGTCTCAACCATGATCTTCAGTCCGCACTCTCGCCTGCTGAATTCGAACTACTAGATACCAAAGTGAAGGAGGTGAAATCAGCTCAAGGTAAATAGTGCAGGGAAAAACAAATAACTAAGTTCGGGAAATTTCTTTCCACGACTTGTTGTTCTGGTAACACAATAGAGAAGAATAAGCCACCTGCTAGCTATTGCAGAGTAGTCAACTTATCATATAGGTCCTTAAGTGACGAAGAACGTTGTCTGTTAGAGAAGGGATTGAATGTTGCAGTTAGTAAAAGAGTTATAAGGGCAGAAGAGATCCTTCCTAGTGTTGAGTCTGTGTTTCAGAAGCTTCCTTTAATGGAAGCGGAGAAGTTACGTGTACAATTAGTCACAGTCCTGAAGTCCCAGCAACCAGGGGTTCCAAACATTACACCAGCAGAGTGAAGAGCCTTAAACACATTAAAACATGTAGACAGTGTAATAATTACAAAGGCATATAAGGCCACGGTCGTCATGAATAAGAGTAAATAAGAGTGCAGAAAGTTAGTCAGCACGTAGCTGATGGGCCTTACCGATAAATCAAAACGGAACGATTACGTCAATAATGAATAAGAGTAGAGCTGACGTTGGCAGGTATCTAAGATCGATGGTAAACCATCTGGGGCAAGGCAAGTGGCGTCGATTGTACCCAAAAGTACAATCCAACCTCCGACTTTACGGGTTACCAAAAACACAAGGAAGGTGTCTCCATAAGACCAATAGTGGATGGCATGGGTTCATCACCACATGAGCTGGCCAGATTTCTAGCAGGTATCCTTAAACCACTTGCCGGAAAGTCACCCACACACCTCCAAACTTGACTTTGCTAAAAAAGTAGCTGGGTTTCAGTTAGAGCTAGACGAAATTCTGGTTAGTTTGATGTCAACTCGATGTATACCAATGTCCCTAAAGCGGACGCTGTGGAATTAGCGAGAAGGCTTTTACTGGCAGACACAACGCTGCAAGAACCAACGCAACTCTCCGTAGACGAGATAGTTGAAGGCATAAAAGTATGCCTAAACCTCAGTCATTTTGTTTTTGACTCAATTATATACTCTCAAGAACAAGGTCTAGCGATGGGATCACCAATATCCCCGATTTTGGCCAACATGCACATGGAAGACTTTGAACAGAAAGCTTTAAACGGATTCGAGTGTCCGCCAAGGGTTTTCTGGCGTTACGTAGATGACACGTTCGTTGTGATAAAGCGAGATAAGGTAAACGAATTTTTCAATATCTTAACACTTTGGACCCTCACATTAAGTTTAGCATGGAGCTAGAGTCCACATCGGGTACACTACCTTTCCTTGACTGCATGACACATAAGAGTGGTGGGAAATTGAAAACCACTATTTACCGGAAATCAACAGATAGTGGTGCGGTCTTAAACTACTCCTCAGCACATCCAAAAGCAGTATATGCTAGCATAGTTTCAACGATGTTTAGGAGAGTAAGAGCACTGTGCACAGAGGAGGTCGACCGAAGAGCAGCACAACTTGAGTAAAAAGCGACTTCAAGATAGCGGATACCCAGTGGGTTTAATTAAGCGGCAACTAAGACGGGTATTGGTGCCAACACCAAGGCCCAACAAGGAGTGGATCGGAACAGCAGTCATTCCATACAAAACAGGGACATCTGAAGTCATTAGAAGGGTACTGAATACGGCTAACATTAGAGTAGCATTCCAGAAGGGAAAGACTTTACGCTCTGTGTTGGTGCAGTTGAAGGATCGCCTTCCGGTTGATAGGACTAGGAACTGTGTATACAGAATAAGATGTAACGACTGTATGAAGGTTTATATAGGTCAGATGGCCAGGGAACTGCACACCAGAATCAGTGAGCATAAGCGATCCATTAACAGACCACCGAGAAACATAGATGAATATCAAGCGATAGTCAAAGATTCGGCAATGACAGGGCATGCACCAGACACTGGGCACAGGATAGATTTGGAAAATATGGACATTCTGAGACGGGGGTTAAGATTCACACCACAACGACTGATGGCCGAGGCGGTGGAAATCGCCAAGCATCCCAACCTGAACGAAATAGAGGTCAGCTGAGATGATATGGGGTGGCTTTCAGTTATCAGCAAAATGGCCTGGGTCTAAAAGTACAAAATCCAAGCACAGTAAGATCCAATCAACCACCCCCACCCCAAACTAATTGTCCCTGCACCCCTCGACGAAAACAGGCCAGCAAACGCTGCGAAAGACCACAAGAGGAATATTCTAATAAGGTGTCCTAGACAGAAAAATCAAAGCAGCAAAAAATCCGGGTTCAACATGAAGACAACTCCCCCCTAACCAATCTATCGTAGATGTTAGTCATCCTCACTAACCAACAAACAGAAACATCAGACTGACACCCAGCATTGGTCAAGTCGGTTAGGCATTAGAAATCTCGCGGACTGGTTCCCTGACAGCCTTAGAACCCAACCAACCTGCTTACTTACTCACTTGGCCTGACGAAGCTTTCTTGTCAACGTTACCCAGCAATAAATCCACCGATTGTTTACCAAACCTCTCTGAAACGATGACTACCAAATCCGTCCCAAACATTTTCCATTCTTTAGTTCTCTTGGTCTTTTCAGAACGGTTGGTTTCAGTTGTCCAAAGACGGATCAAAGTAAACGGGGATCAGATGAACATCCTTCGGCAGCCTGTTAACAGTTCCATAGTTCTTGGAACTCATCAGGTATACACAACCCTCGAGTACCTACTACATTCTACCTACATTCTACTTGAACACCAACTTGAAGGCAACTGGTGAAGTGTTTGTAACGGCTATTGTGACAGTATTTAATTAAGATTTTACCACATATGTGGAGACTTGCAGTAATCCTAAGTGAACAGCTAAAATTGGTTTGACAGTCCCAAGACTTCACAGCTGTGCAGTTGACACAACTGCATGTGGTAGCTACGCTGGGTGGTTTGCTTGGATACGAAAAATTCTAGATGGTTTCGATCGTCGGGTGACCAAATAAAGTATAGATTATAACCTCCAGTCTTGGGGCAACCGGAACTCGTTCGTGCACTTAGTTGTCGTCCGCTCTAGCCAGTCACAATTTAGGTAAGGGAATGCTGTAAGTTGTGATATTCTGCTGTCACTACCTATTTAAAAAAACACTAAGCTCTTATCAAGCTGGGTAAGAAGCTCACTATCAAGCATACATTTGAGTTGACTTGTACAAAGAAGGTTCCGCTGTCTGTTTGCAGCAGGAGACTAAAATAATCGACTTATACACTCATCTGCATGCCAATTTGGTTTTTTTGGGTGACTCACTTGGAACCCAGCTGAATCTCTCGTTTATGAGTGTACACATCGAATTTCGTGCAATTTGGGCTCAAGTAGGACATAAGGTGGACAAACTCGAGGACTATGCCTACCTGATGAGCCCCAAGAAGGGCGAAACCGGTCGTGGGATGTCGAAGATTTTTCAGCAACCTTACGAGTAGTGTGAGACTAAAACATATTTTTCAGGATTATGGCATAGAGGACGATCAGAGGAGGGAGCCTGAACAGAAGACCTGCTGACAGGGAGAGGTGACGTCAGTTCTTGGAAGATACAGGTATTATGTACACATTCTCACCAAGTACTTTAGTAGTCAACTCGAATATGACTCGGGAATTAACGACGAAGGTACTCTTGGGGGTGTGATTCTTCCCGCTATTTCAAATTGACAGCGATAAGTTTTAGTCGGGCAATGAAACTACATTACTAAGGATAAAAGAGGTTCTTAAAACAAGCGCGAGTATCCTTAAACATTTGGGGTACAGCAGCTGTTAGTTTTTTGTCTTCTGAGAAACGGCTTAAATTTAAGGATGTAGCTTTATTATAATTACTTTTAGATGATTTAGCGGAGAGTTAAGATGTCGCAATCATATCTGATCAGTGGGAAGCGCTCAATCCATACAAGTAACAATTCGACATAGCATTTTGAAGAAGTTACTCGTAAAGGCTAGTTTCGTTCGTCCATGAATGTCGTCCCGTTGGTTGTATTCACCGAACCGCTCTCAAAAGTACACACTCCCCTCAACAGTGAAGCGGCCTTGGAAACATAATGCAGTGGATAAATTAGTTTGTGTAAAGTCGGGAAATGTACATGGAGGATATTTAGATAACCATTTTTACTCGCTGACCAAGTTCACACTCAACCAAAATGCAACTCATGTGACTTGTTGAGACCGGAATCTCATAAGCGGGAGTCTGACATAGTTGTCTTAGTTTATAGTACGTTGCAAGCGGTTGAAATAAACCGCTTCGTAGAAACTCTACTGACTACTCCCGAAACCTATTCTAGGTTTACAGACAGTGATTTCAATTAGTGCGTCACTTTGCGGAGATGTACAAGTATCACTCAGAAAGACAGAAACGGTGACTGGTACAAGTCTCCAGAACCTACTGGGACTTGAAATTACGGAAACCGGAGGGATCGAAAGTAACTATGCAAGTGCGTAACACCCTTTCAGTGCCTAACTGCCATGCCACCCGTAGGAGGCACGACAGCTGGGATACTGCCAGGTTGCTCAAGCCTAGACAGGAGAAGTCAGGATGCAGATGTCGGACATTTCAGTCGGTAAATTCGCGCTCCAACCACTGAGCTATCTCGCCCCCAGTTACTTAGAAAATCACAAGGAAACTGTAATTTTCAAACCCTCAGGTTCCGTAGGACATAAGCATCCGTATCCAGATCAGATTCTCGTGTCCGACAGTCACAGCGAGAGACAAAACTATAACTTTTCTATTCACAATAGAACACTGAATACATTTCCAGTCACGGAAGTGACTTGGTGATCATCTTTCCGAATTCACTTTGAATCAGACCCGAAATAGTGTGAAAAAACAGAGTGGCTTTATTGTTATACTTCAGTCTTTTCTACCACGGTTTGTCCGGTCGATATGGCTTTGGTTGCAACCGTTTTCGAAGTACTGATGCGCGAGACCATTTGACACAGCAAGTGTCCATTTCAAACAAATCGATCACCGACAAGCGTTGCCAGTACAAAGAGGACAACGTATCCGGTGTTTCACCGGTACCTGAACAGCGGTAGTATGGTACCTGTGATTTTTTTCACGTTAGCGCTATCAGGCTAGATGTATATAAACATTGTGAACACACAGGGCGGTGAGATGCTCTTCCACTCCAGTGAGACAGTCATGTGCGCGAAAAATGATTCTGCCACTAGGAACAGGTATTATCGAATTTTAGGACTGACACATGACTGGTTGGTTATCCATTCAAGTTAATTCTGTTACAAATCGTGCTTTCAAACAAAACACGATAAGAAACCAGACTGTCCCAGATTAAAGGCTGGCTCCCCAATCAACTAACTATTGCGGAGAACTAGGTTTCACATGAAATTACAATGTTCATCAAGCTTAGGGTTGTGATCAGCTCACTCGTTTGTTCATCGTGCTACAGAGTAAAGTGGGTGTGGTTCACGATACAAAGAGTTAAGCGCGGCGTGACAGGACCCAGTTAAGATAGATAGCAGGCCAAACGAATCTTGCGTTTGTTCAACTGCGCCAGTCAATGTTGGTTACAAAGAAGTTTTGCTGGGTCATATCTTGTGTTAAATCCTCGGTGGCTCACCGTGTGCGCCGATTTCATTGGTGGAATTAGGACATGAGCTTTAGGCTTCGCTAGACAAGGTGACAAAAAATACCATGCCATTTTGGTTTTCACTGCCATCACGTTGTTCACTAAACAGGCGCTAGGAGTTTCAGTCATCTGCACACGACAAGGTTGTATCACTAACACCAAATAAATTCTGATCACTCATCTAAATTTTGATAGTTCCTGTGTTATTACCTTACTGAAGTGTAAAAATCGTCTACAAACTACTCACAACGACGAAAGAAAGCTCCAAATTTGAGGAACAGTTTGTGGAGTTATCGTGAACTAAGTCTTTACGAGTCGTTTGTACTACTTAGAAAAAGCGGAAAAATCCGTGAGTGACGTTTTCGGTGGGGGACGAGATGGCTCAAGTGGTTAGAGCGCGAATTTACTGACCGTGAGGCCCGTGGTTCGAAACCGACCTCTGACTCTGGACTTCCCCTGTCCAGGCTTGGGCAACCTGGCAGTATCCCAGCCCTCGTGCTTCCTTCTGGTGACATAGCAGTTAGGCATCAAAAGGGTGCTACAGCTGAACGTTTTTTCTTCCTAAAAAAGATCGTTTTCAGCGCATAGGCGGACTAACTCTCGCTTATCTGTGCAGTGAACGGGGTGCTAAGATGAGCCTTCTTCTGACTGTGTCCCCGACTTGAGCATTCATATCGCCCCCAGAATTACGATATCTGTAATTCTTTATGATTGAAGCAAGCGTGACAAGTCTCCATAGAAGATTTCCTACCCAGCCTCAGACCTTTTATCTGTCGGGTCGTATGCTGACACAACAAACAAGCGCCGCTTACGAGGTTGCGATGCACTGGTCTGTCAGTGAGGCTGCCAATCGAACAGCGCAGGGCCGACGTTTCAGTGGAATTCAGCCCAGTAAAGCGGACTCCATCCTCAGGCTAAGCACAACTCTCACGTCATAGATAACACGAGTCACTGTATTGACCCAAAAGTTGGACCCGCAATCAGCCTCATCGATCCCAATGCATCAGCTTTCGATGCTGATGCTTCGCCACCGTACAACTGTAATTTATTTGAATTATTAGTGTGAATAAAAGAAGGGAAGTGGATGGAGAAGGAATCTAGTGGTAGCCTATCACAACTGTTCTAAGTTGCCTACACCTTCAGAAACTTATTCAGACATTAGTGCATTTGGATGGAAGCCAACAATAAGAACGCTTGCAGCACTTCCAGCCATGAACAGAGGGATAACATGGACCCCATCCTGGAGGGCGAGTTGCACCGACAATACTCAGACTTTTTGTAATCTGTTTCGTATCCCTCTGCCAGGTCATTGGTTGGTTGACACCCCGCTAACGCAATTCTGAAATGGGCAAGGTAAACATTACTCGCTTCGGCATGCGCACACAATGTTCCATTGAAGACCTTGTGGCACAACCCAACACTTGTCTAACTGTCTTGTTGCGGATTTGTCGACACCAAGCAACACGAGCTTTATTTCTGAGACAACGGTTGTCGAAGACCTGAAGGCGTCTCGTTTCCGCCGGTCACAGAGACTACTTCTCACAGGAGTACAACACAACAATCCTTACTATTATCTGATACACACGTCCCTTGAGATTCACGGATATACCACGTTGCCGCCGAATTGGTGCATTATCATCAGAATCTATAAACTGCGCAAATACGTAGAGCGATCCACAAACTCGCTTGTCTGTCCTTAGATTGTATGTATGCTGTTCAGCGACTTCACTTCCATAAGTGTGATCTCACATTTTGTGGGTACAGATCCATGCCAAAGGACGGAACGATTTTGGCCAACTCATTCAAAATACCTGTGACTCTCCTCGGAAACGAGAACGGTGGTTTTCGTCAGCAACTCCTTTTCCAAAATAGAAGCAAATGGATAAGAAAAACGCTGACTGGGGATTTCACCTCTATCTTTAAACAGTTCGAGCTGGAAGCCGTCCAGACCAGGAGCCCGGTGACGTTTGTGAGGAGGTATGCAATCATAAACCTCAAAAGCCTTATGGAGTTCCAGACTTGTCGTCCACGGGACTGGGGCATTTTGAAAAACTGACAGAGTTGCATTAGGTTGCTACAACAATTGTTCTTCAAAGTGATCGACCCAGTGGTTCAGGCGTCCATCTTCAAGGAAGATGGTGACGTCAATTTAACCCTTGATGATTTCTTTCACAGGCATATTTTGGGGACCGTTCGCGCGAATCAACCTAAATGATCTTCGGGACATTCCCAGCATTCTTTGCTTCTCCCATTTCCTTAGCCTTCCATGCCTACTAGGCTACAGGCGAAACTCCCGTTATTGTGCAAGGATGTGGTGATCTCATTCCAGTAGGAACAGACATCTGACGATGTAGCAGTCTGAAGGAAGACCATAAGATGGTTACGATAATACGTAATGCACTACTCATAAGGTTGCTGAAAATTCTTCGACGATAAGTTCTTTTATCTTCGAGATCTGCAAGCCCCTAGGATTTTCTTGGGCGAGTTGTGCGCCCCATTTGAGGCCCCGAGAAGCAAAGAGAGAATCGACTCCGGATGAATGTAATGTCAACATCCAACCAGGTGTTCCAAAAGGAGTAGCAATCGGTTGTTGATCCGCGCCACTGGTAAGCGATGCTGATGTGATCAGTTTGGGTGTGGTTGCCTCGCCACTAGAGGGCACCATATAACCAGAAGATTTCGATTGATTAGGAAGGTAGTTAGTACGGTATACAAGCAGTCAGCAATCAGCATACAGCTGAAGCAATCTTTCGCCGTTTTCCTGAGTACCGAGTCCAGTCCAATTCGGCACCCAACCAAATCTCAGCTGCACCAATCTGATCACATATGAATTCAAATCTCCGGCAACTGGAACAATGTCTGAAATTTTATCCCGCCGTAACAGGGCAGTCACGGCGTCACAAAAGTCGCTTTTGGTGGCATCGGAGCTACAGTCAAATGGGGCGTAAGCAGACATGGTAAACGGACAACAATCAGCCTCCAGTTAATGGGGTCTCGTCACGGGCGCTGCAGGTTGAACCACAAAGAGGCGATTATCAACGGGTATTCAGTCAAGCAAGGATCCTTCTGCTCGTCGACTTAGGACGATGCCGACACCTGCCGCAGCTGCTTCTGGATCGCCAGAAGTCAGCAGTCCAAAACGAGTGGGGAGTGATGAAACAGTTAGCTCAACCACTATGTTCACACATCTAATTTCCGTTCTCGATACGTAAAACATATCAATGTCAAGCCGGCCCGGTGTGGGAGCAAGATAAACTTGTTATCTTGCTTCCTTCAGAATGCGAACTTTAAAGTCAGCAGATAGACCGGGGGTTTAGGCTTAAAGTTTGAGTTCGAGATGTCTACGGTCATCGGTGCCGGCTGACGCACAGATGCCGCGGCCAAGACAGACGCAAGACTGGATTGTCAGTCTTAATGGATGGGACTACACGGGTGTATTATTACTGAGGTGGGAGAATGGGAAGAATGAGAGAGGAAGAAGGGAAGGGTCGGTCGCAATCCGTTTGCGCCTACCCGCCGTGCTGTATGCAGCGAGTAAGACAACCCGGCTGGTTACAGTACGCGATGGTCTATCTGGCAGTACTTCTAGTTATAGGAATTAGGGTTGTATTACCGCACTGTCTTATTGTCAGGGCGCCCATACCTGAGGAGGACGACTAGGGTCCTCAACCAAAGCTTTTGGCTCAAAAGGCTAACGCCAAAACCGATGTTTGGCCTATGATGTCAATGCGATACATTTTTTAAAGAGCAGGTTACCACACATATTGCAAATACCTACCTGGAGAACCAGAAAATGGTCTTCGTCTGACCCCTACCCAATGACCCGGCTAGTACAAAAGACTCTGCATGTATCGCATGGACAACTCCAGTATGGCTGAATGGGTCATGGTCACACACAAACCGTCTCACCACAGTAAGGTCCAGTCTCCTGGTAACGGACAGTCAAATACAGCAGGTTTCCTTTAGCTGCCTTACTGGAACTGCTACACATGGAATCTTCTCCTGAAGTCGCTAATTTCTCATAGGCTGACACCATGACGAGACATTCAATCAAATGCATCACACTGAAGCTTTGTGGTCTCGTAGGCAGTCGTTGTGCTACCAACAGAAGGATTATAGGTGAATTCTGTCGCATTAGGACGATATCCGCATACGCCAGTTGCGTCATTTTGTCGTTCTATTGCTTGGTTTGAAATGCATTGTCACAAGCCCGCGCACTCCGCCTTTTGGTTAAGGCATCAAAGCCTTTTGTCAAACACCACAAATTGTCCGAAATTTTTGGGTAAATATCCGTGCCGCGAATGCATAACTGCACCAAAGAACAGTCGATTCCGTATTATGCATGCTACTAAACCAAGTTGACGAAAAATGGATACTCCCAAACTGTAAACTTGAAAGGGGCGGGGACACGTTTTGTTTTCATTGTGAATTATCGTTCCGCATTTTCTGGACCTTGACCCTAAAGTGTGAACAGAACGCCTCTCCGACAAACAAGTGCGGACTTGTGCATCATCGATCGGAAAAAACGTGAAAATCTTTTCAGTTTTCGGTGTGTGCGCATCCATCTTCCCAACTAGTGCTTACAGTATGAACCCGACTACTCTGTTGGATAACCGCACTGGAATGTGCAATCACTTCAGAGGATTAAAACAACGTGAGAGGAAACGTAAGAAACAGATCAGTGAGCAGTGGCAACAGTTTAGGGATACTGACAGATGACAGGCACTGTTCTGTCGTTCGGTGTGGGCAAGCCAGAATCATTGCGCCAGGACACGAGAGTGATGTAGATGTAAATATGACACTCAGAGGTATTTGTATCCATTGTCTGCAATATCTCAATTATTATCAATAGCCGTGAAATTTTCACCGTATTCGCTGAGGCGTGCATTCAGTTAATGGCCAGCGAGTACATTGCAATTCAACGTAGGTTATCAAATGATTACAGTAACCGAATAAACCTCGTCGCGCGCACCGTTGTCTGTCCTCAGCCAACATTTCGGGGCAGAATACGGTGCACGTCGGAACACTCCTGATGAAGACCGATTACGATAGTGCTTGTAGGTGAGTGACATTGACAGTCCAGTCCAGTGAGTGCCGGCTTTTCCTACATATTAGTTTCCTCTTGAGAGACAGAAGCACCAGCTTACCAAATATAATCGAGGGTACATAAAGCCTACTGAGCCCCTTCATCCACGCTGCCTACGTATTCGTGTATACGCTTCAGAAGATTGTTTATCTGGTCACACGATCTATGGTCTCAGTGATCGACTAAGTTTGTCGGTGGGATTTTTAACTAAAACCGGATAACGCTAGTGGAAATCTGGAAAATTCCGCCCAGTTTAGATGGAAATTGTGACCAACTGACGAGTTTGGTGCATTCACTGCAGTCCAGCTGAGTCACGCATGATGCTAGATGTGCTCTTCATAATCGGGTTGCAAAAGAACTCGCGAAACGTCTCCGTCGCTTGGGATACACCGTTTTCAAGGAGTTGAGAGCACCTACTTCAACGTCTTTCATCAAGCCTGACCTAATCGCTGTTCGGGAGCGCCGAGCAACTGTAATAGTCGTAATCTCGAATATCGTAGCAACTGGAACATGAGGCGGTCTGGTGCAGCACATTCAGTTGCCTGGAAACACCAAAAACGGGAGATTCAGCTGGGTTCCAGGTGAGTCTCTCGCAAAACCAAATTGATTTGCAAATTAGTGTATTTCACGAATGATCAGATTAGTTTGGGTGGACAAAAACTAGGTTAAACTGGTGGGGTATCTCAGGAGTTAGGATGAAAACTGTTACATGTGGCGTAAGTATTCAAAGCATTAAGTCTGGACATAAACCGAGCATGAGGGCCACTGGCAGTGTTCAGAGCTATTTTTAAGAACAGAATCTGTCCACGTTAAAGTTTGACAAATTGCTTTTTCTACAGGGTTCATTTCGCTTGGTATAGACCCACTGAGAAGAGAAATTACATGGGTCATTTGATTTCCTTCAGGTTGTTATGCTTGAAAGTGGCTCTTGCAACAAGTTCGATGCGCGCGTTATTTGGGTCAGTTTGTTTTTCGGTCTCGGAAAACCGTCCGTGGTCGATATTCCAATCAATGTGAACGAAAAGCGGGGCATATGAGGAGTATTAACCGCTAAACGTATCATTCCAAAGTTTAGTTATGGACGCAAATTTTTTTGTTAGATGTGATTCGTTTGTTGATGTCGGATACTGCCTTCCGGGATCTAACTACTACTCTCGACTGCTGGTCTTTCATTTTCTTCCGGTCGTACCTATTTCGTACAATATGAGATCAAATAGAACATAGCTCGGGGACTACGCCTACCTCACGAGCCCCATGAAGGGCGAAACAGTTTGTGAGCTACCGAAGAGTTTTCATTAACTTTACTGGTTTCCTTCGAAAAATGTACTGTGATGTCTTGAATAGCATACCAACCTTTCTGTAGCACATTTAACTGAAGAATATGGTAAACGAGGAATTCAGCTGGAATTCAGTCAAGTCTCCGTGAAAACTAACTAACTTGGTGTGCAAGTAAGTGTATTTGGCAAGTTGCATCACTGCTTCCTTCGTGGTAAACACTTATATACCTCTCTATACCCTCTTGAAGGTGTGGATGATTTTCTCTGGGCCTGTGTGGCGATAATGCCTGTAGCGGTTGCTTTCTCAGTCGAGTACCTTACTATTTTAAGTAACACTACCAAAGGCTTTGGTAGCTGTAAGGCACAGTAGAATAAAAGCGATAAAACCTCGGCGATGGAACGATCTTCTTTCCACGGAGTATGCACTAAACGGATCACCAGGCTGCAGATTTCGAAAACCTACACGCGTAAATGACACTTCGCTGGTGTATTGTTGTAACTTATCTTGTCAAGACCAGGTGCGTGGGGCTTGCTGAGTTTCAATCGAACCAGCGTGGAGTACTTTTGTTATAAATCCCGATCGGCATCCAAGGTGATGAGTGTTCAATAACAGACAAACGGGAAAACGTCGTGCACTACCACTCAGAATGATTGTTGTGGTTATTTTCCGTTTATTATTTTTTTTAACTAGAAGGAACTTTTGTGCATTTTTGAAGTCAAATTAGCGTTGAAATTGGTGATGGTTTACCAGTACTTTAACCGCTCATCTGCGACGTAGTTTTGGATAACCATGTATGCTTATATAAGGCTACCCTTGGCCCCAAGACTACAGTCATTCTAAAAGCCGAGTTTTGTAACCAATAGGGTTCAAAATCCTCTAGTATGGGAGTATATGCCCATTAGAATGTAGCGCGAACTGAGGCAGTTATGGTGAGATCTTCAACCTAGGGTTAGAATGGTGTTTATTTTCGGATACTTGTAGCTAAACAAACAAACTGGCCGATTTTTGTCACATGGGCTCATCTACCAGTTGTTGATGCGGTCACGAAATCCCTTACAAATTGGAAAACGACGAATTGCATTTCGGCTTCATCAATCTCCGAAATGTCTCGGATATCAATTATGCAGCAGTTCCATTTGGACCGCGCTTTATTGCGGAATACATATTAGTTGGTCACTTATTTTGGAAATCGCTCACACAATGGTCAAGATTCTGACTGTGAAATGGTCACTAGGAGACTATTATTCCGGGTGTCCCCCCTGTTCATATGTCAATGTATTTTGATAACTTACACCGGGCCATGTTCACTGATAAATCCAGACCGTTAGGATCGACACAACCCATGTGCACAACCCGCACACCATCGTATGCATACATACGCCTTGACCTTTCCCGTCGAACGACGACAACATACAACAGGTTGTTTAGGCAGTCTGGCTGGACTGACAAGTATGTTGTTAGGTGATCCAAAGGCGATGGATTTTAATATCTGTTCTACTTCGCACAGACGTAGATAAAAATGGAACAACCAGGGGGACAGAAGGCTGCGTTTGAGCAGACAGTTCACTATGCAGCTGTCTCACAGTCGTTGGTAAATTCCAGCTGTCGAAGTTAGGCTTATACACCTTGAAGTTTACCGGATAAACTCAGGCCAAACGGGGAAAGCAATAATCTGAAGTCGCGAACAGACGATGTGACGAATTGGGAGGCCTCTGCAGTACCATGTGAGCTTGTTAGTAAAACTCCCATGGGACATTTTAGCTGTCCCGTCGAGTAGTTTACCCAAAAATTATGGATCCCTAGCTTCTCATAGCCAGAAGTAGTCACTCGCATTAGCTTACGACATAGTGAGAAAAGCTCACAGGTATCAGTGAACGATAGCTTGTTATCAAGGTTTACCGAAGAAGGTAATGTAATGAAAGCTCTATTCAGTAAAGTTTGTGTTAGAATTTATTCACACAATACGATACACGCCTTTCTCTTGATGATATACAGCAGCCCTAAAGTCTGCTTGATCGTTTCCGATTTAAAAACCTACACAATGCGTGCAGACGTGTAGGAATGAATTACGTTTGCTAACAGCACGTCAGGCGACTTTTGTTAACCTCCAGCAGTGAACACGAATCACCCTTTGAGTAGTGGCAGCTAGCCACGTGAACACTTGCGAAACGCTACTCGCGAGCTTGTCTGATCTGACTGCAAAAGTTGATAGAAACTTGACAGGGCCCAACCAACCAGGAGAAACGATACTGAAGGTTGACAACATCAATGGCATAAAGACAGAGATTTGCTGAGATACTAAAGTACCATAGGAATAAGTAAGGACTTCGTCTATCCAAATCCTTATTGCTTTCACAAGATCAGAAAGAGATAACCAGCAGAAGCCGGATAAAAATTAAAGAGCGTGGAATGAAGCTCTCAAGCTTGCCGACGGCATCCGGATCTACTGTTGGGGCTAACACAAGTGAATTTCCTCGTATCACGAGTTGCACTCTCTGTTCTATGACGCTCGCCACATTGTACCAAAAATTATCAAAACTTTGCTTGGGTGTGGCTATTGTTCGTCACCAGCTATCACAAACCAGATTTTAGCGTGACTTTTAGTAAAAATCCTTCCCACTGAGGGTTGAATTCGCCTGGAAGTCACACTGCTGCTTTTAGTTTAGGAAAGCTGCAAATACGCAGTGGAATGGCAGATTTTTTCGGAAAATATCTAACGAATGTTGAAATGAAACGAATGCCCATTTCCCGATACTTTCTGATGTAACGGACCCTGGTCACTCTTATGAAAAGTGTCAATCGGTTATGCTAGTGAGTATCCATTAGTTAGGTAGTTTGTGGAGCGAATGATTCACAGGTCCTGTCACCTACTTTAGGCTCCCTTCGTTCAGTGAAATTTGTTCACCATATCAAGCTAAGTTCGTTCACGTGACTCTATGAAGTTATATGCAGTCTGCTTGATACAGCTTTTTAAACCGGAATTTAAGTTTCAAATTGTCGGATTTCTCTGTGTCCGATTGATAAGTCTTAGTGCGGATGACAGCGTTTTGTTTTCCGACCAGCTGCTCACCGAAACAAAGTGCCTTCATACCAAACTGCGAAGAGAGTTTCATTAACATCTCAACAACAGTCTAAATTTAGGAGTCTGCAGAACTGAGGATGAATACACTGAAGAAACGACAAAAAGGCTTTTACAACCATCAGTGAACCGCAACCTTGAAAATACTAGTCAGCTGGCCCGATGAATAAGCATTGGTTCAATTCCCCACCTAGCATAGATAGTTATCTCTATGACCTCGTCAGTGGCTCAATTTCATATGATAAAGAGATGAACAGATTTCACTCTAGGAAGGATGTGTATGTGTGTGTGTGAGCTGACGGTAGATCAGACTTGATGCACTTATCTTGAGGATAATCAAATTGGTCACACTGCTCAATGCACGCAATATCACAGATATTCTCACCATCCATATGTGACCCCCTTCATTCACCGAACCAAAGTTGAGTTATCAATGATAACTGCATACCGATAAGATGGTGGACTAAAATGAACCAAGACTCAAGACAAAGGTTAGTGACCCTCTTGTCACTGCCCAACAGACACAGTACGAGTTTGACCACCCAGTCACTGCTGTGCCTTGTTGTCTCAAAAGCTAGCCTGTTTTCATTCAGTGTCAGTAATTTTTTTTACAATAATTGGTTAGAATTAGATCCTTCTACATTTCACCTGTGTTTGTCGAGGCTTAAATTTGACTTTTATCTTCTGTTCTTAGGACAAAAACCGGCCAGACTGAGGACCGATGACCGACTAAACAGGTATACTGCTTAGATTCGTCATATCCAATAAATGATCCTGAAGCATTCAACTATCGCTCTTCTAAAGCTCATGTGGTACAGCTGCGGGGGGGGGGATTCGCATACAATTGCCCAATTAGACCGGATGTGAGGGGTCTAAAGCTGTTTCGAAGTAAATAAGGTTACAATGTTAACCAAGCATGGAGATCGCCATGCCAGAAAATCACCCAGAAACTTCACAGGAATGAACACATGGTAGTGGACGAAAAGCCAAACATTTTAGAGCAACAGACTTCGGTAGATCTCATTGAATCTTTTATATCGAGTCTGTCATCATAGCTGTGGCCGAGAATTAACAATAGAAGACTAACATCTATTGCAGAGGTTGACAACATGCTCACCGATGTAGATGATGTGTTTAGTTCGAGGGGAAGAGTTCTAACCTCAACAAAACGTACACTCTGTTGAACTACTATCGATGCTAGACTTGTGGTTTTCGAACCGACCTAGTCTGCCTTTGCGTACTGTACCATACAACCAAGCTGTGCAATAAACGAGTATCCGCTTATTCAGTCTGAGTCCTGCAAAGAGTAGCGCGCATACCTTTTTAGCTCAGTAATGAGTGTGCATGCATTCGAGTACGCTCAGCTAAACACGCAAAACTCCTTGAGCATAAATCATTCCCAAATTTGACGCACACATATACACACACAGATGCATACACACATACGTACATACATACCCGCGCACATACACACACGTCCCATTTTGCTCTTCGTGATAACCAAATATCGCACGGATCAATCGCAAGCTATTTCCTAATCCTTTGCTATTTTTTTAAAAATAGTGTGATGTGCGTAAACAGAGCTGAGCTGAAAACGCATACAATTCCTTGTTTGTAAGCCAGTTTGTGACGTAATTAACGTGAATTATGCGAATTGTGCTGCTTCTGAAGCAACCGCCGCTGCTGCTAGAGCCGTCTGGAAGATGAGAATACTAACAGAGTGCTTCTGTTGGACGCATGGGTAACTTAGCTGAGGAACCTTTGAAAGTTCATCTAGGTTGGAGCCATTTTATGGAGGAAATTGGCGTGTTCTAACTAAATGTGTGTAGTTGTACATCAAGAGTAGTCGGCAACAGGAAATTTCGAAGACAACTTCGCCAAATACTTCCATGATGGGGGATTCAGGAAAATCCATCCAAATCCCGTCCTTTTGATGGTATTCTTCAAGGATAACTGCTCGACAAATAAACTCTGTACCAATGAGCAATTCTTCCACTCTTTTGAGAGGGGGCCAGTGTTTTTGTGATACGACGGTGGTTTGCCTGTAACTCGGCAAGAAGGTCGTATCGCCCCGCTCTACTGTTTTCATACCTAATGATATAAGAGGCCACATTCAAATCCACGATTGTGCAGTCTTCTAGGATGTATTATAACACCCGCAAGGTCTCCTAAGTTAGAACTTATGACAGACAGCGAAATCGTTAGGAACAGAACTATGAGGGGCGATCCACCTTCTAATGTGTTGGACTTTACCAAACTGAACGTGTCAAACAATTGTAGGTGGTAAAAATTACTCATTTCTCCAAAAACTTGTTTTCTTCCTCGAAAAGACTAATCTTCTTCCGAAAATTGACAAACTATCGAGGTATACCAAAATACTACCCTCCCCCCTGAAATCTCTTTCTTAACAAGGTGACGTAATGTTACAGGTTGAACATCAGGATGCAAAACTGCTTGTTTTCACCCCTCACGATCCAATTTCGTCAGTTGGGTTTTCCGATACCAGACTTCCCAATGGAAAGTACCGTAACTCTATTTGCCTCGCGGACGTACAAACCCTAGCCACTAAACAAGCTAGTTCGATGATGAACGCCACAAATTCGTCCGAACTAGTTAGTGAATTACAACAGCTTTGGCTTTGAAACCTCCCTGATGTGGATCGATTTGGCTGAGCTATAAGTGAGGAAAACTTCACACTTGTTAGACGCTCCCTCCTGTGTGAGGTAATAACGGGACATCAAACACAGAATAGCAGCCTATTCACTGCTTGTTACGACTTGATAAGAGAGACGGTTCAATTAGACTGGGTACTTAGGCTAGCTGTGACTACTTTCAAGGGATTCCTGAAACTTGGGCGAAACTTTGTCGACATGAGGTGCATTGCAGGCGATTCCATGTTAGTTATGTAAAGATCATATGATACAAACAAAGCCTTTCAGACAGCTTTTTACTACCTTTGGCAGCCTCAGGCAGTCAAAACAGTCGAAGCCATAAGACGCAAGCTGGTTCGATTAAGGCATCCATCGAATAAGTGATGCGTTTGCATCAAGCGCGTTCCTTATGAAACAAAACGCCCAAACAGAAACAAACTACGTTTTCCGTTGGTGGGAATACAGTAAGTAACATGAAAGCCAAAACCTGTGTGAATTAAACAAGCAACACTCCACCAAATTATAATCTCACGAAATGAGAGACGAATACGTCCGAAGTGGCGGCAAACAGCAACTTAAGTGAGATAGTATTTTGTTGTGTTACTCTATTGAACTGCTTGAAAGTGGGGTCCATCTATAATGAAAACTAGACGGACACTGTACAACCGTTTCACCCTTGTAGGGAAACATCTTCAGTGTGTGGCTCAAGAACCTCAGGGGAGTTTCAGACCCTCTCTTCAGCACACATTTGGGGGCTGAAATTTTAACTACTCATAAAGCACAAGAAGTCTGTTAACCACGCGAACTACATGGGCTTACCATCTCAGGAATCATCAGTCAAGAGGACGTACCAGGTAGAGAAATATGACGCGGTTCAAGGCCGAGTGGCAGTAAATCTTGTTAAAGTATAGTAGTCCTGATCAAGAGCAAAAGCAGTGTGCAAGTGCGAAGCAGAAATTTGTGGGATGGAATCTTTCTAGGAATTCCTGGCACTCACAAGGCCGGTGATTTCCGACTATTAAAAACCTGCGCAGTGTCTCCCAACATTTCAGTATCGACTGCATTCCCTCACAGATTGAAATCCCAAGCGTGGACTTTCCTATCGGATGATGACAGCAATCTTTGAGCTTGTGTATTGTTCACTACCCTCGCTTTGTTTCTGTCCTTAGAATTCGGTATATTGGACAAAGAACAAAAGTGAATTTAATGTAATTCAGTCATGAATTTCTGTCTCGCTGACTGAACCATACGGCATTACCAGATTATCCATGAAAAGTGTGCCAGTCACAATGAGTTATTCGAAGGAGAAAAAGCCGCATTACAACCACAGTTTGAGTAGGTTCGTCGTGGCTGGGTTCTGGCTGACCGTTCAGGTGATTTACTTCCGTGAGAGAACTGTTGGACAGTCAGCAAGCGCAAGAAATCCGGACAAATAGGGGGTCTCTAGTTATGGGTTCCAAGCAAGATTGACCTTTGTGCAGTAATTAACCCGTTGTTTGTCTCTAATGTCCAGCCTGATGCCGCCTCCTACCCCTCATTAAGACCAGTCATTTGAATGGCATTTTCTTAAAATTCACCACGGCAACTGAAAATGGGTACATCCAGGGTCAGTACACCAAATTCTGCACAAGGTTAGTCATAAATACGACCTGAGTACTGCAGCTCAGCGAGAACAACAGTTTAGCCTTAAACAGTCAAGGTCATCACCACTTTACCCTGATGCTACGAGACAGAAAACAGCCGTGATTCATCTTTGCCTTGGAATATCAACAAAAACTGCAACCACCGCATGTCTGAGCATGTCAAACTGCACTCTCTGAATAGCGGCTTAAACGGAATAATAGTGACTAGTTTTAAGCACAAAGTCCAACCCTGGGACTTCATCAACCTAACCTCATAGCACAATCCTAATTAGACGTAGACATAGCGAATAGTTTTGTTCAACTCACCGGCTGACTGGGTGATCCGGATAACATCATATTGTTCAGCACAAGAGAGCCAGAATAGAGTGAACACAGCAAGAATACATTTCACAGGTTTTCCGGCGGATAATTTTGTAGATCACAGTTAGTGGAACAAATGATAGGGTAAAGATTCCATTCTGGATAAATATGGTTGGGTGGAACATGAGTATGGATTTTTGGTGGACACGAGCCAACAAATGATTCAACGTGATATCCGATGGATGGATTGATGCGATTGTGATATCTGGTGGTTTCCTCGCCAAGCAATCCTAGGAGGTAAGGAAGAATATCTTGCGTTAGTATTGCACGATGGAGTCGGAATTAGCATAACGAAGACGGTCGACTGAACGATCGAACAACTAACGTGATTTGTGGCAGCCAAACGTATGAATGCTGGAGTTAAAATTAAAGCCACTGAGTTATACACGCATTGATTTTTAGCAAAACCGCGGTATTCTTGGACGCCACTTTGACGCCACATACAAGGTCAGACTTACTCGGATTGTTTGCGAGCAGGTACGGGTTCCACAGATCAATAACCTTTCCGATCAATAGTTCCCACTTGACGTTTTGATTGGGCTTCCTGTGTGGTTGGTTCAATAACTGGCAAATTAGGATCGATACGAACCTGTCAAATTCAGGCCGATTCTCGATTGCTCACGTCAAGGACCGTGAGATGACGATGATGAGGATGATTACACGACACTCGACACTGCCTATGATTGTGCGGGTGAACGCGTGTGTGTGTACTTGGAGAGGGGTGTGTCTACTACGTGTTGTATGAGGCAGCAGCACGATTCCGATTACACACGAATGACAGCAGAACTAACCGGGACGCTGAAGAGCCGTCAAGCTGTCAAATATTGTCAGAAATTTATCGCATGCCCCGGACATCCATGTGTTTTGTTCAATTTTCTGTCAAGCTGTCTAGGGGGAACATGTGTGTGGGTGTGTATGTGCAGTAATGCTCGCTGGCTGGCGGTGTGTGGTGTGTCTTCACTGAGGAACCGCCAGTTTATTGATATAGGGGTACAAAAATCCAAAAGATCAGAACATTCGCACTAGTGCAGCAATTGTAGACAGGCTGGCAGAGCGAGAGAGCCAATATCCATCACCGATACGCTTCCGCATAGTCTAGCCAGCCAGTCGCCTACCCCCCACTAGACGGCCGTCCAACCAATCACAGTAACGATTGCTTGCGAGGCAGTCAACGGTTGGATATGCTAGCGGGCCAATGGGTTGAATGCAAAATGACATCACTTGAGCCTGTCGGATTGGCTAGAATCGAATGATTTAGTTGGACACGATTCTGTGAGTGTGGGTCATTGCCAGTTTTCGGCGGAAGGTTTTCTCGCCAACTCCATTTCTCTTCGGAGACAGCTGTTATCGCAATGGGCTGTAATATGTATCCAACATACTGAGATGAAAATTTGTGTAGATAATAGTTGACGGAATCGGCGATGGTAGTTGGTTGGCGTACGATTCACGAATATTGAGTGAGTGGAAATCGAAATGCCAGAGTAAACCAGAAATTGTGGCAAAAAAGCAAACCCTCGATCCCAGAGTTCAACAACTGACCACCGGCTGTACCATAGCTGTCATCTAGATAAAACTGCGCCGTATGCAGATTAGTAACTGCCATAATGATTCTTCTCGTACTGAATTTCATTTGTCTGTTGAAGCCCGCTCATATAGTCAACAAGCATCTGACCAAAAATACTGGGTAGACCGAAGCGGTGGTATTTTCTCATGGGCTTCCGGTGCGACAGGGCTTTTCGGGTTGGTTAAGCAACATGCAGCGATCAACATTTTAAACAGGGCCATGTCCAAACAGTATAAATCACGTGATCCCTCGTTTTAGGTTCGCTCTCCACCTGGCTGATACTTGAGTGGAAAAAACGAAAGGCACAGACAGTGCTCAGTCGGGAAATGAGTGTGTCCTGAGATCCAGTAACTAATCCAGGGGAAATCTGGAACTCTGATTCTGGACTGTTAGATGTCCTTTAGCGAAGGTTAGTTTCCAAGTTGTGTATCGTTGCATTTTGTATTGAATATAAAACAAGGAAATAAATCAAGCCAGTATGATCCAGTCGGAAGACGTTACTGTTCGTGCTTTAGATGTTGAAACGATGCATGAGGATAATAAAACTACGCGGGCAGTATTACATGGAATGCTTTTTTTTAGATCTTCCAAAACAACCTTATCTTTCATACTTGAATTTTGAGTTCGTTCTGATTCGCATCTGTGCCCGCAAGCAGTAGATTTCAGCTAAGGTTGGAATGGGTGTTGTGTAAATTTCACTGCAATGTAATAACTTCCAACATGTGACTATGTTTTGTGAACTGCACAGGGAAGATAAACCATTTTTCTAGGCGACTAAGCGATTTCGAACCTAAATCGACGGCTTCTATCCGATGACTGAAGTCAGCCTATGCTAGAACAGAAAGGTACCCGAATTCCAGTTTCCCAAGTGTAATCAGCCCTTGTTTGTAAGTGGCAGATCGGTCACCATGAATCCCCTGTACACACACCAGTCATGTCAATGACATTCTGATATCGCAGTGTCTGTTTGTTAAACACACCAGTTGCCCAAGGTATCTGATTGACCAACTTGTAGTTGTATATGACACCACAAAAAAACTGTTGATTGGCTAATCTAACCTCACCTCATCTAACAAAAATCTTGTTAAAATTGGTAGTCATCTCAGCGTGATCAATGGGCAGTTTGAACCCGAAATACCATTGAAATTTACTAATGAAATTTCCCTGGAAGCCGAATAGCTTACAAATAGGCCCCCAAGTCGTGCGAGCATGTTTTTTCAGCCCAGTGAGGAAATAAGTTCAATCGTCAGGGCCAATTCAAGATTAGGTGCAGCGAATCACAGGAGATGATCGCGTTGCGAATGGTTATAAAGGTGGTACGTGTCCAGGTAATTCGACAATGTATGTTCGGGGGGAAGAAACCACTGTTAGGTAATTTCTTCTACTACGACCATTTGATCATGTGTAACAAACACCGTTTGGCTATTCCGTTCTCATCAATACGATAACGTCCTTGATGCGACAGAAGTCAAAATTACAATGGAGCGAGAGTATGTCGGTAAAGTATGTTGTTTGAATAAAAAACGCTTTGCTCTTTTATCAAGTGACGGTTATAGGTAGTAAAAAATACCGAACGGAGATCAAGGTTCACCTATTCTCCGGAACACCAATTTCATAAGTCACGTGATAACAACACCAAACGAAAATATTGCAATGTAAAATATGGGTACCCAATAAATAACGCTTTGTATTTTCTAAATTTCTCCCTGTGCAACGTTAAAACCACAGTCCCGTAGCTAAACGAAGTTTAACATGGATTAGGTGATTTCACACCCACTTGAAGGACCCTAGTTGGCGCCGACAATTGTAACTGGCATTTCTGGTGAGAAAGACCAGAATTTCGCCAAATTCCACTGGTTTAGTCGGACAGGAGGGTTTAGCAAAATCGGCAGGCTTATTGTCTTTTTCATAATCAGATTCCTTTCGCCAAAACTTGGACATATAGGAGTACAAACCGCAGGGCCCACACAAAAACACATTTACAAGAGGAAAATCTGAGCAATTTTGGGGCTCACACATGAAGGGTGGTTTGCAAATTAAAAAAAATCCAATTTCATTCAGTATATAGTTGGTGACACACACACAGCAACAAACTCTGACTGTGTCGTTCAGCATTCAACCAGACAGTCAGATCAAAAGATTTCCATGCGGAACCTCAGCACAATATAGCCTGCCTCCGCGTTAGTCTACCCACTAAGAACACCTTAGCCGCGGGCAGATGTCCAAGTGAAAACAAACTAGATGTTCAGCCCCAACAAAGTCAATGTTATTAGCTTTACATCTTGGCCAGACAAGCTGAGTGCAGAACACCAGTACGTCGTTTGATTACAATACAAATGTCAATGAATAATATGATCTGGAGGTGAATGAATGACCTACACATTCAGACACTGGGGGGGGGGGGAAGCTGGTGAATATTGAAAAATGAAGCTGCAAACTATGAAGTGGCGGTCAATGAGGGGGAGCAGGCGGAGATTACTTTGGTTTCCAGGGAAAACCTAAGGTGTATCCTTGATCTAGTCAGATATCTTATCGGGACACATTCATGAAGAATAGGTTCACAAGACACGACTCTGCTGTCGGTGTTTAGCATACTTGGTGAAGGTGGGACGGTACAAGCCTATGCACAAGCAACATATTGGCTTTGAGAAGCCAGCCAATCTCTCTTTTGAAAATCTCCATGGGCGCTCATGCAATTCAGATATTAATTGGACGACCTAGGAACTTTGGAAGTTATCAGTTCACCTCCCAGTTTTTATGCTCTGTTTAGGGTGGATACTTGCTGGTCTGATGGTTAGTAGTGCAAACTAATCGTGTGCTGTGCGTTGCTGCCAATAGCTTGAATGTGCGCCAATTCCCTTAGGGTTGTGTGCCATCAAATGGCGACAAATTACACGAAAACGTGTACAATGAATACGTAGAGCATCACTATGCAAACGGTAGCACGTGTGGTTCGGGAGTGTCCGCCACACCTACACAAATAGTGCTGCTGTATTTCGGACTGCTAGAGGTTTGAAGCAGAGGCAAACGAAGCTTCACTTGGCTACCCATAATAGGCGAGAAGTTTTCTTGGTCACAGACGCAACCGTAGAGACCGCAGAGTGATTTACAACACTTGTTAGCCGCTACCTGAGCGGGCTGGACCGATACATAATTTGTCAGGAACTGCACAAGGCGCTGCGGCCAAATCGTGATGTACCCAATGTTACTATGGCCACATGACAAGCAGTATCCAACCATGAGTAGGTTTTAGCCACAAGGGTTGGGTTCAGTAGATCGGTTGCACCTCAACCCTGAGCCTAATGACGGACGAACCTCATACTGGTCACATACGTTCTCGCAGTCATCATCATCATCGTCGTCGATCATCATCAACATCCTCATCCTCAACAGCGGCTGGGCGTGCCAGTTCAAGCAGGACTAACATATGCTGAAGAATTTCCTCTCTGCGCTGCACATTAAACAAGAGCTTGTGGAAACATAGATCCTCGGTTATTGTTGTCTCCCACTAAGGCAAAAGAACCTGCTCAGAATTGGAAGTTTCAATATTCTCAGTTTCTTGTTGTCTTTTCTTATCGGTTGTTCTGTCGCATTTCGACTTTTCATTTGACCCACCCCTCACAATCACGAGGCAATGACTAGAGGGTAATTGATCTGTCATAGGGTGAGCAAAAAAGGACATACGCGCCTGTTTGTCGGGCACATTCTACCAACAGCCGCATGGTGTGTGGGGAATGAGTGATTGAACACGTGCCGCTTGACGGATAGTTATTGCTCTGACCTGTCGCATGCTCATCAAGCGGACCCCAAGCCTTGCAACCGATACCATCACAATGGCCATGGGATTGCTTTCATATCCTCAACACACAACACACAGACACGTACAGACGCGCTCACCCAGTCTCCACCGCCGAACAAACGGGCAAACTCATATCGCAGTCAAGTTAGCAGTTTGGGGAACATTATGGCACCCGTATGCTAGCCGTAACAGCTAAGCAGAGCTCGAATGTCAGTTATCCAAGTTTGTTTGCCTCCCATCTCCACCCCCTAGTTGTCGGCCGGAGCACGTGCTAGGTCAAACGAGAGTTCCCCTCTCCTCACTCACATACGTGACAGGTTCACCATCTGCCTCCTCTCCCCTGACGTTGGTGGTTTACGTGGATATGGGACGGTGCCGGGTGGATCGTTGTGTTCAACACACTTGAGTTATCCGTTAATTGAACATCGCCTATATATCCCTAGCAGATGACATACGACAACAATACTGTATTTTGTTACCATAGCCTACATCCGGCTACAGTATCACGGGTATCACCATGTTCTGACACCGTCTGGGGTGAGTAAACTCTGCATGAGTTGAATGGTTATCTTGGAAAAATCATTCATTTTATTTGAATCCCTTGTGAAGTTAAAAGCAGTCCAGTTTCGACGGATAAAACTGTCAGCTGGTAAAAATATTTAACCGCCACGTTTAACCAGGACAGATTTTAAACGTGTCACGCGTTATCTATAGTTGAGCTGGAAGGTATTCAGGAAGAAACAAAGAACTGTGCACTTGTTAAGGAAATATCGATTAGTGCGCCATTTACCAGATTCGACACTCCCTTCTGTTTACTGTATGGTTCTTGAAACCAACTCGACTTGCTACTGTCAGTTGCTTTATTGTATACGTTATGCTGTGCAACATTGTCACCTCAAGGATGAGAACGCCACTGACGTAGGGTTAATGGAACACCGCCTGCTTATCAGCTGTCAGCTTGAATGTGGATGAGCCGAGGCGACACTTATGTGGTGCTGTACTGGCGGAGGTGCAGTGCTCCGCTGGAACTCAAGAGAAAAACGCAGCTGGTGCTGGTACCCATTGTAATGCCACCAGGTTCAAGCCGGCTAGTAGCTTGCAACTGGATTCTGTACGTTCATTCACTGATCTTATTTGCTCGGATCCAAATCGGCCCCAAGTGCTTGTCCACAACAGCACAATCGGCTAACATGCGCAGACTTCCAGTGATTCGATTATTGCTAACCGGATGTCGGCCATTTCTACACCCACATGAGGATGTTAGGCTCAGTAGTCATTTCTGGAACCAGTGTACGTAATCTTGTAGGTGTGGTAATCATGTGAGATCACATCATTTAGTCGGCACCGCTCGGATAATCAACGGAGGCGAGAGGATGGTGAGCAGAAATAAACAGGGGATGATACACGGAGAGCGAACAATATACATCTGCCACTTCGTAGGCAGTCTTTGTTTTTCAGTTAAGCTAGGGGACTAGTGACTCAGCACTACGCTCCGCCTCGTAGTAAAGCACATGATGATGATGATGATGGTAATGAAATGATTGCAGTCAAAATGTCTAGCTCACCGAAAGAACTGAATACCGCACATGAGACCTATACACCTTCCATGCTACCAGCTGTTTTGAATTTCGTGTAATTCTTGAAGGAATGGTAACGTTGGTATCTATGTGGCAGTACTCCCAATTATCATGAGGACTGGATCACTGCGTGTATCTATAACGTAAGCTAAGATTCACCTGCAAGTGTTCGTGCCTACGGGAACAACCATGATGGCGGATTGACACGAGACCAATGAAGGCGGGCTGTCATCCGAATGAGGATGGAGTACCAACAGGTAGAAAAATTTACCACATGATGCTCGATCCCTAGAGTTTGGACGCTCCTCAGTTGAGGACCCATTAATTTCGAATCGCATAATATGTCGAAATAATCATGTGGCTGTTTTTCTGTTTGCTGAGCTTGGAAGTTGGTCTGTAGACGTTTCGGTGCCATTTAAGGAGACATCATCAGTGCGTGACTGATGATGCCTAGTCGAAAGGATACGAAACGGTTGCAAGCACATTTTCATGCTTCGTGAACAGAACAAGCGACAGCTAATCGTAGACCAATTGTTGTTCCTGGGTTGCACTGTATTACCACCAATGATCTCGAGTTCTCTAACTCTTCCTCTATAAGAGGCACCATTCTGGAGGGCTGAGGCTGTTTACCTTTATAGGTAACGCGTAATTCGATATTTAAGCAAAAAAACAAGTTGAACCATCCAGTTCAATGAATACCTTATTTTCTGACCATGATACCTATAACTTCTAACAAGATAAGGGCACTTTCTTTATCCCTCAAAACAGTTGACTTTCTTACACCCCACTCTTTTCTGATGATATTGGTCCTTATTTCATGTTTCTTGACATTGCATTTGTCTTGTGTACCATTCCTTCGATCGTTTTGTCCGGTTTTTCAGAAGTGCACAACAGTTTTGTTGAGCAGCACTCAGGAATATCACTCTGCTGCAGTGTCGAAGGCTCACCAAGTAACGTAAGTTCATTTCAAACAAAAAATGATAACCACCTGTTGTATCGTGGTTCGTTTCTAACTAACAGAACTGATCAGTGATATAACTGTAAGATCCCAGGTAAACCAATCACCTGGTAGTATTTTCTGTTTCACTTGGAGCGTCACTTTAAAGATCAGGGGTGTTCTCTATTCTAATACTGCATGACTTTGTTGGTATGAGGGGCTCGTGTAGCAAAGTAATTGTATTTTACACATTTTTTTCTGTACTCTCTTCTGGCTCGAGGTTTCTCGTAATGAGGGAACACAAAAGTGGGAATCGCGATGGTCATTTCTGCCTACGGGAACTTCTCAGAAATGAGTTTATTCTTAAGATGTGCCACTGTTTTTTGAGTCTTTCTTACAGATTATACAAATGTTCTCGTTGTTTAGCTCTACTAAGCCGATGTGTTAGCACTCAGTATTCTGGACAATGCGACCAAAGTTCCAGATAACTGCATCTCGCCATGAGGGTTTGCGAACCGACATAAAGTGAAGCTTCAGCTCAGGAGATCAATTCACCAGAATCTCTCGTTTAGAGTATTACTCAAACGAATATGATGCAGAAAGACCGCCTCTTGCTGAATCTGGAAGGACGCTTACGACTTCAGCTTACGTTTCACTACTACTCGCAAGGTAGATGAAAGTGCTGTACAGCACGCTATCTACTTCGTTCTTCTCCGGGTCTGTCAGTTAGCTCTAGCCCCCGATTTCCATCAAGTTTGTCTCTTATTTGGACATCAGTTTGTATGCACGTTGTGATAAACATTCATTTGCAACTCTGGATGGTGTTGGTGAGTAACTCGGCTTAGATTCATCTGCATCCCTCGTTTATGATCATGGTCTTTATATGAATGAGTAGTTATTTCTTGCCTTTGTATGCAGTTCTTCTTTTTGGTTTTTGTGTATAAACATCTATCAGTATGATTTGAGATTGAACGGGTCGTGAAATTTTGTCCGATTCTGCCCATCCACCTAGGAAATACATGGCCTTGAACAATTCAAATGCATCAGTTGATGCAGACTGTCTGTTTAGTGCTAACAAGCGTAGTTCGAATGGCAATGAGCGCACCCCCGCAAGGCCAAGAATGGGAGATTTTTGGCCGTACTTGGTAATGGGAACCGACCCACCTGACGCCGTTCCCCCTCGGAATCTCGAAATACGCAAATGGAACACTTGCGAAACGATTAACTGAAAGCCTCCGGAGTGCGAGATGGCTCAAGTGGTTAGAGCTCGAATTTACTGACCGGAAGGTTCGTGGTTCGAACCCGACCTCCATTTCTCAACTTCCCCTGTCTAGGCTTGGGCAACCTGGCAGTATCCCAGCCCTCGTGCTTCCTTCGGGTGGCACGGCAGCTAGGCACCGGAAGGGTGTTACAGCTGGACGATTCCGGAGTGCACCATGATGAATTGCTTTGTTTTTGCTTATGAGTACACAGACTTTCTACACTTAGCTGCTACCTTTCATTTTAGTGGTCCTCATAGGAGTCCGAAAGAATTGTCGAAAAATGCTAGTGAGGCGAGCATTTGGTGTCCGTAATTTTTTATTCGTAACGCTGTATCATACTGAATGAGTTTAAATCGAAGTCCAGTCGGCGGTCCTTCCGTGCAGTGCACTTGATCAAACGGATGCGGGGACGGAAGCACTCGAGGCCACCTGCAGTTCCCTTACCCCAAATTGTATACACGGGAATTCGCCACATAAAATTATAAATTTTTTGCTGCCGAAATGTGGTCTAGATCTAGGAACTCAATGCAAAATTTATTGACAAAGTAACTGAATAGCCTTCCGAATAAATCCAGTCTCGAATGACACATTTCTCGAAATTATAGGTGCTGGGTTTGACGGTTTTTTGTGATTCACACAATCTGGGAACAAAATCCTTGATAAAAGGTTTCTGAACATCACGAACCTGTCCTTACTGAGTGTTCATTCTCAGGTTTTTAACATCCTGAAAACCACGCTGCGTGCATTCCCCAGACGGTGGCATATCCAGAATTTTCACATCTAGTTTGGCAATGTCACGGAATATTTTCTCGGGGTGTTAAATACAAGTGAATACTAGATCATCTGAAAGCATCCGATCTTCTCTTATGTTCAGGCTTTTACTATTGCCTTCTTTCAGGCTTTAGTACCTGTTGGATTACGGATCTTATAGCCAGTAAAAATTCAGTCACATGGAACACCGGTAGCTGACCAGCAGTTTCCAGTGATCTACGAAAAAATCTGATCAGTCGTGTGCGTAGATCTGTATTGATAAATGCAGCATCCAGCTGTTTGTCATCTCCTTTGGGATACTTCGTTCAGTAATACCGAGTTTCTATACCGCCACGTTACGTTTTAAGTTCACCATGCCTCTCGAAATTTGTAAGTGCAGCTAGCCCCTTTATACGAGGGCACCTGAAGGAACAGGGTAGAAATGATCTCTGTTCGAAGGTGGTTACTCTCGAAGGTGCCTTACCCATGAGGAGACAACTTTCCTAATGTTCAACTCTTTCTAGTGCAACAGAGTACGGTGAAACGCTCCTTTTAACTTAAGCCTCCCTGCACCGGGTCCGACGAATGCATTCTGTTTGTTCTCGTATCGTAGTGAGAGCCGAAGGTTCATCATTTCAACCTTTCGTTTTCTCATTCATTCGCACCACAAAGTGCCTTTTTAATCGCCCCCCAGGTGAAGTGAGCCTGGAGCAAACCAGAGCCAAACAGGGTGGGTTGACCAAGCACCGAACGTGTCCTAACTTGACGGGGTTGTGACTAGTCAGCACATCACACACTTGTGATTTGGGTTTGATCCATTGACTTTCACACATCCCCGTCAGACAGGCACTGCTATCGTCTCCACTGCCCTTGCATGTCATCGATCGACAGCAGCGAGGTTGCAGGTTGGGACACGGAGCGGTGATATTAGCTATTGAGGTTGACAGTCAGGGAGTAAGTGCGGTTTATCGAAACACGCTGTAAGTGCGGTTTATTGAAACACGTGTAGCTCATTCTGGAGAACTCTTTCCTTTTATGGAGGGTCAGTGTGCAATTCCTAGACGATAACTGCCCTTGGCGTGACGCCGTACAATCTGAGCCGGGGTGAGGTTAGCTGAGCTGGAATTTTAGTAGCCACATGTTATTTGTAGTTAACAGTGACAATTGGCTCCAACTTAACTCTACTATGGGTAACAGATACTCTAAACTCTCTCACTGGTACCCAAACGACAGGAGGGTTGTGGAGGCATCTCTTTGAAAGCGGGATTATTTTTGGGCCATTTCAAAACGCTGACGCGGCACGGTGAGAGATGAAGGGGACAATATGTCTAGTGGAAGGTTTCTACCAGTCATCATCGGCCATTCATTGAACCATATTGGAAGACCACCAAATGTGCGATTACATCGACTGAGTTAAAGATAAACGACCCGACCTTTGGGAGGTGTGCCATTTAGAAAGACATCTAAATTAGAACTGGAAACCGATAACCGAATGAAAATCACCCAACTGACTTCGGATACAACAGTCATTGCAACCACTGGAACTGCGGTGCGACAAACATGCCAGATTGATCAACTTGACGCGTTCGTCTGAGGTCGTGAGCAATACTGGACATTATAAAACCAAGACCGAGGAAAATGTCAGCAAGTCATAGGTTTTCATTAGTTGACTAGGAAATGAGAGTGCCACATTTAATCTGATATTTCTATATTCACTTCACCACCTTATGTTGGCCAGTCATCTGCATTTCTGGAATCTTCCCGAACTCATCGGCTCCGTCGCTAACTCATAGTTACTCTTGAGGGATGTACGCAGTTCGAGTGGGCATTTTCGAATCCTGATAAATTCACATCAGTTTTTTTTCGATCCCCAGAATTCCATGGATCGGCACACGCCTGCGTAACTACTGTACGCCTGCTTGTATATGTGCGCGTGCTAACACGCCCTATTGATCGACTGCGATTCCGTGCCTGGTGGTCGGTCACTAGACCAGGCTAGTCAATGTTCACACACGGACTAAAATCGGACGTGATGGTGGCGGTAGTGGTGGTTATCAGCATTGTGTGTTGATGAATCTTTTCAGGTGTTCGATAAAAATGTCGGATTTTCAGGACAATTATGTTATCCGCGAACTGCCAGGATGGACAACGTACAATAGTCCTCTGAAAACAAAGACAACTCACCGGAAACGTCCCAAATGGTTCCAGGTGGGGGATGCGATCTCTTCAAGGAGATCAATCAGTTATCAACCTTACGAGCCAAAACCTTACCTTGACTTTTGACAACGGAGCGTTGGATTAAATGGAGCATTGTCGTAACCCTTCCTGATAAGATCTTCGGTTTGGCGAACACCCGCTTATGAGTGATCACGTTTACCATCCACGGACACAGTCACCGTGGTAAAAGTAACGATAACTCCGTTAGAAAGTTAGGGTTTCATAGACACCATAGAGAATAGCACCAGAGATGTGCATACAAGTTGAGGATTTGGTGCGAAATCAGTGTGTATATTTTGTTTTCCCCAAATACCATAGGTTCACAAGGAGAAGAGTTTACAACGTCGATATGGCCTTTGTGATCTAACGTTTCGGTCGTCCTGAATTGTAGTAGGCCAGTGGCTCCGAGATCGGTGAATGCACAGTGTACGCAAACGGGTTTACAATACCATGATGAAATGTCTATGCCAGATATGGTAACCGTGTCTCAGACCCGCACAAGGTTCTCTGGGACACAGGATTAATGTCCTCATCGCCATCACTCATGGATGTAGGCGAAATGTTTCCCGTCCGATGAAGTGTGTCTGGAAATGATGAAACTGCTAAAACTGCCATGGGCGATTGATTCTGGTAGTACTGATTCTATACCAAAAGGATATCGATCTGTTCGATACACGTATCCCCTGAAAGCATTCCGGAACAATAGCTAAAACTGGTGTCTTCTGAGTGGTTCTCTGGCGCCAAACGAAGATTCGAGAAACCGGACAACAACAATGTTGGTCATTTTTGATATGCCGTCTTTGTTGATGACCGGTTTTCTAGCGACAGAGAAAATACTAGTGGCAAGACTTCCTACAAGTGTGTTTATGTCTAGACGACATACTAAGTGTGTGGCAGGTAATGGCTGCCCGGTACGTAGCGTGGCATAACTGGGCCACTTCCTTGTCCTATGGTTTCTAAAAGCCCTAGTTACCAGTTTGTAACTTCAGTTGTCCGATGCTGGAGACCACACTTCCGGATGAGAGCCCTCGCCGAAATAGATCACTTCAATCTGACTCGACAGTATACGTCAAATTCCTCTCACAAGAGACCCACAACGAGCAATCTCTTGAGGTGATCTCTCTGCAAGGGGAAAATGTATACGTGTTAGACCTGGTTGGGTCTGTTTGATACCGTTATCCATATTCACCTTTAATTCGTCTCTCGGGGATCTTATTTTCAGGCTCTTGCTAATATGGTAAACCCCGGTAAGTGTGGCTGTTTTCGTCTTTCTTTAAGAACAAACCTGAGTAAACAAGGTAGAAGGGTGGTCTTATTCGGACTCGAAAATGCTTTTAACTTCGAAGGTACCACTGTGTGGATAGCACATTGTGTTATGTTCTGAAGAATGAAATGTCCTGGTATTACTACAGTGGGAAATTTCCTGCGTTAGGCTGCGAAACATACAAAGGCTTTGTTTATTCCTGTTATAGTGCAGCCTGTCGTTCTGAAAGAACGCCATCAGGTGATAACACTTCAAGAACGGGTAGCTTTCAGTTAACCTCCAAATGCATGTCTCAGTAGTAGACATCCCCCCCAAGAGGGAACATTTTCGGTGGGGCTCTTTGGGAGGGGCTGATGGCACAAGAGGTCGTTCCATAAAATGCATCACTTTTGATCATTCCCTTCAATTTTTCTCCTCAGAGGGGAAAACTATGCAAATTCTGTTCCTCCTGAAGAGACTCTATACAGGGCTTCACGAAATGCATTCTATTTGATTATTTTGTCTTTTTTAGGCGGGACATAAACATTTCAAGAATCTTTGACAAAACAGCTACAATCGGACTCATCTCAGGGACAGGCTATACAAAAGAAAAATGTAGTATTCATGCACCACACACAGATGGCAACCATGGTATAGGGGAAAAAGCATCCTCACGCTTATACGTAATGCACTACTCATAAGGTTGCTGGAAATTCTTCGACAGCCCACGGCCGGTTTCGCCCTTCTTGGGGCTCATCAGGTAGGCGCAGTCCCCGAGTTTCCATCAACCTTATGTTCTACTTGAACCCAAATTGGACTGATTTCGAGAACTACACTCATTTGCAAATCAATTTGGTTTTTGCGAGAGACTCACCTGGAACCTAGCTGAATCTCTCGTTTGTGATGTCGAAGAATTTTCAGCAACCTTATGAGTAGTGCATTACGTCTATACAATCAACTTTTCATCTACTGACAATAACTACTTTTTATCTCTGTTCCGTGGATGATTAGGGGTGAGGTAGGGCGCAGTAATTCAGTGTTGTATGCATGAGTCAGAGAAATAGTAGCAGGCACAGGCAACAGAACCACCATTTCGTTTTCTTTTCGGAGGGTTTAAAATCTGTAGTAATTTACCTTGGCCCCATACTACTTACAAGGTTGCTGAAAACGACTCGACAGCCCGTCCCAGGCCTCTCACTTTTTAGGGCTCATGAACGTGAGTATGGTACAGAATTTTTCTACTTCCCAACTAAACACGCAATCTGACGTAAGCGGAGTTACACATCCATTTGTTAAATTGTTAAATTGTTAAAAAGCGGAGTTACACATCCATTTGTTAAATTAGCCCGTTCTCAACCTGTTTTTATAGTAGACGAAGCGCTCAGCTGATATTCGGTTGGCCACCTCGTTTGCAGGCAATGAAGTCGCAAATGAGTGTTTTCCACAAATACACATCGGCTTCCAAGTACACCGTTATAGTCACCACTGACATCAGTGATCCACATCGGTGCTTTGCCGGCATGTTCAACTACGAAATAAGATTGATGGGGACTAGACTTGCCCGATGAGCCCCCAAAAGAACAGACAGTGCCTTATCCAGAGGTTTCACCGACTTCAGAAATAGTATTAAAACGACGTGAACTTTGTGCAAAACATTCAGCTGAAAAGTATTGTAAACTAGATGTTTAGCCGCTAATCGATCGAGCCTCCCGCTAAAGCCAGGTTGATTTTGTAACTGAGTGTACAATTCCCACTGTAGTAATTTGTTTCGGCTTTGACATTGCAGCACTTCACCGATTCACTTGATGCAATAAAACCAACTATGGATATTCGCCAACCAATAGCAACGGGAACTGTGCACCAATGGAGGAGTATTTATGTTTCAGACCATCACCAGATCCACCAAGTCCACATCAGCACACCACTTTCTTAGCTCCCCGAAGTTGAAGATACCAGTGGTTTGTTTTTCTTTATTAATGGTTTTCATCGCCCAGTTAGGTTGTGTTACTGCTTGCCCGTTCCCTTCATCGGTGGAGTTGTTTAATGGATGCTCGTTTGCTAGACGTTTTTGTGGCACTAATTTGGACTACTGGTGCTTAAATCTTGTTCAACAAACCTTCGTCTGTTGCCGTTCGATTTTAAACGATTTGTGGGTGGTAAAACTAAGCTGAAGCGAACGTTTTCTCGGGCGAGTGCTGATGTTTGTTGATGTCAGCTATGGCCGACGCACTATAAGGCATCTGTTAGTATAATTACGTCCACATACAGTTCAACAGGTTAGCAATAATAATAATGATGAAATTAAGAATTGGCATTTCAACTGCTGACTGGAAACCAGGTGCCAGGTCAGTTGGCTTTAAATTCTTGTACACCTTTCAGCTACTCACTCGAAGAAAAGTTGTCAGCAGATTAATGGCACAGCCAAGTCGACTGCAGTCTGTAACTCTCCCCTCTATTCTCTCAAACAGAAATGAGGTCAGTCAGCGGTGGTAAAAGTGACCCCATACATTGTCTACTACCTTTATTTCCGTCGTTACTCTTCTGTCCACTTTCAGAACCTCGGTCTGCATGCCGGTTTTCTAACACTTTTGTTTGGCAAAATGTATGTTCAATATCCGCTTCGTTAAAGGACACAAGCATCAGCTATCGCTCCAACGGTGTTATCTTTTGTCACAACTTCTTCGGAGTGCGCGAGCTCAAGGTTCCTTTCAAAGTCAACGTTTTTAACTCCCTATGACATCGAAACATGTCGAAAACTTTAATTCGGAAAGAATTTTTACACTAACTGTTTTCATTGTCACGTTAACATACACATGCTTCCTTGAACTCCTTGCCTTGTGGATACAAGGGCACGAAAGACCGATTGCTCGTACTATGCCTGGACTAAATTCAAGCAGCTCATGAACGCTATCATGGCAGTGGAAATCGGAGAATTACCACTCCTAAGCATTCTATCACTCCAAAGAATCTTCTGTCTACTGCACATATTCTCCAGCCAGTAGAGCTAAAAAACAAAATAAAGCGATAAATTTCCTACACTTTCTTCGTTGGGAACATCTGAATTGATGATGTAGACTTTAAAAATTCATACACTTCTTCAACCATTTTCACATGGGATTCTGCAGGCAAAATTTTTGCCTACTTTCTACGTGCGTTCTCAGTCGCAGAATAACCACGTTTTACCAAATTCCTGATTTTTCATGGTTCAACGGACTTCAGTCTATTCATATTCTAGTCAAGCATGACACGGATTTAAATTATATTTCTGACAAGGACTCATCAAGATTCCCCATGTTCATTGGCGAGCGAATTCCTTGGGGGATTCAGGGTTCGTTTGGCGCGTTTTCATACACTTCGGATTTCAGTACTAGTCTTGTGGGGTTATTTTTATTGCACTTTTTTCCGAAAAGTAATTTTGAGACGAATTACGGGATAACATGGCTAAACATTAAGATTACTCAGGTTAGACTGTATTTAAACCGCATTCTTTGTTCCATTTCAGTATGAAAAAGCCAGAGTGCTATTAGTTGTAGGGTTCCGCGGGAAATTAGCTTTACTGATTTTCTCATGACGGTGCCAGTTGTTACGCTGTACTCAACGAACCCTCAGAACCAGTCCTGGATCTTAAACCACTGTTGGTCCGAAAGATGGATGGTTTCATATGAGCATACAAAGGGCTTGCCTAGAAAAAGACAATAGCACATTGTCTGCACTGGTCATCGAAGCCCGCAACACTGTTTTGGTTTCATTTGTTGTTCCAAGGCTCCTTGTTATGAGTCCGTTGATCACTTTGTATCTTATCCTTAGGTACTTTAACTACGAGCCTGGATAGAACCGCAGAGAGGTCGTCAGGACAGATACCAGTGCATGTCGTCTATGAAAGAGGAGATACGATGTCTGACGCACTCGGGTCAAATTTAACCAAAATTACATACACGAGTATAGGATCCGTGACCTTCAAAATTGCAGTTGATATTTCACTTTCACTTATAGACGTAACACACTACTCATAAGGTTGCTGAAAACATTTCTTAAGCAACCTTGTGAGTAGTGTGTTACGTCTAAACAATGTATTGCGTTATCCCGAATATCATGCCCACTGAAAAGTGAGCGGCTTGGTGCAGCACATTCAGTTGAAAATCACAAACGAGAAACCTAGCTGGGATTCAAGTGAGTCTTGTTAGTGCTTGTCACCTTCTGATAATCAACTTAATGACGTCACAACTAGAGCACTAACAGTCTCTTGTGGAAACCAAAGTGGTATGCAAATGAGTGTATATGTCGGTATTCTGCTCAATTCTCTGGGTTTGAAACAGCTGCGTATCATTTCCCGAGGGTATAAGGTAGCTTTTTAAAATGAGTACTAATGCCATGAATCTCCTCTAATGTCGGTTACTATCTTCTTAGTGTGTGATCTTAACTAAAAGGATGGTGCACACATCAGTTCGCTTGAGCCATCCGCACTCAATGACATTGTATGCGGAGTTATTCTTCGACAACAGCGGGAATTAAAATGACTTAACTTACCAGTTGAACCACTTCAAACAACGATCTTTGCGTTTTGGACTTTAACAAATCTTATATCAACTCTTGAAATCCGGTGGCAGCTGTGGATATTTTGTTGGATTGTGAGACCCGTTTGCAGCAATCTGTTACTCGAAAAATAACATAAGAAAACTTAACTATGTGTCTCGGCGTTATCGCAGGTTGAGGTAAAGTGAAATTAGTCCACAAGGGACTTCATTAAGGATCACTCCGCTTTAAGGGCTAGTTTGCAAATCATACACGGGCTTATCATTAAAACCGTCACGCTAATCACGGACCTACTGAACCCAACAACGGGAAGCAAACACTTACACGAAGTCGAAAACCCTTTCAGGTGTGGGATTTTACATACTATCTCGTCTTTATTCATCCCAACTTGCAAACGACTTTTCAAGTGAGGTTGGGTTGCTAAAGTGTTGATACAGCGTTATATTTTGATAACAAAGTGTGAAAACGGAATCGCTGACGAACAACACTTATGTTGCTGGATGATTCACTCTTTCTGTGAGCACGTTTGTCAAGCGGCTACTTGATTTCGGGGCTTAGTTGTGCGAACAACCAAGAGGTGAGCCGAAGTACTGTACCTACTTCCGAATGTGCGTACGTGTTTACAGGCTACGACTAACGCCAAAGGCTTCAAATCTGACGTTTGTTTCATCTGGACCTTCTGTGAGCTGAGTTACATTGCTCAGGGTCCAAGCTACAAGGTGCCGTCCTGAGTGCCTGAAACAGTTTATTTTGGCTATCTACAGCATGATGATGAATTCAGCCTGTGTGCGGTCATTTGGTGCGTTTTGGGGCAATGACCATGTGGACGGGAGTAATCCTAACTATTCTCAGCTCAGCTAGTATGAAAGGTGTTGAAGGCAGTGGGATTTGTAAGAAGATGAGTCATTCATCTGGTATTTTGAATGAGAATAAACGATTCTTTAATACAGGACATTAGAAACAATGGGGATCAGTAATGCAAAAAGATAGTTATAATATACGAGAATAAACAAATAGGGAAATTTCTGGTGGACTGGCTCGCGGAGTAAAGTGTGATCCAGATCCCCTAAAGCAAACCTGAAAAGCGTCGCACGACAGCACATCTTCCAATTTGTAGACGGTTTCTCTCAAACGAAAACGAAATAGGGTCGCTTTCCAGAACTCAAAACGGTGTACTAGAAAACCCCGATTTTTTTAACGTGCGCCACAAGTGACAATCACATACTGAAGTTTATCTCGGATAAACCCTGATCGGAGAAGCCGCGAAACGTAGCAGTTCTCGAAAAACGACAAAAGCCTAAAAAGTAGAAGGTATGTACCTGATGAAGTGGGAACTAAATAAAATTGTCATACGTATGTGTACTTGTGCAATATCATGTCAACCAGGCTGAAGATAATGATAGTATCTCCTGTCGGATATTTGAAAGCAGGGCCCCAAACTTCTGGTAAAACGAAAACCTCGCCCTTTGAGACTTTTGGGTCCCTCTGAGGAGTGCATCGTTTAACTGTATACTAACATCTCAGTTGAAAAGCAGTTGCAAAAGCAGTCTGTTTACAGACTCAAATTGCTGGTAAACTCCGGTAGATTGTCACGCTGTTTATCTTCGTGATCGATACGCAATAAACAGCTCTTTGGAGGTTGGCGATGGAAGGGAACTTATTTCATCAACCAGTTTTCGAGCACCCCGGAAGGGACTAAGTAGGTGTATTATCTCACACTTGCTTTGTTAGTCTTCGTTGCGCGTTCCCAGCGTATTGATAGCAATGCTTTGTCTAACCATCTGCTCCGGTTTTATTGTCATACATTGCTTGTCATCCGAACAGATCCGTTCGATTGCTTGTGGCAGCTTGAACAGCTGTCAGCTGTCACGGCGTATAGGTCGAAAGACTGGTGTGATAGTCTAACTAGACGATGCGCGTGTTGATGAGGCTATTGCGACAGACGAATAATCTGTTCCAATCCGTGTCCATCCAGCATTCTGAATAGTGTTCAGAAGAGTTCTATTTTGGGGCATTTTACGTGCATCGTGATTGTCGATTTTCTGTTGTCTTCAGTATGTACTGCAGGTATATTACTGTCCATGCAAGTTCGCGAGGATGTTTGCTAATCCGCAAGATGCCACAAACGAACTACACCGGGGACGGTACGTTTGTAACTT
Organism: Clonorchis sinensis; assembly: GCA_003604175.2. Lineage (NCBI taxonomy): Eukaryota > Metazoa > Platyhelminthes > Trematoda > Opisthorchiida > Opisthorchiidae > Clonorchis > Clonorchis sinensis. Next base: position 205,373,379 of record CM030369.1, read on the forward strand.
TTATCTTGGCAAATGGAATCAGCTAAACAACCTTCTTTAATAATATTCGAAGATTTGTTTTGTTTTGAAGAAAATTAGGTAAGGAACCCAGGTTTGGTGCTCTCTTTAGGGCGGGATGGATAAACAACTCAAATATTAACTAACTCATTCGATTCTACTAGTCTTTGCAACCTGAGGCGCAAAAAAGCAATATTATGTTATAAGACACGCAGTTTTTCCACCTCTGATGACAAGTTCGGGGGCTGTTTTGACATCCATCTAGATGTATTTTATCGGGTCCGGTACGAGGAAGCGGGGGAAGAACCCTACCGGAGACTGAATGAAACACATCTGCAAATTTCCTCTCAGCTCATTCGCCAGGTGGACAATTACTGTTTGGTAACGTTGATTGGTTTGCCCGCCTGTAGTTAACGATAGAAGTCCGTATACGAATTAACAAGTGAAGTAAGCATCCTATAGGTAATTTTTTAGTGAGTGCTTTCAACTGCATCGTCTGTCGGTTAATCCATGACTGTCGCATTCCAAATGACCAGTCGCCTGGTTAATGAGACATAAGCATGAACCGAAGACGTTGCTGGCTGCCAAGTCGGAGACGCCGACCATGTCTTTGTTGTTCCGTCCGTTTACAACAACCTATCAAATTGGGAGGTGCTGACAACCGGACGCCTGCCAGACGTCCGTCGGTTGTCAAGCTGCTGTGCGTGATCGTTTCGGTGGATGTGCGTAAGAACGAAGTCAGGTCAGTAATGTGTGTGAATAGGTAAGACTACAAGTGGAACAAGTTCAGTCACTAATAGCCGATCCCCGTTGACATGGCAACTTTCTCCAGGCTCCTGAAGCCTTCGCTGTCTAGCGGATAGTGGGTAGGGAGGCCGTAGAAGGTGTTCAGTATGTACGACAGTTATTCCAGATGGGAAAAATACAAGCGTACAGACAGACATCTACTCACACAGGCGCGTGCAGACACTCGGGAACAATGGGTCGGCAGGTTCACATGTCTTATTGTCGTGGTATCGGATAAAGAAGTGACAACGACCAGAATGATTGTCATCTTGTCAAGAGACATGTATGTGTGTTCGGTACGGTTAATCGACCAGAACCAGCCTGGATGAATGGTTGTCTGATGTGACACGTTTGAACCGGATTACCTTGAGAGAGAACGGTCGGTTGGTTTTACATTTGGGACGACTCAATCCATTGTAACCTAACGAAGGCCATGGTGCACAGGCGTTTTGAACACGTCCCAACCGGCATAAGGGTGAAGTACTCACAACTTTTTGCTATGGGAAGTCAGACGGTCAGCACTCTTGAGTGCGGCGACGAAAGAGGCATCACGTGCGAATCCGTGGTGTACATTATCATGGTGGAAGATGTCACGAAAATGGGGCAACGTGATGATCTTTGGAGGTCTAACCAACCATTCTCTCATCGTGCAACAATCGTTTTAACACCATACCACACACCACATTCCAGGCGCGCAGTTATTTGTCAACAAGTAGTGAATGGGATGAATAACTCAACAACACATGTTGCAAACGTGGTTTGCGCCATAAGCGTTAGTGTGTACATATGTACGCCCACTACCTACGCACCATGGCAAATGGAGAACGGAAGTGAGTACGTCAGATCTATATCCAGTGCTCATCCACTACTTGGTGCGTCAAGCGTAACGGTTCATGCTGAGTGCCTGTTCTAAATGGTAGTGCGCCGTTGTATGTCACAACACCAACTCATTTGCTTGGGGCATTGGGTGAAACGAGCTAAATCGACAATGAAGCTGTGCTCCCAAGACTAAGTGTCCAAAATGTGAGCCATCCCTATCCCTATGCAACTGGCCCCATTCCGAACCGATGCCAAATCTCGCTCTCACCTCACTACGTTGGTAACAGAAGTTTGAGTAAATGAGTCCAGTAAGGAGACAAGGGAGATGGGGGATGTTCACTCCTCCCTTGCCCACTAAATTTGGTTGAGGTAAGCAATGGACCCTGGTGGTTATGTTCATCGTATGACTGTTCCGATTACTGGACCCTCTAAATCTGGGTTCAAAACGGATGGATGTATTGTAACACTTGTCTCTTTGGAACATACCTGTGTGTCCAGATGACAAAAGCAGTGTATCGAATTTAGAAGTATGTCGGTGAATAAAACTGAGCATCTCCACTTGACTTATATGACCAGACATCAGTAAAAGATGTCTGAAATTTCACTAGGCAATACAGCTTACGAAGGGAAAGCCCTAGGCTTTCGGTGGCACTGAGTTACTGTATCTATGTCCGTCTAGTATTGAAATAGAGCAAGACAGTGCCCATCTGTAGTCACGCGACCGGCGAAATCGCACGTACCTTTATAGTATGGTATGGTGCATTATGGCATAGCATAATATGTTATAGTATAATATAGTATAATATGGTGTAGTATAGTATAATATAGAATAGCATAGTATAAGACGATATAATATAGTGTAGTATATTATAGGCAGTATAGAATAGTATAGTGTAATATAATATTGTAGTATAGTATAGCACAGTACAGTACAGTATAATGTAATATAGTATAGTATAGTGTGATACAGTGTAGTACAGTACAGGATAGTGCACTTTGGCCTGGTATAATATGGTCTGGTATAGCATAGTAATTAGTTTACATTATAGATGTGCACATATGTACGATAGTAATGCACTGCTCTTACGTTTTCGGACTTTGTTTTTTACTTCTCTTGTTATCTTACACAACTACTCGATCTACTACTCGTTAGGTGTAAGGTCGTATCACGGCCATAGCAGGACAATGGTTATGGCTTTTCTGTCTTATTCTCTACCATTTACTCATAAGGTTCATTGGCTTATTTTTTCTAAACTCACTGTTAGCAGCAACTCTGCATCGAAAAATTGAACAAGTCTGTGCAACTAGCAACAACACACAGTGCATTGGTTTGAATCAATCGCTTTCGAAGTACTGCTCTGACCATTTCGGTAATATATCGGGTGGCAACCTCTTTATTGGATTCTGGGGTCATGGAGCGTACAAGCAGGAAACACAAACCTATGCATGAACGCATGAACGCTTTGAACTGGTTGCCTGAGCACCGCACGCACCTGACTTGTCGTTTTTGTGAGATTGTCGTTTAATTCGAACACAAACGGGGTCAAGTTTGTTCCGATCTGACATAAATCTTCAAGCTTTTGTTCAGCACCTGATAGTCATTGACAGGCCGCCTCGCTTGGTAAATGGTTAGCAGTCAAGCTACGACGTTCACGAAAACCGGTTTGATACATCACCCGCCCGCATAGGCATATTGACAAGTAGTGATTGTAGCTGTCGTGACTTTCAGCCAAAAAGCCTCGGCACTATGGCTAATCGAGATATGCTTATTTCGAATGCCCCTATATACGTGCCAAACTCAAGTGACGAAAAATCCTTTTCCACACAAGTCAGATGGCCCGCCCGGCAATTTTGAAGGTCAGTTGTCACACTACTTCAGTTCTCACAGGAAAACTGAGTCACCGAATGGGATAAGTCACAAGACGCTCACTGAGTGTCCTATACAGATGGATTTCACCGCTTGCAAAACAATTACCGTAGATTTAAAAAGCGTACCTGGAAAGACGGATCGCTGAGCGTCTTTGAGATTACTTTGCACTGTCAGTTAGCAGTACATTGAAACAACCATGAAAGCAGTTAAGAAATAGGATTGTTGTAGCTATTTTGATGTTCACCATGTTGTCTCTAGCCTGAAGTCGAAGTATTGGTTCCAACTCCTTTGAAAATATTGCAGTCCATGGTATATTCCCCGTATGGAGACACACGATTAAACATTGCGTGTACTGACGGTCAGTGTGAGTTGGAATACGCACTGAAGTGTGTATGTAACTACAAACTGTATGTAAAAAATGCAGGCAATGAACACTACCAGTATTGTCACAAAAAGAAGCCTAGCAGTAGACTTAGAATAAAACAGAAGACTAGCTTAGGTTTTGAACCGAGGTTTCAACAGAAAACTCAGGACCATGGTCAAAGTTCAGCTTTGGGCTGAAAGCGAAAAATTTGAACGAAATTTGAACTACTTTTGTGCGATATAGGTCTTGGCGCCAAATTCCATTTTCAAGCTGGGAATCGAAGTGTTGTTAAGTCAATAAACAGGAATGTTTAGGAATGATTAACAAGTCTGTGTGGGTGCAGTCCGACCAGAACGGCATACACTCGGGTCCGACCAAGTTATCAGGTATGGGTGTAGAGACCAGCTGCCACGTTCCCCATGCTTGGCGCCGAGCTCAGCCGTGTACCGACGTCAATACCGATAGGCCTTTTTTGGTCTGAAAGAGTCGTCAGGATATGCGTTTAACAATAGGTATCTGACCGCTACGCAGTTGACTTTGCTTAGAAAGAGTAGATGGGATACGGTGGTGTTAGGTCATCGGACAAGTGAAAGGAGAGACAAAGGGACAGTACGTAAGACGTGATAATGGAATATGGGTAGGAGTTACGCTCCTGTATGGCCCCCGTTACAGGTGATATCTGTCAGTAGACCTGACTCCGTAAGTACAATTTCACTATTCACATCTGACGGACGCACTAGTAAGAATGTGATAAGGGCAGAGTTGCTGAAACACCTAAGCTCAGTGCTAAGTTCATTCCAAAGATGTGTTTTTCTCATGGGAAGGAATTTCAACCGAAGTGATCCATAAGTTTGTGATATGGAATAAAGAAATGGCTACGCACATGACGTGTGGTTATCGCAGGATGATAGGCTGAGGGAAGGAGTGTACGATTGGGAAAAAGAAGGTGAGATCGAATCTCATGTGGCTTAGGAAGAATATTTTGTTTTTGAGCACAGTGGGTGGTGGGATAGGGGAGGTATGTAGCTAGTACGGCCATGGTGAATGCACTTTGCAAGCCATCAAATGCTACTTTGTCCTACTCGGATATAGTATGAAGATGACTGGGCAATATTCTAAGACAGGGAGGATGGTAAGTGAATATGGCCCTAATTTGATCTCAGGTGTAGTAGAGTGCCAACATGTGCAACCAGTTAGGGTAAGAGTATGGGCAACTTGGCAACTTTTTTCTACAAAAGTTAAAGATGAGGAGATTTCATCTACCTGGGTTACAGATATTCACCAGTAGGGGGCGTGACGTGTAGTATGAGGAATCCTAGAGTGATGTTAAAACGTATCAGTGGCAGGATCAAATATCTAGGGCTTGTATAACCATGGGACCAGTTGCACTCAGCTAGCTGGAAGTCGAAGCACAATGAATTTGAAAGCGGATCACGGTGAGAATGTTGCAAATATCCATGGAATAAGTGCATTAGTTTTGCCATCCAGGTATGACTGTAACCATGGGAGGATAAAGTCCACGATATCAAACATAGAAAGCTTCGACAGGGTCTCGACCAACAACTCTTCGTATGTCTAGATCTAGGAAGGCTGTGGTAATGGTTTACATCTGCCTGATTGAGGGAATTTGGATGATGTGAACTGCACCATCTTCTCCGGAATTCTTAAGTGAGGGACCCCAAGGGGAGTTAGATTGCAGAAATGAAGTAAGCGAAAGACCGTGTTATATGTAACCGCTTCTAACCTCACTAACCCTTGCAAACCCTTTAAAAATTCACCCAACTAGCCAATCACGTTAAGAAATAACAGATAGCCTTCAAATGCTATATAAACGCACGCAGGCAATCAGGAGGTATTCACCCAACTGCGCACTGATGATTTCTCCTCGTATGGTGACGAAACGTTTGCAAGTCAATTGGCAAGCTCGGCGAACAGATCAACAGAGCCAACAAAGTGCTGTTTAGTTGGTGGTGGTAAAACAAGGAACTAATAAACCTTGGCTGTTACAAGTTATGGCTTTGTTAGGCTACTGAACACGAATGACGGGTTTAGCAAGTAGATATTCTTTATACTTGCGGGCTAAGCGAAACTGATCGCACTAGTTTGTACGGCTGATTGGTAAAGAAAACATTCACCTGGAAATATAAAGTACCCAGAACATGTTTGTGCAAAATACCTGGACACTTCTGTGTTAGATTTACAAGGAAAAGCGTGGCGATGCGTAATCCCATATTTTACTAAATTATGTGTCGATACGTAGGCAACAAACGGGATCATTTCATACATTTCAACGGCTGCATGCTTCCGGTACATTCCAAGTGTCGTGCACGAAGTGAACAACTGGACTGAGATATTCTTGGGATGTCTAGGTCCGAAAAATTCACACCCTAATTAGCTAGATCACTGAGCCGAGCTCCGTTAAATCGAAGACATGAATGCTGTATCGGTGCAAACAAACAAAGATGTTGAAAGAAACACAAATTACACGTATAACGACTAGGTTTCAACAAACTGATTAGGATCTTCGGACAGGAATCCATCAACTCTTCTTCATTACCTGTCAGGACAGTGAGATTTCTGTCAGGTCGTCTTGTAATTTTGTTGGGGCGTGTAATGAAATGTACCTGGGTATCCAAATATGAACAAGTAGTTGGGTTGCGACGCGATGGTCACCGACGAACGAAAATTTGAATTTTGATTGTAAAGTTTAAATGTGACCTTTTGTAGCAGTTCTTCGACACATCAGAACAAATCATCTAGTCTGGAGGATGAAGCGTTTTTCTTTCAGAATGAAATCGACCGACTGAGACAGGATGCCAGGGCTATTTACCGGCGTTGGATCGCAAAGTTTACGTGCATAGAGAGCCAGGAAGCGGGTTCCTTTGCTGTTGACAGCCCAATAGGTTTCCCAAATCGATAAAAATATGATAAGGAGGACGGAATGCACTACTCGTAAGGTAGCTGAAAACTCTTCGACAGCCCATGACCGCTTTCGCCCTTCTTGGGGCTCATCAGGTAAAAACAGCATAAACGACAGATTCATCTAAGTTCCAATTGAGTCTCCCGTCAAAACCAAATTGGTACGTAGGTGAGTGTATAAGGATGATTACGACTTTTTCTGCTGATAACGTCTGAGTAAGCTCACATGTTGCGCGCGTGAGTTGGACTCCTTTCTGAGGACAAGTCACTGAGCCAAACTACATTGTGTTGCCTAAATGCCCTGCAAAACTCAACTAGGCCAAGACCAGTATCTCTTTCGTCTAGAGGCCAAAATGAGTCTATCAAGCTTTATTAGTGTGTTGATGGGGCTGAAAAATTTTGGTGCATACTAACTCCGTAGTATTTGCTGTTTCAACTACTATGATATCTGTCGGATGTACTGTACCACGATTAGTACATTGCATGGATGGAATTCGTTATTCAGTAGTGACTACTGAAGTCCTAGCAGAGAGGATGTGAGTAAAATCTGGACACAAGTGTTTGAAAGTTACCCAACGGAACAAATATCTGTGTGATTATCAGAGTAGATAAACCATTTTTGTACACACACAGAGTATATGGTCGGTCGTTTGGAGTTCCAAAGCGTAAATCGTGATAAAATGGCGATTACAAGGAAATAGCAGATATGACTGCTATTCTCCCTTCTTGAAAGGCATCCATGTGGATAAGAATCAACCGAACTAGAATCTCAGTTCAACGACTCCTGTAGAGCACTATGTAGTGTATTTTGAATATCCAAATGCCTTGCACAATAATTTCTCCTCATGGAAATGCTAATTCTATTGGTTTTATGCGACTATCCAGTACCAGGATGCCGAATACGCTTATCGCAAGACAACCATGTTTAGCTCCTGCCGCTTGACTTGTTTTTCTTATGAAAGCGCACAGGTAGCTCGGGTTTGTCAGGGCCATATATTAATTTCGGACTAAGAATTTATTCTAACCGCTCAGGAAATGTAAAGCAACCAGAAGGGAGTCATTGATAGAGAGAAATCGCGGGATAGTGGATCTTAACCTAGGTGCATGGAGGGTGTCCTGGGCAGATTTGACCTAAGCTCGTTTTTTCTACGGCGATCTGACTGCTTTTTGTTCTATGTGGATATGTTGCTGTTTATTGGAACAATTAAGTTCTTTGTATAAACTAAAATGATTTGTCCTAAGTTGACTGAAATTTTTTGCACGATGGACATATATCTGTTTATAAGCTATACGTGTTTGTATGTAACTTTTTGAGGAATGTCAAAATAGACCAAACACTCACGCGGGGAGTTTAACCGACATTTGTGGTCTTTTAAGTTTTACTTAGAGTGATCCATTGGCACATTCGGCAGATTAGCTTGAAGACAGGCGACATCAGTGAATTAGCTCACAGTCTGAGAGCCCAGCACAGCTCCGATGAAAGATATAAAGTACTGAACAAGGAAAGGCTAGAAGTGCTTTTGGTTCTTTCCACAAGTATGTGCTGATGGGTCCGAATAGTACTCAGCTCAAGGAAAATGATTTTAAGCTCGACAGCACCTTAGACTTCATAGTTTCTTCTCAGCTAACTGTAAAGCAATTTTGGTAAGGGAGTTATTTTAATGGGTAAACTCGACGAGCATCTCACATAGACTCACGCGGGGAGTTTAACCGACATTTGTGGTGTTTTTGGTTTTACTTTGAGTGATCCATTGGCACATTCGGCAGATTAGCTTGAAGACAGGCGACATCAGTGAATTAGCTCACAGTCTGAGAGCCCAGCACAGCTCCGATGAAAGATATAAAGTACTGAACAAGGAAAGGCTAGAAGTGCTTTTGGTTCTTTCCACAAGTATGTGCTGATGGGTCCGAATAGTACTCAGCTCAAGGAAAATGATTTTAAGCTCGACAGCACCTTAGACTTCATAGTTTCTTCTCAGCTAACTGCAGAGCAATTTTGGTGAGGGAGTTATTTTAAGGGGTAAACTTGACAAGCATCTCACATAGACCACCAGAGGAAACTGAAATGTTCCAAAGCACTATATATCACGGAATCTTGTCCAGCGCCAAAACCTGCCTTGGCCAGGCCATGTCTTGTGCATGTCGAGTCAAAGGTTGCCAAAAAGTGCTGTTTGTAGTGGTGCAAGCGGGGAAGTGACCAACCTTTGACCTGGAAGAGTGGCATGAAAGAGATTACGAAAAATCTGGGTGCTGTCAGTGCGACTTACTTTCCAGGATGAGGACTGCGTGACTCCCATGGGGGCCTAGCTGAAGACGCTATAAGATTTGGTCACTAACCGATGTCACTGGCTTTCTTATTGGTTTCTACTTTAATTATCAATGAAGACAAGTGCACTCGAAAGGAGCCTGTAGTGAAGCTCGATCTGAAACACCAATCAGTACACAGAACATGTAGAAAATAAGTCTGCGTATCCTCTCATTACCATTGTTTAGCCGAAGACTAATCTACAGCTGCGGAGAAAGCTGGCTGGAACAGGAGTCGCAAGGGTTCGGGAATACCATCCTCTTTACTGCTGGACGAGGTCACTAGACGAAAGACTCCGTTATTTTCGACTAGCAGAAAAATCCGGAGAACTGGCATTTTGGCTGATATCAACTCAATGTTTTTCATTCTACTGCTACATGATCGAGTAGGGGACATACTGATCGCTCTCTGTCCGCCTCCTCGCAGATCTCAGAAGGGTCGATTGTCAAGTTGCGCCTACGCCGGCTACCCGTGGTGCGCCTGATCCCCCTTCCTCGTCGCTTTTTCACTATGCTACGTGTTGCGAGCGACGGAGCCGTGTGAGCATGATCCGGTGCGCCTGATCCTCTTCCCTTGTTGCTTTTTCACTATGCTACGTGTTGTGAGCGACGGAGCTGTGTGAGCATGATCCACTTCACAGTTCACGCCAAGTGGATAGGGGCAGCAATAGTCCCTCTGCAACTGTTCCTGTACTTGGATCCATTTGTTTGATCACGAACGGTCGATTCTTGTTAGGAAATGAGGGCTAAGTCAAATTAATTAACGTGTAAGCTGCTCCCTGTGAGTGGCTCGCTAGCTGCTCTATCGACCGGTCAAGTTAAAGGACACATGAAACTGCATTGGACAGAATTTGACAAGATTTTATTCCGTCGTGTATACGAGGAATGTTTTACGGTCACCTTTGTGGGCACGATAGGACAGTACTGATACCCTAGATTGAAAAGCTTTCGTAGATGCCAATAGGTCTCCTAGACCAACACATCTTCGCGGAAAGCGTTGCCAATATCACGGAAAATCTGCGACAGCTTGTTACGGGAGTGTGCTTTGAGCAGCTTTTGCAAACTATAGTTTGTGTATCCCGCTTCCTCCGACTTGAAAAACTAGGCATTCTATGTTTGAGAGATCTGTGACCGGGACCGACCCGAACGGGCGATTTCGATGTTCTGTCGACTCATGAAGAAACGTTTACAAGTTAACTGCCAATTTCAGCAAACAGATCGACATTCACCTGATCAACCAGCAGACATAATAGTACATTGCGGTAAGGCTGTGTAATGATGCCTAACACCGCACAGCTAGTATAACAGCCAAAGAACTCAGTAAAAATATTCTGTTCATTTGCTGAGTAATCCCACTTTGCAGCACGGACATTTTCAATCTGCTCTGCAGGTGTGACATAATCTGAGAAATTTTGGTGTTTGAATGTCGCAAGACAACATACCGAGAAAATCAAGTTCAGTCCAATTACGAGGACTTCATCGATGGTTAAGAAATGCGAATTAGCAATGTTTGTGATATGAGCCTTAGGCATCAAATTGATCACCAGAACCGTATAAGGTCCTCTTTTCGGTTCCGGTAGGTCTATTCTCCAGGGATATCGGCGTGGAGAGGCTGTTCAGTCCTGGTGGCTGCCAAACCGTACTGCCGATATCGGTAATAGCAAGTCAACAGTTGGACACATATGGCATGCTGACACTTACCCACAGCGGTAATGGACCGAACGCAGACTGTTCTGCTTCCCACCCAATGCGGTTTCTACCGGATGACTGATTTGGCTAACTACTTTGACGGTGTCTGCAGTCTGTTCCATAATGCATTAAGTTGCGGTCGATAATATTAGGCGTAACCAGCTTCAGCGCATAACACGTCAATAAGCTGCTGCTCTTATATCGGCTTTATCGGCTACCGCTATTACCGCTGTTTTCAAGTAAATGACGTAGATCAACCTAGTCACAGTTATTACTTTTTCTCAACTCAAGATTTTTGTGCACAAAAGTTATCCTTAAACCTGTTTGCGGTTCTTCTCTTCTGTTTTCATCAATGGCACGAAGATTGTAACTTTCAGGCGGGTGGCTGAGATTTGTTCTTGAAATTCAATTCTACAAAGTATTTTTATCTTTAGAGGACCAACTCAGGCGTGAGAATTTTGAAATAAACCATTGGTTTCGAGAAATACACTCATTTGCATATCAATTTGGTTTTTGCGAGAGACTCACCTGGAACCCAGCTGAATCTCCCGTTTGTGATGTTTTCAGGTTTGTCTAATCACTGGTGGTAAGGCACTACTAGAGTTGGAGATGTCAGTGCTCGGGTTGCTCTCGTGTTCGCAAAAGTGACTAACTAATGAGCATCGAATCAACTTCATCTGAGTCAAAATGTAGTTGGATTCCTACAATTCTGTTACATAAAGGCATGCTGGTTCTAGAGGTTAGTAGTACAAAATGCTAACCGCCTAGTCCAAATCCAGTGTACCAACCTTCCAGACAGGGAAATCAGTAAGACAAGACACGAAATGATTCCCTCATCTTCATGTCAGACAGCCCTGACCTCGACCATTGACCGCAAACCACGTTCGTCATTTGTTTGTTGGCTGTTTCACCTCCGGTTAGGGGAGGGACGGCACAAGATTCTACATTAGCCTTAATTCGTTCACACCAAAAACCGTGCCTTAACTTCGTGTTCCCTGATGGAAGTGTGTGGTTGTTCTGGTTGCGTACACTTTGTTCGATGGACAACTTTCATAACGCCCACCAGGTAGCATGTAATTCAACTTAAATCCATTCACCAAATTTGACAGGCAATCACTAACGCGGACGGTAAAAGTGCCTTGTAAGTGAATCTCATCCGTTGCACGTCAGACTGACATTGTTCCCATGACCTCTTCAACCAGACCGTGTACAAAGGTCTGTCCGTTTCCACGATTGCTGTCTCCCCGGTGTATCTTCACACTGGGTAAGATGGTGGCCTAACTAACTCATAGTTTTTGATGTGGTAACTTGGTTGCAGAAATGCTGAGAACGAAATTGAACTAGCCTTGTCTCATGTATCAAGAGAGTCGGTCATATGAATGCGTCACTTGTGCCCACCTTTGAAAACATTCTGAATGTCCAGATGTAACAAACATCATTTGTCACAACAGTCCAAAGAATAGATTGAGAAACGCGTAGCATCCATAAGACCATACAGTTCAACTTTGACCATGCATGGATATCGTAACAGTTATAACACAGTAATATTACGGTCATCATTGTAAAAGAATGCCGTTGTTATATGGCCGATTATTACCTAACTATGGCCATTCCAGACTTCTGGCACAGTCCTTAAGATACTCTCAATTTTGAATCAGAAATCCACCTATTTTGTTGAGTGCCTACCACATAGCGTGACCAAGCGGCCTGCTTAGACGGCCTGCAAAGCCGAGAGAAAACTTCTGCCAGCTGAAACGCACAACTGTTTATAGGAAAAAACTTTTTCAGGTTACGTTAATCAAGTTACCAGGTCGAGTTAGCGGCTGAGTTAGGAATGAAGGAAATATTAGCTGTAGCTGGCCTGACGGAGGATTAATAGGGTGTTTGTAGGTAACCAATTGGACAATCAAAGTTGGAATCCCACGGTTCAGTGTCCTAGTTTGTCAGTTAGATTTACTCTTGTCGCAACGGAAATTAACAACTCTAGGCTCACTATACTGAGCTTACCTTGATAACGACTTGCACATCGCGCAGAATATTTTACCAACTTCAGTATCAGTGGCATTACTGTTGTTGGTTCCGTGTCGTGTCAGGCAACCTAGGGCTTAGATGAACCTCATCTTCGAAAAGATGTAAAAGCAAGTTGTTCAAATTGGTCTTTACCGTAATGCACTACTCATAAGGTTGCTGAAAATTCTTCGACAGCCCACGACCGGTTTCGCGCTTTTTGGGGCTCATCAGGTAGGCGCAGTCCCCGAGTTTCCGTCAAACTTATGTTCTAACTGAAACCAAATTGCACGGAATTAGAGAAATACACTCATTTGCAAACAAATTTGGTTTTGCGAAAGACTCACCTGGAACCCAGCTGAATCTCTCGTTTGTGAAGTTTCCAGGGGTTCCAGGCGAGTCTCTCGCAAAACCAAATTTGCTTGCAAATGAGTGTATTTCGCTAACTAGGTGTAACATTATTTAACATAGGATAGCGGGTAAGATGGACCCAAATTTGGTATGAAAAAGCATTTAAACGAATACAAGTACTCACAAAACTCAAGCGAATGCGAATGCGTATGTTGCAACCAGACATGTTGACCGCAACTGCAATGGACTTCGATGGGTCCTCAACAACATCCGAGTCAAGGACTCCTGGTCTCACTTACATTATTCCCCAAAATACACACACGCCCATTAGTTTCCAGCATCAGCATCACACGGAAGTGAAAGCTATTGCGGGGATTCGAGTCATCAGTTGGCTGCGTACCGTTTGTGACCAGTCCAGTGAATATCCACTGAAATCGTGTCACATTACACAAAGCGTACATTCAAATCTTTGTCCTCTGTACACACCAAGTCAGGTTTAGCTTATGTTCCAGTCGGCCGGCCAAATGGAAATTACTGCACGTTTTTATTGTTACGTCCAATTGTATTTTCGTTGCAAAGTGCCGGACTAGTGCTTCAAATGGAATCACTACTGTCAACGAGCGATCGTTCCTGTTCTTTATCCTCATAAGTGTAGATAGGAAGTGACACCGGATCTTAAAAGATCTCTTTAGCTCCACTGTTTAACTGAACTGATGGACGCTGAGGCATCCCATATGGACACGCTATTCATCCAGCTGCACTGTGCTGTTGAAAATCCCGGTCCTCATAATAGCGGTCAGTTTTCCCCCAAAATCGTTGGAACGGGAACGACAATGAAAAACGATGCAACAGAATATCAGCACGTTAGCATCCGAGTAATCAATACTAGAAGGTTGTCTTTGAATTTATCAAGGGCCATACCGGCTCCAATAGATGAGTGGTAAAACATTCGGACTAGCCAATAGGAGCGCAATTAAGGTACCTAAGACTGAAACTAAAACAAGTCATCGTTGCTACCTATCCCAGATGTTGCACGAAGGACAGTCATACGGATGTCATTCTCGATATTCTGGTAGCAATCACTTAGTTTTCACTGCGTTTATTGACAGCAAAGTGCTTAGGTGATAGGACGAGTAACACCACAGTAAACATAGTTAATGACGATCGACTGAATCAAACGCCGGACCTGCTGCAGTAGTAAGTTAGACTATACGTTTTCTGGTGTGACAACATAGCAGAAAATCTCTGGTGACGCGCAACCGACTATCTTTTCCACATCAGTCCCTTTCCCTGCTGTGGTGGGTTCCAACAACTTCGCAGAAGTGTAGACAACTGTACCGCGTGCGACTGGTCTTCAGGTATACAGAAAGTATGTCATTTCATTGTGTATGGTCGGATAGCTATTATTGCACAACTAACCACAACAGGACAGCACTTGTTGCACATAAATTTTCCAATCATTTGGATAAGGAAATAGAATTTGCGCTTTCCTGTGCTCCTTTCGTATCACTTTTGAGAAGTTGGCTACTCCCGGACTAGATATGTCTCCTTCCACTTGCCCCGCTACTCAGTGTGGTATGAGGGCCTTGACAGCCTAATATTCATCGACGTCCTTAACCAAAGCCAGCGAAGCTGAGTATCTTTGTGGAAAAAATTCTATCTATGCATGATTTGGTATGAACCACGTGTATGTGATTATCTTTGCAACCAGTTTTTGGTCACCCACTTCCCAAACACCTACCACCATCACCTGTTGGTTTATTTGAGGCAATCCGTGCGCTCACTCACCCATCTCAGCCAACGATTCCTTCACTGCCACCACCGCCACCACCACCGTCACCGTCACCGTCACCCCACCTCACTATCGCTATCATTAATGGTTTATCTGTCATTTCCTACTGTGTGTACACCACGTATGTTCGACCACGTTTATGGAAAAACAGCCCGTTTTTTTTCGAGGCTACCGGATACATCCCGTACATTCATACGGATATGCACACCCACACGAGCCTGGTCCGGTTTTCAGCATGGTATGGTACGTTTCTTCATCCGATACTATCCATGCGTTCGATAGCCTTGCTACTCGTGGTCTCATGCACGCTTGTTTTCTTCCTCTTGTTGTTGTTTGCTTTGCTGCTATCGTTATCCAGCTGGTCTCCCGGTTCGTATGAGATTGGTTGCCAAACGAAAAAAAACACTCCCAGGTTAGCTGTCCATGGGGGCAGGTATGGTCCCTGTGAGTCATGACCTCCTCTCTTGCTCTGGTTGGATGACAGGGACCAGCTTGTTCTCAGTTGATCATGATAAATGGTTATCCGTTATGGTGGTATTGGACAGCGGACCAGAAAACCCACGGGTTGTAATGTTTCCTGCAGCGGATGCTCGTTGCTTTGGATGGGGGACAGTCACCTGGAACAGCTGCTTCGGACGCGGGCATTGCCCTAAGAAAGAGCTTGATGGAACAGACTAATGCAACATGGTATTCAAGCAACACCAGATGTAAAAAGAATAAGTAAACGGTGACCATGCCGTTGATGGTGTGACAGTGAAGTCATTCTAGTTGTTTGTAAAATCCTGCTTCTCCTCGAGTATCTCGGTTGTTTCCACTTGGGTACTTCAACTTCCGAATGGATATTAGCAAACGGACGCTCTATTATTAATTTATTGAGTACACAGTAACATGGCTATCTCCCAAACTAGAAAACTGGTGGGCAAGTCAAACCTTATTTCAAAACAGAGAGCCGTTTTTATACTGTCTTGGAAAATAAAACGTCAAACTTAGGAGCCCGAGAGTGTTTCCTGTATGATTTTAGCATGCAGTGCGCTCATAGGAAGAGCGTCACAGGGGAAACCATTCTTTTTTGCAAAATTATTTGTGTTGAAGTTCATTCGCTTAAAAGAGACTGTACTTGCTCAATGTGACGTCCGTGTAAGAGGATACAAACTCGAAAAAACATCGCAAATCCGCGTTGGATCATAGACCTGAATAAGTTAACGTTGCTAACCTCAGTAGCACATTACATTATAATGGGTGCACTGAACCGCCTGAGTTGAGAGTTCAGCAGTTCAAAAAGGGACCGACCACTCCGTTTGAGCCCGAAGTTTCAACAACATTATCCAGATGGTGTTTCTGCACCAGTCCCAACTATTACACTGGATGGATTCGGTGGGCTGACGTGCGAGGACAGTGGCAAGTGCTGCAGACCGAAAGTTGGCTTGGTGTCGCACCGTTGGGTTCCTGTCCATGAAAGTGGTGACACGAACGTAGTCGCCAATACGTCTTTTATCCACCATTTCTGCAGGCCTCCGCGACCTGCGCGCCTCACTCAGCATACATCAGCCAAGCTTGGCTGATACCCCTGATCCCACCAGGGATCACACTCAGTCCTGTCCCCGGCCGACAAGCTATTTCCGTCTTGTGATTCGCAAACCTTGCCGGTATCAAACCAGGTTACGTGTGTTTAACTAGCAAGCGCACGAAGACGAATAGTCATCTAGTGACCACGGTCATAGTATCGGTCAAATGGTTCCATTTACCTCCGACTCTGATGCCTATAAAACCTAGTTCATTAGGACGTAGATTTCACCTGGTCATTCTTGGCGTCCAACCCTGGGGGCTCACTAGTTAGGGTTGTCCTTCTGGATTCTGTTCAAGAGTTACAACCAGGTGTAATGGTATCGGAGCAAGTTCCGTTGTCTCTGCAGCTTCATGCACCTAAGATGTTCCTACACACTTGAGACTAATATTCCTTGGCGCCGTTTCCAGTAGGTTCACCTTATGCCGAGCCACCCTAATATTCCTTGGCGCCGTTTCCAGTAGGCTCACTTTATGCCGAGCCATTATTCAGATCTTGTACCACTAGAGGTAGCACGTAGCAGGGTCTGCTACTTTTTCTGTCTCGTAGAATGTACTATGCCCCAAAACATGAGTAGTGCGCGGATTGTAGATTGCCACTACAAGGGAGGAAGTTGATGCATGATCCGGACGATTAGAAATACTCCTCGAATTTCGGACAACCACAAGTCCTGATCACTTCATCTGGGGCTTAGCTTTTACACTATTGTCGTACCCAGGCCACTCTAATTTCAGATTTATTCCCCAAACCGTCTGACAGTAGATCCAAATTCATCCACTTTTGTTCAAAGCTGTCACGAGGAGTTTGTTGCAGCTGCCTTCACTCCAGTCTCTATTTATGCATCGCTATGGCCGCTTGAAAGCTAGTTGGCGTCGGTACCCTTCAGAGATAGCCCCTAACTCAAGTTTGGCTTTCGTTGACGTCTAGAAGGCTTTTGATTCGGTTTCACTTAACACAACTGTCACATCCACCGGTAACCTCCACGGTAACCTCTGGTTCGATAAAGCTCACAGTCCTATGAGAATTCTATCCGAATTACATCATTTGGAGATCCACTAATGCAGAGAAGTCAGACAGGGAGATCCGGTGACGATGTAACTAAATATAGGTAGCTCGGGTATGCTACTTGTTTGTTGGTCTGTTCGCATGTTTCGGAGATTGGGTTACAGACCTTTCGATACCAATGCAAGTGATACCATCAGTGCGGGAACGGGCACTGACCTTATCACTTGGTTCAGATTGGGTTACAGACCTTTCGATACCAATTCAAGTGATACCATCATTGCGGGAACGGGCACTGACCTTGTCACTTGGTTTGATGACAAAGCATGTGCAGTCCTACTGCCGAACACGACGAACAGACAAGCCAGAGCCATCCAATTCCCCAATATTTTTCTTTCTGACGTTGTTGGATCATAAATGCAAAAGTGGGAAACCAGTTCTCGTGGCACCTTAGCGGATGGTTCTAACTCCACTGACGACCTGAAGCGGCTGAGACTACTATGGTAAGCAGCAACCGAAAAACAAAAACCATGGTGGTCCCTGGGAGCAGAAATTGTCAAAGAACAGCGCTTTGATGCGAATCACTTTGGCTTGATCGTCCCCTGATTTATTCTGGCATCTTCACTTCTAAGAATGAGAGAATCTGCAACCCTCTGACAGTAGCTGTTGAAACTGTTGAAGGGAATGCATGCACTATTGAAGCCAAACCGGTGCTGACACGTTAATTCGCCAATGATCAAGCCCACCGCGAAGCGCTCAAAATAAGGACAAATATATCAGGCAATTTATGCGTGACAGGCTATATCCGATGCAGTCTCCAACCGGCCAGATTCATCCCACTGATTGACTTGGAGGTCTCAGCACCCCAAATCTGAACAAAACAGTTTCGATGCGGCGCGTATGAAAAAAAACGGATTTCCACACAATCTCAACCGGTACGCAACGTGGTCAACCATCCTGTATTTCACACAGCGCTTCGGGATTTCAGTTTTCTGATCTGGGTTAAAGGATACGCAGGTTAACACCAAAGAAGAAACGATGACTTCGTGAGGTGACAGACTGCACAACAGCGTTGATAGTCGTGGCTCACAAGAGCCACTGGGAATATTTACCCAGGGTGTGTGCTTCCTTGGATATTTGGCTTGGGTATTTAACTACGATAAGACTTATTGAAGATGAAAACTAGAGAAGCCCAGCATAGTTACAATAGTGGTTCTCTTTTGCATCATGGAAAGTGTGGTCGGCCGGAGATTTTGGCAAATATTCTTAATCCGGTTGAATCACTAATGATGCTGGATGTGTTCACTACATTCTGGTTAGCATGGACCTCTGAAAAATTCCTACATTCTGGTTAGCATGGACCTCTGAAAACTTGTCCGATGTCTGGAGCACATTGCTTTTGAAGGTTTGGGAACATTTACTTTGAATCATTACGAGAATTGGCCTGACTGCTGTTCCGGAGCGTCGGACAAGGGTGATAGAAATGAGCATAGTCTCCGATCGGCGCTGAGTATTTGTGTGGAATGAGTAGATTTAGAAGTATGGTGCCGACAAATGTTCTCTTGCTGTTATCTCAGCTCCGTGTGCCATCAATTGTGAAGTTGATGTTTTAGTTCGCGAACAGCTGATCACTTCATATCAGGGTACTGCTTTCCAAAATCTGCCAAGGCCTACAGTATAGTATAGTGTAGTATAGTATAGTGTAGTGCAGTACAGTATGGTAATATAGTGGGGTTTGGTATGGCACAGCATAGTAGTATCCACTTGGAGAATCCAAACAAGCTGGTCGTATAGCAGAAGCACCCATAATTCGCGACGACATGAGCCTGTGTCTTTTGCTTGTTGCCTGTATCGGTACTTCTCATTTCTGTTACTATTATGTATCACAGTTCATAAAACCATTTTGTTGATTATGTCTGAGCTTCTTATCCCCGTAATTTGTGCTTGATCCAGAAGTCCTTCACAGCAGTCAGAAGCCACTACCCAGTCGAGCTACGCTGTAGACAAGAAGTATACAAACGAACCATTCATGGCAGTGTTTATGGGATCCTGTGTGACTGTTTCAAGTTGATGGGTGACAGACTAGAGTGCTCTTGGAGCCTGGGAAATAATTAGACGTCTATTCCGGTGTTCTACCTTTCACATATGAAGTGTGCCACTCGGCATCCACAATAGCCCAAAGTAGTGCTAGCGTGATTGTTATTTTTGGACGGGAACGCCATTTGCAGCCGACAGGTATCGTAGATTGTTATTTTTGGACGGGAACGCCATTTACAGCCGACAGGTATCGTATTTTTTTCAACAGTGATTTGACAGATAGCTCCACCCACCTGCTTGCCATACTCTCGAAATGAATCGTGCAGATTGCTTTTCCTTATCCCTAAACAGGTGTTCGTTCCATTGGTTTTAACTGGTCTCAACTAGCTAAACAATCTGCATTCTTGCTACGTTCTGGTACCATGTTTGTCGAATGCGCCTCAGTACTTGTCTTAGCCACATCGAAAAGTGTGCGTGTCAGATTTCGTGAGGCATTTGTGTGAATCATCTCCGGAAGATTTGAACAATGGGTTGATTATTTGTAGTATATATATAGCGTTATCCTTATATTTCTTCAGTGAGAAGAAGTTTTCAACCAAATTTACAACAGAACAAACTTATTTCGGTCTGATTCACATTTTATATGACTAGGTTTAATTAGTACTGATTGTTCACCCGAAGCAGATTCACGATCATTAGCCTACAGTTTAGCATACCTGTTTGCCGGCCCAGTGAACCTCAGCTTTGGAACACAGAAGGACGCGTTTAGGTCAGTAAGCTGTTACTAGTTGTAGCTGGCTTGCTTAGATTACCCGTATCTACTTATGTAATTGGCATCCAGATCCAGGGTCCCTCGAAATGCATGAATGGCTGTGCTGCCTAATCTCAATCACAAAACTGCTGGCAGAAAGCAAGCTTACTGGCTGTCTTTTGAAATGGTTCGTGGCAGTTCTCATGGTATGACGTCACAGTTTGTTTTATCGGTCTGGCATATCCTTTCGACTGTGGCTTCACTGTAGAAACTTGTTAATTCAGCGGTATTCTGAATGCGCACGACAGTGCCGGTCCTGGAAGACTAAGATTATTGGTGTCAGAAAAAATTTCCTATTCACTTAGTTTGGTTTCCAGTGTTGCTAACGGTCGTTTCCAACTCACCAGATATACGGAGTCTTTGAATCCCTCTGCGAATCGTGCTGTAGATTCATATTTTCAGTGGAACAAAGGTTTACCAATTAAGGATGAGTGCTTGAAGTCGTTTCACCGCCACTGGTTTTCAATGGGATTCCTGTCTGAAAAGAAACTATTTGGCCTTTCTACAGCCAATAAATGTTGTAAAAATACCCCCCGGGAATATAAGACTCTTTATATTTGATGGACTTCTGCGACTGACTCTCTCCTGAAAAAGAATCATTGACAGGACACGGCTACCGTCCTTCAAATGTGCTTCTCAACGACAGAAGACGACCAGTTTCCCGAGAAAGAAGTTAAAGTCCTTTGTGACTTGCAGCAATGAGGGGGAAAAGGAATTTCTTTCGTGGAATTTAGTGGTCTTTCTGAACGTAGTTGGAAGAAAATGCATTTCGGATGTTTTCTGAGGTACACAGAATCATGGTAATACCTATGTTATATGCTCAGTTACTGATATGTCCACTTTCGGAAAATCAATCTATAGAAAAGTGTCCGAAATATCGGGTGAATTTTTATCAACGGTCTTGGTAAAATGCGTTCTGAAGAATAAATTCATTGTGCATGAACCTATGTTAGCGATTGCGTTCACCGATTTGTGTACCATGAAGCGTGAAGTTGGCGCAATATCGAATGCGTTCTCCGTTCACCAAAGTGCCCCTCTGCGGAACGGGCACTTGCAATTCGGAGAATGCGAAGTTTGGTTGTTCATGCATATATCTTGGTCATTCCATGGTGGCCCGCAGCATCGGACTACGCCGATGGACACTCATGACGAATAATGTCACACTGTTTGCGCTGCGCCGCATGTGCATCCACCTGAACTCGATGTATCCGATGTAAACCTAAGGAGATTAAAAGATCAGAGGCTGAATAGAACGGACCACCTCCCAAACCCCACCAGCCTGTTCTACTGTCAGTTTGAGTGGGTACAACTGAATTGTTGAGCCACAAAATGCATGAGAAGAGCCATCTTTCGGCTCACACCAATCATGCACCAACATATGTTAAGCATCATTCGGCTAGATCTGTACAACCATGGTTGTACCAAGTCAGTCCTTTCATTGTGCTGGGACTGACATTCCGGACTGTCCGAACTGTTAACGCAAGCGCTTTGCAGATGGATACGCGAAATACACGCAAATCAAATAGAGTAGGATACATTAATTCACAACTCAAAGCAACACAGTACACCATGGTATAATATGATAATACTTAAAGCAGATTTAAAATAACAGGGGCAAACAACTTTCAGCCTCTCAGCCAAACCAGATCCTTCTTCTGGATAATCACTTAGGATTAAGAGGTGGACACGAATGAAAGATCGACACTAACAGTGCATGCAAAAGATTGTTTGGTGGCCAACAATCACAGATGAGATGTACCATAGGCACATCTAGCCAGTCAGTGCTAACCATCGTTCTAGAAAAAGATGAATACAGAAAGTCACTTCTAACATGGTCACAGACTCAGCATTCCGTACCGAAAATAATACAAATATTGTGAAACTATCCTTCTGGATCATCAAGAGTTTGTAATTCACAAGTATCTTTTGGGCCCCAGGTATGCCATTCTGAGGGGGGGAGTGAATGGTCAGCACAATGATTACATACATAATAACTTACTCAAAAGGGTAAGCTACGTTGAATCCACAGCAAATGCACTTTCCAGTCTTCTAGGTCGCACAATTAAAAAACCGGCGAGTAGATAACAGGTGAAATTAATTTAAACGGTGACCTCAGTAGGTAACGGCAGACATATTCACTGTGCACACGAGCGACTTGTGAGATAATATTTCAGAAACATCGCTTAGGCTGCATACGACCTATCTGCCGTAAGCTGGGGAGGCTGGAGAGCGCTATTCAAACCCGGTACGAAAGATCAAACTAAAAAAGTTGATCATGTTCACATCATGCCCACCACCCCTATCATCAGCGAAGACATCCCGAATAGCACCGTTCCGATTTGCCATATATTTGCTTCTAAATATCAACAAAGTTTGTTTACAGCTTTTAGAGAATGAGAGACAGTCGCTATAAAATAAATATCGAATCGTTCAGCTTTGTCTTTTACTGCCGTTAGGGTGAATAGACAGACAGATTCTCCTCAATATAAGCCGGCGAGAGCAAGGAATAAAGTGGTCTCTCTGTGATGACTATCGCAATGAGACCCAGAATTTTTCAGCCGACGTCTTTTATGAAGTCACTCTCGTTGTGAAGCAAAAAAAAACCCTGAGCGTTCGCCGATTTTCATGTTTGGGTGTCAGAAATATACGTTAAAGCTTGGAACATTTTTTCAGCTGCTGTATAAGCGCGATCAGGCTACGAAAGCTGAATTAAGTCACGTAATCAATGGGTGACCACGTGTTAGATGTCTGGTACGGCGTTTGTGGCTGTAGAAACCGGCGGTCCAAACTATGCATACCTGAAATCTCTCCTAGCCCTCTCCAAAAAACATCGTGAGGCCTTTGAGGACTCTTGCTATTTTGGGACGTCTGAAATGAAGACGTGCATACTGTAGGGACAATGAGCATCTTGCTTTCAGGCTCTTGAGCCTCAAGTGGCACAGTCCACTATATATTTCCACTCAACTTGTTACCTAATTATAGTGTAACAAGAAGCAGCTAACAGACAAATGGTTTAGAACTGAGAGTATGGACATCAGTAAAGCTCATGTGCACGTGTTATCGAAATTAAGAAGTAAAGTTCAATTCCCGGCCGCCCTCCAGAAAGTATGGGCATCATGCTAAGCTCTCCATTTAGTAACCTTTCAAAATATCCCCTACTGCTCTGCTATATAGCTGGCGGTAGCGTGAGCTACACGTGAATAACCAACCTGGAGAACAAGGAGACTGTGCGCGAGACTCAGTGATACCAAGTTCAACTCTGTTTTTCGAATGTATATCCTAAGATTTTAACTTCAGCTGCATGTAGTAATACCCTGGGTGGGATCGATAGCAGATACACTGTGACTACGTTCAAAGACGTCACAAATGCATGGCTATGGGAATGTTCTTTCCAAAAAAAACCTGGTAAGAAAACGATTTTGCTTGAGTTGACGTGTGTTCCTTCTTTCAGATTTTCACACAGAGCACAGGGTACAATGAACATATAAGCCCCAAGTTTTAACAGATTGAGAAGGCACGGAAACAAACGCATTGTGAAGCATTCATTGCAGCTTACATAAATGGGGCTGAGTTACAGTAGTGTGACGTTAATGGGAGATGTTCTTTGGTGATCGGTTGATAGTCAGTGAAGCTTACTTAATTCTGACCGCTTTTGTGCGCATAGAATCAGACTCGGCAGTCTGGCTGTGGTTGAGTCGGGACTGGTAAACTAACATTCCCTGAATGCTTGGAAGTCGACATATGAATCCAAGTGACGACAAGTCTGACCTAGCGGCCCGCAGCTAATTGACGATTTCACTGCTGAACAAGCTGTTTATTCCCACATCAAGGGATTTGAGATGATGCGCATTCATTAGTTAGTATTCTTATGGCCAGAATGCTGTTAATAAGGGATTCATCTATTTTGAGCAGCTGATCTGATGATCGAAAGCTCACATCAGCCAACTTTCAATCTACTTCAGGAAGATTGTTTCTTCTGAGGCGGTGTACAGAGCACACTGTTTTACCGGCACCCTTGTCTTCCGCCAACTGGTGCAAAAAGTTTTTCGTTTTAACCTCTGGAGCACTGCAACCCAGTATCCGGTATTTGACTTATTGCCTTTAGCTCCTACCTAGGTTGTTGTACATCGGGGAAACGCATTTGTGGCGTGATGATTTGTAAATCTTGAGCAAGCCGAACCATAATCTATTTAGTGGGCAAATCTGGGGCATATTTACGCCTTAGCTATGTTGAAAATGATTACAGCGCGCAAATATTATTATGAGTAAGAGAATGCTGCAAGAAAATTAGTGAAACACGTTCACCCGTAGATATAACCACAGAAGGCAAAGAGTCGGTACCAAGACTGAGACTCATTATGAATAGCTTGCACCCATTGACGGTAGCACAATCATCTTTCAATAGTGCAGATATTGTGGTCCGTTCCCGCTGAGCTACTTGGTTCGGTCGATTTGGACCGGTCCGCAGCGTAGACCCTCCGAACTACTGTCCCATTCTGAAGGAGTGCCAGTTATGTGTGGTATGTCTACTTATTTGTATCAGATTACTCTAAAAACTCAACTATGATGAATTTCGTTTCTTACCGGGCTTCTTAACTGTTTTCCTGATGAATTTAACCAGTTCCGAAGTGGACAGTAATTAGACGTTTCTTAACTTTTTTCACAATAGTCCTGATGCAACGAGTAGTATTCTCAGACGCAAATTATCACCATACGGTTGAAATGATCTAACCTCAATAAGAATTACTAATGCATTTCAACCGATTTCATACAGAGAATGAATCACTTCTAGAGGTTATTTCGCCGATTCCTCTAGAACTACCTATTATTAGTTTAAACGAGCAGCTCTAGCCTTTGTACGTACAAGTTCGCTGTTCAACACTCCTGAGGTGAATTCAGCATTGAAACGCACAGTGCTATCACGGGTCCGTGTTCTCACTCACACAGCGGACTAAGCCAGTGCAGGCAGCTCAAACACTCAACATCTCAACTTTCGACGGGAAGACATGACGGGCGAAATATAGCACCAGATTGTTGGTTGAAGAAATTGGGTTCGAATAAAAACACCTTCAAAAGTTGGTGAAGTGCTGGAATTTACGATCGCAGGTGGGCAATGATTACGGTCTGTTTAATATTACCTATTTTACTGGTTTTATTGTGGGATAACCTTTGGTCATTGGCATTTTTTAAAAGAGAAACGGGCGATGCCATTACAACTAGGCTAGACCGGAGGTGTTTTTCATTGACAGCAAACTGCTTATTTGTTTGAAATAGTGGATACGTATAATTCCGAAACAATTTTCTAGGGTATCACTTCTGTCGAACACTTCCCAAATAGGCCGAACAAGAAATGTGAAAAAATTTCGCACGCGTACGCAATGGATTCCCCCCCCCAAAAAAATATGGAAATCACAGAACTAAAACATTTAGGCTTTTGGACCAGCCCCGTCGAATGTAGCCCGTCCGCGCTGTGAACTATTTGGCGTCCCTAAGCGATCGTGTGAAACTGCCGCGGAAACCACACCGATCGGTTGAGGTACCTTAGATCAGATATACATGACATACGTACGCCCTTAATCCTTCTTATCTACAAACCACTGCGTCTTACTCGATGTGTTCCGAGTTAAATTTAACTGCCGGTTGTCAGCTTGTGCTGGCTGCTGTGATCTGTTTGTGGAAAAGCTGCCCAAACACACCAAAATGTGAACATCGATGAGGACATGTGATCCTGTTGTCAACAGACATATAGGTATGTGGTTGCCGAGAGAATGTTTAAAGCACATCCGAAATGTTAGCTAGTTATGACGCAATGCGCGATGACGTAATGACAAGAGGGCTGACAATGGTGAAGCGCATTGGCTTTGCTCTTTATTCGTACTATTCATAGCCACCTACAATCTGACTGTCGCCGGGTTCCTTTTGTGTGTTGTAGATTGCAATGAGAGATAAACTGATCTGGCTGGGACTTGATTCAAATAAAACGCTTGCTGCCCATGATGGAATTATGTTCAAACATTTTCACTGGACGACCACCTAAAACGTGTTCACTCGGCTACATAAATCAAATAAGAATTGCCTGAATTTGATCGGTCCCGGAAGACGGAGATCAAGAAAACCATTGATATTAATGGTGCGAAATGTCTTTACGGTGCACTTTATAGACAAATTCATAGCAGAGATTTAAAAATCTGCCTTATATGAAGCTTGGTTTTGCATGCGAAAGGATAGTGAAAAAAGGATACTTGAGACTTTGTTATTGAAGTAAAGCATGTAATTCCAGCAGTCTGCATAATCCTCCAGGTTATAAAAGTTAATAGTCGACGTGTGTAGCGAAGGCGCATACAAATTGGAAGGATTACCCGGAGCACAGTTAGGTCGAGATGTGTCGAAGAAACCAACAAGGAAATAGGTCTCTTCCGGGACTGCAAAAGTCGAGCTGCCCCACACAGATCACAGCACACAGAAGTCCGTAAGGTCTCCAGAAAATAGCGTCTGTAACTGTTATACGAGCACAATTATCACCCCAAAAATATATTTTCAATAGGAGACTATCCCAAAAGAGGATACGTTACAAGCATGTCTTAAAGAACTGTTACGGAATCCATACACAAGCAATCCCGACTACATTGAGAGTCTACGATTTTGTTACCCAATGAGCGATTTCATCCTCTGAGGTAGGTCCTGCACCGCAGGATCTATAGCTGAATACACCAAAAGCCACACTTTGGAAAACAAGCCGATGCGGCAATGGCTTCTAAGCAGTTCATGATATGGATAAATTAGGTGACGATTCTTGTATTCAGATCCAAAATACTATCGTGATCACTCAAACGCTAGCCAACACTTACAGTGCTAACTAGAGCGTTCACGCTAAGTACGTCCCTCGCAGTACTACTCCATCAAACGACTGACTTGAGTAGTTGGGTTTCGCAGAACAGTTACACACAACTCCTTGCCAGTTACGAACAATAGCACCTAATAGCTGCACAAAAATGAGAATTGGGAATAAAGGGGAACGATCGAGATCATTAGGGAAGCCTACAAGAACAAGTACTTGAAAATTCGAAGAGCAATTCGAAGAGTAATACACAGTCGGCAGAATTAGCAAATCACGTTTCGCGGGCCTTACCCAACATAAGCCCGGTGCACAGTAGCAGATAAAATTGGTCTCGAACGTTCAGCTAGTGTGGGGCAACGTGATAGTCACTGAGATCGATAACGTGCTATGGTCCCCCAAGATTTTTAACCATATGCAAGGAAGAGCACGTGAGCTTCAGCCAGGAAGGTGCGATGTTCTCGCAGCACTTGCTTTTGACTCTAGCTGATTTTGCCTCCTACTGCCGGGGCACGACCAGTAGTCTGCGAAATTTTCGCTTGCAAGCTTTTATTGGTGGACAGTGGATGGGTGTGTTGGTGGTAGTGCGAGGCGAATCAGCCGAAGACCCTTGTATATCTTGTTCTAAAAATCTTCAGGAAACCGCTTCAATTTTTGTGCCATATTTTAGGGATCTGAATTACTAAGCTTGAACACCGCTCATAGCCTCCAGAGATAGTCACAATACCAGGAGAGTTCAGCAGTTTTACTCCGGTGGCCTTTTTTCGGGCGGTTCATTGAACGCTTCCAGAGATCAAACCGTCGCTCGGTATGCCGCAAGCGCATGGCGAATTTTTCACTGTTCACAGTTAAGAGTAAGTACAATCACAATCCAACCATCCAAACACATTGAAGCCCATGTTAGGAAGATTTTTAGTTCCCTTCACAGTTTCTTCCTCTTTCTATCCATTGATATCTCATCAGGATAATCGACCGATGAGTTTATGAAGCTTGGATTGTCCCCCTTTTTGATAAGGCTTAGTTATTGATTCATGGTTTACTTTCACTTGCCTTTATTAGTAGTGTTTTACTGGATAGTCGCGGTAGTGAACAACTTCCCTTCTTACGATTGCACATGAACTGTGGGTCCCGCTTCGAGTCATTTCTGTGCGCAGTAAAGCAAGAAACACGCACGATTCATGTATAACCTTGAAAGACATGGTACCAAAGCTGGAAGGAGTGCGAATTACGGGCCGAAATGATAGCGCTCGTTTGTTCCTCCTCATTACGAGGAGGCTATAATTAGTCACATGCGTGTGTACCGGGTTCGACTATGTGCGCATGCATGCGATAGCCTGTTCATTTCAAGATATAGCTGCGCGTGTACAAGCACACCATCAGTAATTCGCCCGCCTGTTCCTCGGTGAGACGAAGAAACACGAATTAGCCTCATATATCATCGTCATCATCATCATGATCATCGCCCGTCTTGTCAGTTGGGAATGCACACACGCATATCCCATTGACCCCCTCCCAGTCATTCACCCACCTCCACCTGCACTGTCCGCCGCTAAGGGGCTGGAGGATTAAACACGTGCACATTCCCATTTAGAATTCTGAAGCGTTGGTACCGCCCCCATTCTCATCGCTTTTGAGGGGGTAGCGGTGTGCACAGTGTTTGTGTTCGGAAGACGACCAGAGTTCGGGCTTGAAATGGACCCTGTGCGCCAGTGTTGAGTTTATGACCAAGAGGCTGCTGTAACTGCACACGTACAGTGATGCTGTGTACATGTATATAGGCGCATCGCTCTGCAAGGGTTTGTTATTGACTATGCATATGTTTGTGCAAGGGCGAGTGCAGTCGATGATGGGAGTCAATGCAAAGTTTAATCATACTTCGACACCTAATTAGAGTGACGTGCAAATAGAACAACGGAACAAGCCCTGCGAAGCCGACAGATTGTGTTCGCATGAATGCAAAACCGGTTGTTTGCTGATCAAATCGCTGTAACAGCACGCGTAGCTCCCAGTAATCACTTTGTGGAATGTTCATACGTCCTAATGAAATCCAGTGTATTTGTTGTTCATTGACGCTCACCCAAACTCATACGTTTCGCATAGCACAGCTGTATAGAGAGCTACATCAAACCGTTTGCGAAGTAGCGTACAAGTTCTCCTGGAGCGACAAGAATTGGCCTATTCTTAGTGACATCAGCACTGGGTACGAACATCCTGGGAAGCAACCCAACATAAGAACATTGTAAACATCGTTCAGGATCTCTTTAATGTTTTTCAAGGTGACTTGCGGTTATTCATTGAAACGAGAAGAGCGCGTAAAAAACGAAGGAATCATGCCTACCTGAAAACTTATGATTCTCCCTTCATTACCCTTCTATTGAGTGGGGCTTAGTGCATGCTGCCCCAATAGCCCACCATATTCTCCATTGCTTCTTCCTCACAAAAATCATGGTTTAATTGGGATCCTTGAAGGGTAATAGATGTGGAATTGTCTGTTTTGCGAAGTGTAACAGCAGTACTCAGTTGGCAGCTTCATAGTTTGCTTATATGATGGCTACGAATTACAAAAAGCACCTCCCCTTCCCCTTCCAGCAGTTAGCACTTCTTTCTTTTGTGGACAAAGGCATATAATGATTTCGTTGAGAAAATCCGCAGCTCCATACAGTCATTGGTCACTGAGATGATAAGAAAAATATGAGTTAATAACGTTTGCTCTACTACGTTCTTCCAGCTGGACAACGCCAGGACGATATACTAGTAGAATAGGGGGATTTACGTGTTAGCAGTGGTTGTTGTTCAACTGAAATGGTCAATAAGGCGTAATTCTACTTCATGACCTGCGTGTCTGCATTGCTTACATCTCCTAACACTTATCTTCATACTGGCCAAACTAAAATGTTTGAGTGATCATGTGTTTTGAAGATATGGAAAGCTATTTTCAGAGAATAGTCACGTGGAGTGATTCGGTTAAACGGCGGATGCCTTTATTCATTCTTTAGCAGTGCAATCTGTTCAACTGATTCGGCAGAGAAAAAGTTACGCTACATCCCTCTTAAGTTCACAAACAAATGGCAGAAAAATATTACCGATATTCTGCATAATCTTCTACGAATCTCGTTTCCTTTTATATATCCTCTTGATGACTGTCTATTGCTTTCGTTTTCCATAAACTGCAATATTTCCTTGTTACTGTAGCCTGAGACTTGCTCATCACCGTCTGTGGGTTGGAACGGCCAGAATAATCACCGCGTCCGTCATTACACCGTCGTATCCCCTGTGTCGATCCATAAAATTGTACTCCTTCTGTTTCTTGGAACGTAATTTGGAAACTCCTACTTTCCGCGTAGAAATGTCCCATTTTCCGTAATATTACACTTGGTTTTCTCCGTTGGACATTGGCAAATTCCACGCTCATCCTCCTCGGTAATTTCTGTAAAACATCATAGTTTGTTGCTTTGTATAGCGCATTGCATTTTCTACATATGTTGCTCATTCCTGGTTCGAACAACCGCAAAGTCATTTGCGTAATCTCTGTTGTAGTCCTGCAGTACAAAACACGATTACAGGAAAATCTGATTCGATCGTATCAGTGAAGCGGTCGCGTTCGGAGATCAGGACTATCCGTATCTTTTCTCATTGGGTAAAGCTAGACGACCGAGAGGCGGTCGAATCGAGTGGTTCCTCAATCACAAAAAAGGTCATCCTTGCGTGTACAGGAAGCTAAAACCATCTGTGGACACAGCGTAGCAAATAATGACACTGGAAAGAATGCCTATGTGTTGGGTCGAATTTGTTCTCTCTTCAGAAAATTACTCTGAACTTTTTCTCTTTGTTCCCCTACTGTCAGTAAAGTTTTTTGTTACCGCATTTCACCATAAACCTGAGACGCGCTGTTTGATGTTTGCGCGACTGCCGTTCAAATTTCTCCTGTTTGCCTTCATACCTGCAGCATAATTTGTCAAACCGAAGTGGTGAGAAATTCCATACTCACTGAAGGGTTTTGACAGTTGCTTGGACGCCAAGCTCAGCCGAATATTTCTGTGTTGCATTACTAACTGACAGCGTCTGTATCTTCGTGTCACTGAATTCTTCCGACTTTTAGTTCTTGGTGATTCTCTCATTATCAAACAAGCATTCACTCTTCAGTCTGTTTTCCACTTTACTACACTTGTTTCTAACATGCTACGAATCACACCACAAAAATTTAATGCTGTGCCTATGTTGCCTCTTTCGAGAAACAAGATGTAGTCTATTTTCTTGATTTAACTACTCACGAAGTTGCTGAGAAGTCTTCGACAGCCCACTACCGCGTGCACCCTTCTTAGCGTCCATCAGGTACGTGCATTCCCCAAGTTTCATCAACGTCGGTTTCTCCCACATTGTACGAATTCCGTGAAATACACTCAAGTGCACACTAATTTGGTTTTATCGGGTGGCTCAGATGAATCTCTCCTTTACTACATTCCTCCGATGGATGTACTGCAGAAAGGCCGCCTCATTTTTCAGTTGGTACAATCTTCGAGATGTGGCGGTCCATTTTTTCTTGAAGGAAACTACTCAAAAGGTTGCTGAAATTTGTTCCACAACTGACGATCGGCTTCGCGCTTCTTGGACTGCATAGTTATGAGTGCAGCTAATTGAGGCAGGCTTTGTCATAAATCAATACGCTACTTACTTGAACACAAGCATCACCAAGATCGAGCTTACGTGGAATATGATGTCTTCATGGCATATGGAAGGATGTGACGGAATTTAAAATGGGAGCCCGTAGGTCTCTATAGGCAGAAGTTGGGTCTAGAAAAATATATATTTCCAAAAAAGTAACCAGCTACAAAGTGGCGAACGAAGTTATGGTTCTTAATTTCGATTTTCTCAGAGTAACGAATCTAGCAACATGCTGATATCAAGATAGCCATTGCGGTGCTGACAAACGGATGCCTTATTTCACAAAACCGGATGAACACTAGTAGATGAGTAATATGGAAATAAGTAGCTGTGAACTCATTTTCCCCTTTGATTATGAAAACTGTCACAAAACTCACCAGCACGGTAGCTCAACGTAACGTCCGTTTTATTCACCTGTACCTTTATTGCAAAAAGAATAGTGATCTTATGATATTAACAACGATTCTACCTTCGGTATTTGGTCGTCTACATAGTCTTATCATCTGTAAGAAGTTCTGTTTTTTCTCACGCTCACTAGGACTATTCGAAACGCTATTAAAGTTAATCGTTTTTCAGATTTTTTCTGCTCCCTTGTGACTCAGGACTTCTGCACACGTGTCCCATAAACCAGCTGCAGCCAAAATTTCGCTCTTTTCAAAACAAACGTGCTACATGCGATAGAGATGTGGAGCACCATTAGGACATTCTCATATCAGAATAGATTGGACACATAAAGTGATGTAAATTCTACTTCATTTTTGGTCTTCGAATAAACTCGGTTCAGGTCCAGCTTCTCGGTCACTCCATAGATCCCTAACTGGTGCCTTCAGATTGGGAGGGGCACTGAATGATCTGTCTCAGTTGAACGAACACTTAACCAGCAAGCGTCACACGGTGCCGATAAGATTAGTAAACAGATAGTGTTCTGGTCAAGCTGGTAATAGGATATTTGATGATTTCGTTTGCTGGGTCGCTTAGATTGAAACAACATCATGACGACACATTGTTCTTTTGCGAAGCAGTAAGAGATGAGCTCCAAGAGTCCTAATATCAGGATCAACCGATCTCTGCCAGTCTAGTATGTCCAGATGTCTTCTTGGTCTCTTGTATCCCCCAGTGTGACTTCTTCTGGTATGAGCAGTGCAAGTGAAAGGCCAAAAGACTTGGACCGTCGAATGTGAATCGGTTCCCATTAATGAATCCGGATTTGATCTCCTATTCACTCCATTCTAGGCTGTATTTGTATTGAAGTAAGCAACAGGGCCTTCCTCCTATCCTTGTTCTTCTTCTAAATAGAAGGAATTTCTAAGTGCTTTTGGTGTACACTTGTTTCGTTATTTCGTCTCCCTCAAAACTGGCTTACTTGTTATTTGGTGTGACAGATACTTTCCACATTACTCTTTGGGTGCATTTGGAATAAGGCATTAGGATTTGGTTCGGAAGCAGTTCACAAGTACATTCGACCGGGCCAGCTAGGTTTGCAGCCTGCTGGCCACTGGGAATTCCCGGCAGACAAAATTTGCCCTTCTAAGATAGCACCAATAATCTACATACCATAATGAAACTAACTAAAGTGAACTGTTGTTTCTTGTCATCAGCAAGTATCAGAGATTATCAGAGAGTAACTGAGATTATCACATTCACGAACTTGCAATTTTGGCTTAGTCTGAAAACATTTCCGAAACGGGTGCAACGAAGTAATCCCGGTAGCTTTCCACATTCGATTTTCCGTAGCTAAAGGCTACATCGTAACTATACTTTGCGGATAAATGCACTAGCTGACGTGTTAGAAGTTTTAATGCCTCCGCATGTGGCAATGCTATTCCAGCCAACTTACGATTATAAGTCAATAGGTGGAAGCAGATTCTTGTCTTGAATATATCCAGTATGAACTTAAGTACACACAGCGCAAACGATAAGATGGACTCGAACCAGCGAATGCTTGCTTGTATCCCGACTTTCTGAATTCCTTCTGCTGGAAAATACCGGCTAAGCGGTGACTCTGGCAAGCAGAATTCCGTGTTCACTTCACCAATGGAATATGGAGATAACATTCGAAACTTTGGTAGGTTGTAGAGCTACGGGCTCTCATCACACCTCGCTACCATGTGTTCTATGCGCTTCCTTGCATCACTAAGCTTACTTCATTTCAAGGGTGATATTCACCGAGAGGAGGGTGCCGTTCCCCTCCACAAGCTAATCAGGATCCGTCCACTGTGTAGTTCAACTTGATCTCTAACACCCACCCTTACATCACAGCAGACGGCATGCCTCTGGTCAAGCTTGGCACGCGACACGTACGTCGGTTTAGAAAGACTCGTATCTTGTACACAGATTGGGGGGAGGGTGCTTGAAGTGGCACTTCAATTGGTGCACTCCACTTGACAGAAGTCAAGTCCTACAAAAGTGGCTCTGGTCATACAACACGAGGATGAACACAGTGGGTGTGTCGGAATTAGTGGGAGATGGCAGTGAAGTGGAAATCCCAGCTGAGGCGTGATCTTGATGGAGAAGTTCACATGCACAAGCCGAAGAAAACAAGGCATTTAAGTTCGAGAGGGAGTTCTTTCTTACACAGTATTTGTCTGAAGAACGCCAACCAGCACAACGGGACCACCGTGTAATTACTCCCAAACCGAGAACTACCTTCTATGAGATAGGGGATGGAAAGCAACAGTAAGATGCGCCCATGTATCTGACTTCTCCCCGGTGTCGTCCGACGCTGCCTTTATACTTTATCTAACGTGTTTGGTGAATTCGGGATGTCTCACATCTACTTTGGCTCACGATGACTGCGTATTGTGTGCACCTCATTTCTCAACTTACCCGAAAACCATTACAGAACAGCTGGTCAAATATCCTATGATCACCTTAGGAAAAATCTCCATAAACTCAAACACCGACAATTTTGTTCCACACATCGGTCCACTATAGTTGCACGATCTTTTCTGTAAACGACTGCTTCCTTGCCTGTTTTGATTTTAAAAAGTCTCCTATTCATAATCAACACTTGCGTAAACAACTTTGCTAATATTATATTTTGGTGATCTCTCAGTATCATCATTCCTTATGAGGTTATCATACTCATACTAATCTCCAACAAATTTTGGGTTGCTGATGCGAAAACAATTACCACACGAGGTCCCAACAGACTACCACCGGTACTGTCTGTTTTTGAAAAAAAAAAACTATCAATAACGCAACGTGCTCGTATAGTGAATTCGACTTATCAACAGGTCCGGAGCTAAGAGCTTGCACAAATATGATGACCTCAAAGGCTGAATGCAACCAGGTGCGTTGGAGAGTTGCGTCAAACTACGTAGCAGTTGGTGTTTGCGTCAGATGGCTGCAGGCCATCATCTTGTCACTTCATTTTAGGTGTCAACATACATTGAGCCGATGACTGACGTAAGAATGAAAAGCTGAACAAAAACAAGTAGTTGCGTTAGTTTTGCAGCGTCCTCATATTGTCACATAGCGGCCACGTTCTACATCCGACAGTGGTTGCGTTTCACTTTCAGTTGGTGTACATTTCAAATAAACCAAACTTTTGGGTCTCGTGTTAGCAACTCCGTCAATGAATTGGGGATAATTAGGCATATGGTGCCTTTGGCTTGATGTTTCCAAACTATCACGATTGTCGGACTGTACAGACATCGAAATTCAATTGAGGGAAAGAATTGCATGAGCGCGCCAATGCCACCGGAACAAATCACCGCCGTGACGACAAACACCACTGCAAATCAAAAGTCACTGGAACCTAATCGATACACTCAATCACGACACGCAGTTATCTAGGCCACGTGTATTTGAGGACTCCAAGGCAACCATAGAACTTATTTTAGGACGTTTTGCATTATGTTCCGCTTTAGCTCGCGGCTTTGGGAGGCCATGTTGTGAGTGAGATAATACACTGGTGACTTCGTTCATTGTTTGGCTCCTTTCTCTTACGGCCGGGTAGTGTTTGGTGCCATCCTGTAGGTACATACATGGAAGTTTCTCCCGAGCACTGAGACGTGTCTAAAACGGTTGTGATTAGGATGCAGCCAGGTAGCGAGGAATCTCTCGTCATATCGATACCACATATCTTTTCGTATCCTAGAGAATCGGGATTATGAATCATGACGAGGTATATATGAATAAGTTCAAGGACGTCATACAAAGAGTTGCACAAGCAGCTATACGAAGAACTATTTTCTTCAATACTCGCGAGACTTTTACGCCAGCAAGCACTTCGAGCATTGGCATTGTGTCCATGTATTTTGCATTTCTAATTCCCCAGACTTGGGTACACCGTCAACATATCCACTTAATTAGCGCAGCTTTGGATGAAGAAAAGATGTGATTCAACTCTCCTCTCAAACCTCTTGGAACTTTCCTAATGTTGTTACATTGGAGGATCACATTTGTGAACTACATCCACTCCGAACAACTCAGCACATTGGTCTGAAACCAATTCAAAGATGTAATGTGCCTCAGGGGGAAGTTTTGCGGAATTGCCCAGTGTTTTTCCTCAGAGTCTTACAATGACTGTGCATAATTCATGGGTTTGGTGGGCACTACTGTCACTTCTTGGCAAGGATACTACATACCCTTCCAATTTTTCGGCCTGGTGCCTCAGAAGCAATAGGAACGGTTGGGCTACCTATTTGATAGGGTGCGGGGCTATTTATAGGTGACTCGGAGACCTACAAGCTTTACCACCAGTATAAATCAGAGGCAAGATTAGAAATGCGGAAAAGACACTGGAAATTACTTGGGGTTATATTTATCTTCTAGAGTAGGGTGATCTAACACGCGCTCATGGCCGACAGAAAATTTTGCCGTAGGCCTCCAAGGAAGAATTCTTTCCTCACAGAGGTGATTCTACAGCGATGCTGGACGCATATCCGTAAACCATGCGAACATGGGTGCCAGCACTCAATTCGTGTCTTTAAGTATACCTGGGACGCATCAGATTTTATGGCACTCGTATTCAATGCCAAGTGTCGTGATTTCGAACTTACACTAGCTTTATGTGAAGACCACTCAACTTATGCTGGAAGGCCGTAAATACTCCTTGCATGTGTGCCACCTAGAAGTTCCTAGTGCGGGTTCAACAACTTGATTTGTCACTATGGTAGTTCAGAAACCAGTTTCAGCCAACGAAAATCTTATCAAAGCGTGAGTAACGTTTTTTGTACGAGACACCCTCATTTCATATAAATTAGAATGACTTTTTGTCTTTAGAGCGTTTGTGACCGCCTAAAAATTTGACGATCAGTGATGGGGAGTTCTGCGCCAGGTTTAGACATTGTACGAAACCGCTTTTCAAGGAATGTGCCGAAGAAAGGAACGGTTTTAGAGATTCGCGATTGTTTACAGTATTAATAGAGAAGTCCCTGTATGCAGGAGACTTTTGACTCAGAAACTCCAAATAGGCGACAGTTTCTGCGGACCATTTGCTTCGTATTGTGAATTTCGCGTCCGAAAATCCGCCAGCTATCGAGAGACAACAGCTTAGCTCCACAGATTAACTTCAAATCGATATGAAACCAGCGAAATTTTACTCATTTATGAACTAAAGAAACGCAAGCAGGTTAGAGGGAAGTATGTACCCAACCGCGCACTGGTTACGTCCACACGGTTGGTGACGGAATGTCTCTACGTACGTTGCCATGCTCGGTGAGCAAATGAGTAGCAGATCCCGATCCCCTGCAGATAGGTAATTTCGCTTGTGATCTCAATTTCATTTTCTTCCTTGGATGAATAAAATTTGGTTGGTTGAGTTCTGTTCATCCAAGAGAAGCTGAGAAACACCCAGATCTCGCCGACCAGTTGACAAAGGTAACATAATTGTCCAAACTTATGCGACGGACCTAATTCCAACTCCGTTGACCCGTTTGTTTCTCCCAGAAGGAACAAAGATGATACGATGGATGGAACGATCAAACGGTTGTGCTAGTGTTCGCTAAAATCAGTTGTCAGGTAAGGTGCAAAGACGACAACAAATATATATCAGGAGAGTAAGCTTTGCACGACCAGATAAAATGCCGTTTATTCAAGGAAAGACCTTTACAGGCGAATGAGGTGAAAGATATATAACTAAGTTGTTCATATTAAATAAAGACTCACATAGTCTTCTCTGCATTTACATTCTTCGAGCAAAATGAACAAAACGTGTCTATTACATACAATCGTTCCAAAAACATGTGAATAACAGACAAGGTTTATATGGTCTTCATAAAAGGAGCTACTCATAAGGTTGCTGAAAGCTCTTTGGCAGCTCACGACCGGTTTCGTCCTTCTTGGGCTCACCAGATGGGCACAGTCCTCGAGTTTCTGTAAATCTAATTTCTGCCTGAACCAAAATTGCACGAAAGTCGACAAATGCACTCATGGGTGCCGCTTCCTTCCATTCATGATCCCCTATGATGTGACCTTTCACTTACTTTGCGTTGAACACGTTATTGTCAATTCAGAGATCTTCCACATCTTCAGGCACGAATGGACTACATGCGCTTTCTGGATGCACCGGCTGCTCACATACACATTGAAAGACCTTTTCACACTCATCCGCAACGTACAGATTTCGCAGCAAACGCACTGTTCTTTTGAGATTTTCCGAAAAGTGCTTGGCCGCGAACTTATTCAGCTTTGTTTCTAACCTGGCAAGTATGTTTTTCAGCTGTTACTGATCTTCGCCGCATTCAGTCACCAGTCATAGTGACGAGTCACGTGCTATCCTCACGGTCGGGACATTGAGTGGTAATCAAAACTGAGAATAGTTCACTGACACTGTCTGAGCATCGCTTTCTGGACGTGTGAGCGTCAAGCTTATTGAATACGGTTGAGAATCAATTATAGGTTACACTCAATATAATATTTAAGGACGGTTTTGTGCTACAAATAGCAACCATTCAGACATTTAGAATAAAGACGGCTTCGTGATTTGTGTGGAGCATGTGAATGTCCTGATCTGATTCACAGCTAGAAAAAGCAGGAAAAGCTTGTGGCCTTAATGGCGTTTCGAACAACTGTCACCAACCCAACACTCAGCGGAAAACTGACTCAGATAAATTCAACTATACTTGCTGACCATCATGTTCTGAT
Organism: Clonorchis sinensis; assembly: GCA_003604175.2. NCBI lineage: Eukaryota > Metazoa > Platyhelminthes > Trematoda > Opisthorchiida > Opisthorchiidae > Clonorchis > Clonorchis sinensis. The sequence continues at coordinate 205,412,280 of CM030369.1, forward strand.
TTACTCTTTCGGAGTAGAAGCGTTTAGGTTCTTGGTTCAATCCCAGAAATTCGTTCTTGAGACCGGCCTTGATGATATGCAGCCGAAAGCAATGTTGTGTGTGCTAGTTACCGTCGCTGATTTGATCTTGGCAGGGTCACCCTATCTTGATGAACATTCCTTCTGTATACTTGCACAATGAGAGCGTGATGTGTATGATTTATAGGCTTCTCTAGGAATGCCTCGACGATGCACATTACGGTTCGGTCGTCATCTAATGTTGGTATATGAAGCGTCTCAGGCTTGTTTGAAGCCAAGTAGCCCTTTTGAAGGACATACCAAGGAATGCCTTTAACGTCAGACTTGTGTGTTGTTGTTAGTTATGAAGTGATGGTGTGGCTTCATTGTGCTCAATTCAGATCCCGTAATGCGACTTGCCTCTATGTTTGATCCGCCGACCTTTAATAATAAAGGACAGTTCGTAATTCTGTAAACCGCTGCCGGTGTCAGTCAATGAACTGGCCAGAGTTGTGGCCAGTTGGCTTTGGAAGCCAAATGCTGTATGGATGAAGTAAATTCTATACAGAAGACCAAGTTTATATAACGTGGACTTAGAAGACAAATGCCGGATCGGAAATCAAACCAACGGTGGTTCGCTTTTTGAGTGTTTCACCAGTCGAACTTCTGCAACTGCTGGCCCATGCTGCCGATTTGTACGTGAACTTCACGTTGATTAGCCACGTCTATACCCAGAAGAAAAATAGTTAATGTCGTCGTCACTGATTCGGTTTTGTCAAACGAAACGGACTTTTATGTTACTCGAATATACCAAATGTATTATTTTGGGTTGACATATAATAGGCAGCGATAAATAACTCGGAATAAAACTTAACTATGTATTATGTGAAAGGAGAAGCAGACGTCTAATCAAACCATGCTACTACTACTCATAGAAAGAACGTGTTGAAGAGTGTACTTCGAAGAACAAGGCTACGTCCTACATCTACATGTATTGCGAGAAATAGACTCCCTTATTCTTCCGGGATGAGACCAGTCTTATCACAGAATCTAGAAATATGTCTTTGCATGCACACATTTCTGTGCACAAATCAAATCTACCAAGTTTGGGCGATGGTAATAGAATCCATTTGGGAACTTTTGAGCTGGTGCCAAAGAGCCGCTAAATAAACACAGAGACACACTTTAGATTACGTCTTTCATAGTGCATCTATTGCCAGCAATGAAAACATCATTGTAAGGTTCGTAAACTACTCACATTTCAACATGAATATAGTTTTAACGAAAGACTCAACTGAGTCAGGCTGAACCTCTCGTTTATGATGATCGAATTGTTTTCAGCATCTTCATCAGTAGTATGTTCCGTTTAGGCATTGATGAAAATTTATACATGCCTATAGTGCACTAGAGTATGGCCAGGAACATTATGTTTGCTGAACTACCACACACCACATGATTGGGCTCCTAAAAGGAATGGTATCAGACTTACCTTCGAGACAGAATTGGCTTGGGAAGCCGGCACACTCAGTATTTCATGGACTGTCCTGAAACTTGTGGGTTTCTCCACAGTGACGGCGCACACAAGAACGCTAGATGAAGAAGCTCACTTAGCTGGTGGAAGTTGGAGATGGCAGGTTGTAGTGGCAAGCAGTTTGCAGAACAGTTACCTAATGCTTCTCTCACCATGTCATATGAGTCTGTCTCACAGAAAAGTGCCACAAATAAACGTGTCCCCCGTTTAGTTTCCATGCGGGAGGAGAGCATTTATGACCACTCTCGTGAGTGCGCGTTCTTTGGGAAAGACGTTGCAATTGGAAGTCCAATAACGTTCGGAAAATGTTTTCTGAGAAACCTTTCTGGCAAATCAATGTGGGTTTTTCTGTCTAGTTTACCTTCGACTTATCAGGTATTCATTGAGTTCAGCCGGTAGGTCCCTGTTTCGACAAATAAATAGTCGTGGATTTGAATCTTTTCTCTCTCCCACACGATGAACAGTTGGATCCCGTTGACAAGTCCATTTAGCTGCGTGTTTTGACATGAATCAGGCTTCGGTTTTAAACCACAGCCAGAGTGACGAGCATGAATCGTTCGTTTCATAAACTTTCTAGGGAAATACCGCAGCGCAGCGCCTTCAAGGAAGTTTGTAGTGCACTTTGACGATGTTCTTCCTGTTTAATGATGAGAATAACATGGGGACGAATGTGGCTTGACTTCATCTCGCCACCGTAAAAACGGAGACCTAGGAATATTTTTAGCAGTGCTGTCAGTTCGTTCCTTCATATAAACAAACTGGACTTTAGATAACAATGTCTGGCGATCTGAGGATTAGAAAAGAACTATTTGGGTCTGCATGGGCACCGGAAACATTTTTTCGCCCGTATAAATAATTTTTCCCGCCGATGTTCAAATGCCATTGACAACATTGATCAAAGACGTTGCCATTTACAGTTGTCTTACAAAAACAGGTGTTTAGACAACCTTAAAAAGTCTCACACAATGACAGGATGCATTCTAGTGTAAAAAAAATTGTGAGGTTCTTTGCTAAGAAATCATGTACAGAAGGGAAAACATGTGAAAATAACGAGGATCAGAATTAAGTTTGGTATGCCCTGTAAACTCAGTGTGATTTGCACCTGATCATACAGGATCCATTGTGGAAATTGCGTTTAAGACTTTTGACCTTCTCCTCTGTTACCTGAGCGAAACATAGCCACGCCTACCTGAGTAACATTTTGGGATAGTAGTATTTTTTTAGGAAATCAATTGATCGAGACCAGTTTAACCTTCGAAGCTGCTATCATAATGTCAACCACATGATCATTTAAACATGTGGACTAGTGTTTTTCCACTCCTGGTCAGCAAGCATGTTTCATACAAAAGTGAGCTGCGGTGGTACCAGGACTCTCAGGGATCCAAACCACAAGGGTTTGATTAGAGTGCTACCTCATTCCATGGATAGCACTAACAGGTTTTGGTTATTAATTTATAGCAATATGATTTCTTCGTTAAATTAATAGAACAACAGAATGAATAACTGTTCCCTTTTTGGGCCTTCTGTTTCTACCAGTGTACTTCACCAGGTTTCTGGTTACACTCGAAACTGGGTCCAAGTGGGCAGTAGTTAGAAATCGCCAACTGTCCGCTTTCAGAAACAGCGAAAGAATTACATTCAGTGAGATATTGGAAGTTTTGTTAATTATTGATCCTTTACCGTCACCAAACGTAACTGACTTTCTTTTATAAAACGCAGTTTATTTATATAAATCCTTCAGTTAGATCATTCAGGGTGTCGTAAAACTGACCGGGCAATCGGCGGAGTTGAAGGGCACGGGCGGCCAAACAACGGGACGTGAGTTCCAGGTGCGAAAAATCTGGACGTTCTGTGGAGAGTTTCCGGGTCCAAATCTTACTTTTGTGTAGTCGGCTGCACATTATCGATGAGTTGGATCAAGGATAAACAGCGGTCTTTATTTAAGGCTGCGAAGAGTTTATCACGGATTCCCTTATTCCTTTCAGAAGTGGTATCTGACGTCCAATTCACAGTAGCAGTAGTTGAAGATCCTCCAAAAAGAGTGGTAAAAAGTGTAAATTTATGGAACTGAAGAAAAGCAGTAACGGTAGTCATTATATTCCCTGCATGATTTGTTTATAAAAAAAACTCGGCACCCTACTCTATTGGTTCAAGTATTAACATCAATGATGTAAACAATGGCAAACAGCTAGTCTTGATTTATACCATCAAAGTTTTTCAACCAAAGCCTAAAAAAGTGACAATTTGCGTACGTCTCGCAGTGAGAATTGTTGTGATTCTTTCAAGTACGTCAAAGTTATGCTTTCAAAATTCAAGAAACAGATGCCGGATCGCATGTATTGATGTTCTTTTCAAAGCTGGATTTCATTAGTCAGCCCTATCGCGTGACATGACAATTTATGCGAAAAGTGTGCTTCATATTTGCTCAGTGGAGCAAAACTCAACCTCCCCCCAAACTATTTGCCACCTCCTGATGTCTTGCAGATTACAAACAGCCTTTAACTGAAATCGATATGAAAGATTCTAGCGTTTGGCAGATGCTAAACAGAAGAGTGTGCAGTTAAGGGTAGTAGCTGAATCTTTGCTACCTCACTAATCAAACGAATCCCCTACCGTCTGAACTACTGTAGATACTGAAGTGTGTTGAGTGCAACAGGACTGTACGGTAGTAGTAGTACTGTGCTGTAGTATTGAAGCGCTTAAAACTGAGGCACGTAAACTTTTACAGGGGCTCCGTTTTCGATGGCCAACCAAGTTGACTTGTGGTATTGACATCTCCCAACTACTTTGGTAGTTCATTACAGTCTACACTTAAGGAGGCAAAGAGGTATTTTGTTGTACGGGTGTGAGACGTAGTCCCTATGAGCAGCGGAACTCAAACGTCCACAGGTCTTTGAGAACCGCAGTTTCAGAATAGTAGCTGATGTAGGCTAGTGTCCGCGAAGCCGCAGTGAGGTGATTAGAGAACGATTGTTCGGTTATACATTAGGGATTTCAACTGAAGTGTGTCCAGCACCAAAAGCTGCCGAACTTGGTCCATGTACCGCGAATGTCTGAGTATAGTTTGCCGAAGGGAGTGCTGTATTCCGTGTCTAGTTCCGAGTGATCCAAGCAGATATGTGACCAACGTTTGACCTGGCAGAGGAGTATGAGAAAGATAAGAAGTTCTGAGTGCTGTCGCTGCTAGTGGCCTTCAAGGATGGGGTCTTTGTCACGCCTCGTGTGCATGGTTGGAAACACTGCTAGTTATGGCTGCCAACCCATTTCAAAAGCGTTCCAGCTGTCAGTTTCCATCCAGATAGTATTAAAGTGTCCAAATGCGTAGGCACTTCGGGATATTTGTGTTAAGTTAGCGCTTGATCGCTTTACCACCCTGCTTTATTCTGTCCTTCATAATAAGCTTTCGAGTAAATTATGGTTGTACTGCAGCGAAGCACCATTGTTTAATATTGATGTTATTTTCCCGATGATGACGATGGCTGAGAAAAAACTGTCATCAGTTTACCCCTCTAAATAGGTGGTAGTGAAGGATAATTTTCAAACAAATACACCGTAAAACCTTCGATAAATACACTCATTTGCAAATCAGTTTGGTTTTGCGAGAGACTCGCCTGGAACCCAACTAAATCTCTCGTTTGTGATGTTTCCAGGCATTTGAATGTGCTGCACCAGGCCGCCTCATGTTCCAGTTGCTACGATATTCGAGATATTGTGATACACGTATATACGTAATGCATTAGTCATAAGGTCGAATAATTTTCAGCAACTTTGTGAGTAGTGCATGGCGTACATACCGTCAAACCCTTATGGATCCGAGTAGCTGATCCGGCGAACGTAGTATATGCGTGATAGATAAATCGACAAAATTCATTCTTTTGCGCAGGCCATGGAGAATTAGTAATCGATTAACGTCAGTGGCTCTCTCCCTCTTCTAAGGTATTCTGTGCTCGCAGTAGGAGAACAACGGCCAGCTCACTAATCGCGTGCTAGTAATGCTTCACCGTCTCGAAAGAAGGGTAATCTACATTGTCCAAAATATCTCAGCCAATCAGTGCTTTTGGTGTGAAAATGAACTCAGTACTACTAGTAGTATCGTTTATTTCTGAAGACCATGATCACCAAAAATAGGTTCGAATGACAGATCTGGAAAGATGTACAGGAGAACATTAGACAAAATGACGGAAGTGTTCCAATTTTTGTATGAAAAACCTCCAACCTTCTAGACCTTTATGGTATTACCAATCAAAGGGGGTTGACAAGCTAAATCAATCCAAAGTGTATTCGCGACTGGATTTGTGCTGGCATGTGTTGGTCGAACTATTAAATTTGCTTTTTTCGTGGTGTAGATAGTGTTCTTTTCCCCATTGTGCGGCATGATAGGATGTGAAAAAAAGTGATGCAGTTCGGACCGTGAGGTACTGGGAGTGTTTAACCGACGCTCCCACCAAACGCTCAGGCTGCATTCTTTTTTTCTGAGCAAGTGATGAGCGTACAGTGTTCAATATTAGGGCTATAAATAAAGTGTGGACACAGACTGCAAGCCATGAGAACGCGTCTCCATCCACCATCACTGAAGGCTAATATGCATTTTAGAAAACAGCATGGGACTTGCATATCCGCTTCCCCAACAAGTGAGATCGCATGAAAAAAACGCAAGTTGCTTTTCCAACACCCCTTCAAACCCTCACTGTAGACCAAGTAAAGTCAGCGAACTAATCATTCACCCTCATACCCGATGTTTCCTTGTTCCCGGTGGCGTGAAAAATAGCCCAAGCAGCTAATCGGCCTTAGATGGCTTCCTAAGATTTGTGCTCCTGTTACTGGGTAAAATTTGTAATCTCATAATCCTTACGGGAATTCCTTAATCCCATTAGGATTCGACGGTAAACGAGCATACACACACACACACTCAAACACACACGATTCCATCCTCGACTCCACCCTCCAAACCGTATCTCATATCAAATGGGAAAGCACCGCCCTTCCATAATCAAATGTCGAGCAACAGTCATTGTGGTCGTCAGAAACCAGGGTGGAAATTTCTCGAAAATATTGGGCAGAAACAAGGGAAGTTGTCATTTGGTAACTAGTAATTTTCGACATTTATTTGGTTAATCGAGATTTATTCTGTTCGAAAACGGTCGTTGATTCGTCTGTAATAACGATAAACTATGAAGAACTTATTCCCTCGCTGAGACATATGTGTGATATTATTTCAGAACCATTCAATCTTTACAGGCGAAATCAAGTTATAACATGGAGGGAAAGGATAACAGTTTAACATTGGCTTCGTCAGAACATGTACACGTCAATAATTCTGTGTTGCTCTACTTAGCATGATTCAGGCTGATCGCTTCACCTGAGTGTTACGTGAGGGCGAAGAAGGAGGAACATGTCTGGTTAAACTCGAAAACACAAAGATTACAAATGTATATTCTGATGATTTCAGCTCTGGCCATCCTCTCTGGTCATGTCTAATGGACAGTGTTCAGTGAATCAGGAGTATTAACCCACACGAGCAGACTAATTTGTCCGTGGAGCCGGGGCTCAGAAAAGTACAATTTTCGGATAGTAAATAAACTTCATTTCAGATCTGGGCGAATTTATTTCATGCAAGTAAAAGTTCCGGCGATAGAATACGGGGTGATTGAAACTTGACCTCTTATAATTTCTCATTGTTCGATTTTCCTGCTCAACCAGCTACAACTGGCGAAAACCGGGGGATTTACTCCGGGAAGCAAGTAATTCGATACTAACTAATCAAACGAAGTTGCTCGAGCACATTTCTGATGTAATCAGAGACAGTCTCACCCTCACGCCACGCTTATAAGCCACTTATGCCTCCTGATTAAATAAGGCTTTTGACGCATTTACCTCCTCGGTTGAATGATGCTCAATGCTCATTCGGTTAGAACTAACTTTCCCGAGCAGTCATCTTTCCACGGAATAGTGTTCAACGGTACTGTAATCAAGCAAGCATACGGTCGCAAGGGGAACTAGCCTGAACAGCCGGATGTCCCTTTACAAAAGTGACCCACTTCAGGGTGAAAATGTTGGTGACTATATAGCGAATATATTAAATAAAACTGTTCAACGTTTCTACAACCGACGGCGATAATAAACACCCAGTCTTCAAGAATATATTCAAAGGTTTTTCTGATTTCCAGTTACAAAATAAGAACACATGGAGTAAAAAACGCATCACTTAAAGAATTTCGATCTGGAAGTTGAACCTTTTTGGGACTAAACTCAATCAGTTGTTGTGCACAAGATGGCAGCTGATTCATTCGGACTTCTTTCGAATTCATCATTTTAGAAAAAAGTGTTTGCAGATAGAGAATGATGTTCAGGTAAGATGTTTCGCTCAGATGGTGTTTCATCAGAACGATCATTCATGCGAGTTGTTAGTATCAAAGTATCCGAAAATCATCTGGTGAGTGAACTCTTCTTTCGTGCCCGCCACTTCCGTATTCAGCATGCAACATATCGTAGTTGCTGAACTCCGTAGAACTGCACAGAAAGGTATGTACAGGCACAATGCATCGGCTCATCTATGACCATAGGGTGCCGACAGCCGGTGCCGTAGCCCGGTAGTCTGTGAAACTAAATTTGCATTGACCTAATTTTAAGAATGGACATGGATGGTTCCGCTTACAAATGTCAGCCGTTATGCAGGAACCTTAGAGTAGATTTACCCCAGAAGAAAAACGTTACGGGTGAGTTTGTTGTCGACTGGGTTGCATTGTGTTATCGTATACAGCTATCGAACATGTCAATGGCCTCCGACGTGGACTCATCATCAGTCTATTGCCTTCTCGTGAGCTGAGGTTGGCAAAGACTTGGGATAATCAAAACTGCCATTTAATGATGATGAATGATGATAATGAAAATCCCATACTGTTCTAACCAAGAAATATACACGGAAAATTGTACTTTAATTACTTCAGCTCTCTTTGGTGTGGACAGTAGTAACGACATCCAAAACAGCTGATTTTAGCACTAAGATGCAGTTTGATAGAACATCTACATAACATCAAAGTCAAAGTAAAACTGGTGAAAGGAATCGGTTAAGTAATTGTTTGTCCCATTCTACACCCGGACGACGAGAAGAAGAAGAAATCGGGTGGAGTTATTTTCAGGTATGTAACTAATCCGGTGTACTTTATCTGTACGGCTCCTTGAACTTTCGTTCTGACAGATTTGTTTCACAAAAAAGTTCCTAAAACAGTTCCAAGTTACCTGTTGGATTAAATTAAATTAAGTTAAGAGACGCAGTGCACTACTTATAAGGTTGCTGAAAGCTCTTTGACAACCCACGACCGGCTTCGCCCTTCTTGAGGCTCATTAGATAGGCGCCAACTTCATGTTCTACTTGAACCCAAATTATCCAAAATTAGCGAAACATACATATTTGCATACTAATTTTCTTTTGACGGGAGACCCACCTGGAATATCATAAACGAGAGATCCAACTGGGTTCAAGGGGGTTCTCCCATCAAAAGCAAATTAGTATGCAAATGAGTGTATTTCGCTAAAATTAGAGACATTATATAGCGCAGATTACGCTGCAATCAGGATTTTTAACCTAAATGCACAGTTTCTTCTGGTGTCTTTTTCAGGTTATACGTGGGTTCCTTGGGACTAGCGTAATGTGTCACACATGTTGTGTCGGGTAATAAGCTAATGTGTGCATACTGGGGATCCGCCTATCGGTGAAACCCATTTGAGACTTCTTTATTTGGCCATTGTTATGTATTTATGTATATAACAATGGCTAACTAAAGACGTCTCAAGTGGATTTTACCGATTTGTTGATCGGTACAAATATTAGGGGAGGTTGTTCCGCATTCAGCACTTTTATTTTTGGGCACAGACAACCTCTCTAAATTGAGGGTACTTAGTGTTGGATCTTACTGCAAAGCTACCGTTAGGCAAGCTTTCTCTTAAGGTTTCATTTCCTCTCGCGTGGATCTTAAACATTATGGATAGAGACGCAATCTGAGGCGGAAAACTGGCAAATTATCATCATAGAAATACCTTTCAGCAACGCCTCGTAGGATATCAATGATCTTTAACTATCTAAAAAAACTGACCAAGCTGTTCATATTTTATGATTGAATACTTGATGTGACCAGTTTTGGACGTGTGACCGTTCGTATCTTCTAAACAGTCATCATCCTTGCTCTGGCCGTAGTGTCTTCTGTTGATATGCATTGAACCTTCATATTCTCCGCGATCTCCTTGTCTTCAACAAAGCGATCACAGTCGCACTGATGATGACGCCCAGTTCTCTTTTTTCCACTCCATGCAAGACTTCAAATTAAGAAACATTTACAATATAGCGCACATTCTAAGAATACAGATTTAGTGCAGGACATTGCATGATTTCTTTGGATAGAAAAATCATGGCGACCTTGACGAAACACACTACTCGTAAGGTTACTGAAAACCCTTCGACAGCCCACCTCGAACCAGACTATCATAAATGAGAAATGCAGCTGGAATCAACTGAGTCTCGTATCAACAACCAAATGAGTGTGTAAATGAGAGTATTTTTTCGAAGTCATAATGATCTTTTAAAAACACCGAGCACGTCCACTTCGTGATTCTTTCTGATGAAGTTACTCGTGTACAGTCGCTCTTTTCATCCTATTTTCAGGAGGTCATATTGAAAGAATCTATCCTGGAAATTTCCATAAGACTGGGTGGCTAAAGTATTCTCAACCGCAGTGATGTTGTTTCAGGATGGCGACAACGAATGTCAGTCATATTGCTCGTTGAGGGGTAATTCGTTTCCTGCGACTAAACCAACTCCGTATCATGAGGTCTTATCGTTTTTTCGGAACAGAACAAAAATCGACTTTATTCTCATCACTTCTTTACAGCGCTCAGCTGAATTTCATACATACCCAGGTTTTATAAATTTTCAGCGATTCAGTTTTACGTCTTTGTTATTCCGATGCCTTTTTATGAATGGTAAAGCCTGGGAGTAAACAAAAAACGCTATGCGATTGTGCACGCATGCAGGACGCTGCTATACAAACACAATGTTTGAAACAGTCTATTTCCGCAATCCTGCATCAGAGCTAAAAGAATACGAAAGGGGAAGCATACTTTCCACAGAAATATCGTTTTAAAAACTTTTAAATTTAACTGGATATGACGTGAGCCGAGAACGTTAGTGAGAACCTGGTAGCGTGTGGTCCCTAAAAATCCAAGACTAGGTTTGAATTCTGTTGACCAAAATTTTTGCCTAACGTGAGATTTGGTCAGTTATTTCCTGAATAGTCCTACCGCTCCGCAGAACATTCAATGGCTTACTGATTGTGTAGTTAATTGCCTAGTTCCTTGTTTTAAAAAAACCGAACGACGCCAACTGTTTTTGCCAGATGTGGTTAGAAAAAATGACAAGCGTTTCGCGTTAATCAAAATACCTTTAAAAGCGAATGCTTTAGTGCCTTGCTTGTGGGAATTTAGCTGTCAGTTTGCACACGTGACGACGAACGTTTCATGTGATTTGTTCGAGAATTATTCTTGTTCTCTTTGAGGAATTACAGTGAAATTAAGTCTTGAAATACTGCAGATCTCCTATTTTCTTTTTATATAATAATCAGGTGTGTTTCTGTCAGATTATCTACATACGAAGCTATACATATTTTTTTATACTAAAACAAGTGTATTATACAAGTACAAGTATATTTTTTACAAGTACAAAACACGATATTTTTTAGTGCCCTGTCTGTATTGGTGTTGGTGTTACTGTGATATTTTAATGGGTGTTCAGGCAAACAAAGTTTACTGGTGAACTTGGTTGTGCTGCAGATATTACTCACAAGTAACAATATGATACAGCTTGGAGACAATGCGGAACCCAATAATGCAAAGTCTAGTCAAGCTAAGAAGAGATTTATTCATTCCGAGAGACAAAGGGTCAGGAAAAAAAATTGTAGCTCGCATCTAAAAATGGGTAAACATTCGATAATGTAATGGAAATTCAGTCTGAACCTACTGATTATATTCGGACGGAGATTGGGGAATATCATTTTCTCATGCATTTTCAAGCCATTTTTCAACTGGTCATATGTAGTTACCACGTAGAAAAGGTATCGATTCAACAGTGGGACATCTCGCTTTTGTTACTTATTGTGAGCATATCTAATTATCAGTCCAGAATAAAGCTAACTGGATTGTAAATAACAAGTGAATTTCCCCCATTCACCAACAAATCTACTGACAGAAAATCTCAGCATCCAGTTGGACTAGCATTTTACCAACCCGGATTAGCAATATATTGAATTGGGTCAATAGATACTTCCTATTAGCAAGTTTGGTTCTTTCACCTATAATGGTGAAAATTCGCCCCAGCTATACAAATTTGTCAAAAAATCCTCAGCTCCATGACTCACCCAGTGAAAATTTTTGAATGCGGCACATTTTCGTTGGGAATCGGTGAGCAAGCGAACGATGTCAAGCATAACAAATTCATCCGTTTCGTTTTTAACTGTGTTTTCGTCAGCAGTTGCCCGGAGCCCGAAAACAACGTTCTTGATTTCGGGGGTAGTGTAGAATTCTTTTTCTTACCTTGTAACCTGGTATAATTCGAGGCATCCGGTTGATAAACAAGAGGTGTCCAGTTTAAAGCTTGAAATCCGTTGTACATAACCTAGTAGCCGCGATTATGTTTGTAACCTGAATGGTTACGTACACACCCAACAATAACTGGACAGTTTTAGCCAACCGAAATTAAAATACTCACTCCATTCTTGCCACAGGGTAACCGCGGTTGATCGGAACCGTCAATAAGCGGTGCGGAAGTTTTAAAAAAATCCAACATCTGTGGGCACCCTATCTGTTTCCAATACAAAAATTACGTTCCAAAAATTTCTCAAAGAATGTCGTTTGTTGAATTCAACCCACCCATAGTGCTGAACCATCGCACCTCGTTCTGGAATATCGGTGGTAATAGACATACGGGCATATCTGCTCTTTCAAATTTCCCTCAGTCCTCCTTAAGGTCAGCAACGTATTTTCCTTCATCGTCTCCCAGGGCTTCCGTGGATAGATAAATTCAACACGTCGTTAGCGTCCTCCTTTATATCAGCTCGGTCTCTCTGAATAAAATGACGCGTCCCGTCGGCACATTTGTCATTTTATTGAAATGTATATATATATATATACCTCCTATTTCGGTGTAAGGGTTGTTATTTAGTTGAAACTGCGGGATAATAAGCTGTTCGGTCCAGATAAGGTGGAATCCATGGAAGAAATGAACCAAAAAGCACCAGTGTACAGTGGAACATACACATTCCTAAATGGCAGTGATGCCTGGGGTTGATATTTTGGGGACAAGCTGATATGGAGAACAACGGGAGCGTGTGGAACTCCATGAAACGGTTACTTAAGGGAATCTGATCTTGCCAGACGGACTGGGCGACACTATAGCTCTGTGGTGCAAAACGAAGGCAGAGTAGATCATTCAGGGGATGACTGGAAGCCCGCATTGAAACGAACCATCTGCTGTGAAAATTGGTGAAAGTTACCTGGTGTTTGAATCACTTACCATTTATTTGTATTAATTTTTTGTGGTACACCTTTCCCCTGATGCAGTCCCTTGATGTGCAGTGATGGTGTTTGATTTGGAACAATTTGATGGCACGAGACCAGATTGACCAATCATCTGCCAAACTTATCGGAGTGAACATTCCCGAGGAACAGTGCGACTTCCGCGGGGTTTGCTGAAGAATAGATCTGTTACTCAGTGCACGGAAGTTTCAGGGAGACTCACGGATATAAAACGCACCGAACACCCCTTCTTATACTTCATGAATACCACTGACCCTTTTAAGCGCAAGTGCCATGGCTACCCGCTAAGCTTTGTGGATCGCGTTCAAAACTTACGTGGGAGAATGAGAGCAAAGCTTCAGACCAGTGAATCGACTGCAGCAGGTATTGAAACTATGGAGAATCAAGGCGTTTATCCATATCAGCCTGCGTCTAACGGCTTTTGTGGAGGCACTTTTTGTGATAGACCAGGTTGATATGAGCTTCAAATATGGATTCGATAGAAGTCTGTACAACGACAGACCTCGCGGCACAGACCGTGATTCCCCTTGCACACATACAAATGCTAAGCATCAATGCAACCTAACTCTGCCACATCAGGTTTAGAATAAACTTCGCCTACTACTCTAGGAATGACTGATACATCGGTTGCAAACTTTGTGCTGATTCGCTTGCTGATCATGGGATGTGATCTTATGTTGTTGTCAAGACTAGTGAAAGCTTTAGAAAACTTGAGGAGTGGGTGTGGTATGAATGACGTTTCTGGTCTATGCCAAACTCCATTTCTTCAAACGAATGTTGCCGACCTGCTTAGCTTTTGCGTGCAATAGTTGAGGTGGGCAGTATGCATCGCTTGGACTAGAAAAGCGTCAGACACAGAGGTTCTCCGTCTCGCTTGGCACGACGAAAGGGAGGGTTACAGTGGCAGTCAAGGGCGTGAAAGTGGGATCTCAAAGTAGCTGCCTTGTAGACAACCGACTACCACTAAACGGAACATTTGCGGACAGGGGCGGTGAAACAAGGTTACTGTGGTGGACCCTGTGAAAATGGAAGCTAAACAAAAACGGGCGATGATACGAGCTGACGTCCGTCAGTTCAGTGATGGAATACAAAGCCAGAGAGCTTAGGTGTGCAAAATGTTGAAGATTCTCAACATAACTTTGTAGATTTTCCGTGATCCCGGCCTTCGCATTCTGGACTGAATCACAATGGACTGAACACTATCAGCAAAAATAAGACGATCCTCTGAGCACATCCCACAGTCAAACATGTGAGGGTAATGCAGATGATTTTTGTGTCCGTCGTTGTGTGATTCGATGTGCAGACCACTAATTAATACGAAGAAGGCAAATTATGATTTTCTTATGCGCATGTGAATCAAATGCCCTGACAAGTTTTGGTGTTCGGTCCGCGTTGTGAATGACTCCTCACAGCCACTATCTCATAGATAAGAGTGAATCTACCCACACCCTATGCGGGTGTGATCGGCCTATTGAGAATGCAGGCTAGCAGTTTGCCAGAAGTGGAGTTTGGTCCAACTGTCAACCTATTAACACTTAGCACTGTGAGCAACTTCCTCAACATTCTGATTGTTCAAAAGTTTTCTACTAGCACAGCTCCTAGATTTGACCAGCTGTGACCTCTAATATAGAGCCCAAGCTAACAGCTAGTCCTGTGAGTATGCCCCGATTGCGTCCTATAAGTGGCGCGAGCCATAAGGCGGTCCTACGCATCTTGAGTTTCCAACTGTTTAGCTTTCATCGCATGATTTGCTAATTAAGTGTAGCAGTTTGGTATACTTATCGTCTAAGAGGTGTTCTGTGGTCTTGTTCCCCGGTTGGTCACACGCGCGACTGACCACAGACACCACCTAGCGTTGACTTTTCTTCGCGAGGCCTAGCTTAATCTGAGCCTAGTTTAATCTGACAGGCCCATTCGGAATTGGATTGCGGCTCATCACGTCGGACGCAGACAACTTAGATAACGTACATGCCTGCAACAAGATATTGACCGCCATAAATGAATCGTTTCATGGTAACTTGTAGCAAAGTGATAAGCTTTCTTCAGGTTTATGTTACCAAAATTGCAGCCTAACACTGTTCTTGTTATTAAAAATTACCTCACTTTGTGATTTCACCTAACTATTTCAACCTAACAGGTTAAGCAGTCGTTCGCGAAAAATTCGCAATTAAGATTTTCCACTTCCTATTGACAAAGAACCATCCAGAACTCGTCGGTTTTTCAGGAGAAGGATAGATATTATAATTTGCTACACATTCAGCAGCCGTTGTTTCGCAACGAGCAATCTAGTTATCACTTACTCTACAGCAGCCAAAGGGACCAAGATAAGACGAGAAGTTCTTGATGTTTTGACATGTCGCCGAAGCAAGGAGCAACTGATGTGAGGACAGTTGGTCGCAACTGGTGGCGCAGAATCATATAGTGTCCTAGTAGAAAAACGCAACAAGTTTCCAAGCATTTGTATTTGGCACAACCTAGACGTTTCACAATACGAAGTGCATACCATTAACTCATAATTCCAATGAGACAAGGATCGCCAGTCGGCTCTGTGTTTTGTCCTGTCCGTTGTTATTTGCAAATACAACAACCCCTTCTTTCCTGAACAACAAGCAGCAACCTGTGAATGTGAATTAACTGACTTCACAGGTAGAATAAGTAGAAGGAAAGTACAGCGAATATTGTCCAGACCTAACACACTACTCATAAGGTTGCTGAAAATTCTTCGACAGCCTACCACTTATTTTGCCCGTCTTGGGGTTCATCAAGTAGGCGCAGTCCCCTAGTTTACGTCAGCCTTATGTTCTACTTGAACCACACTTGCACGAAATTCGACTGATACACTTATCTGCGTACCGATTTTTTTTGACGGGTGACTCACCTGGAACCAAGCTGAATCTCTCGTTTATGATAATCCGTTTCATTCACTCAGTTACGGTGAGTCTTATACCATTCACTTCAGGGTTTCAAACATGGAGTGTGCGTGGGTTTCGTGGTATTTCAACGAACAAAACATTCCTGATCGTACTCCGATGCCTTATATGCGTGTATAAATACTCCGAAATACCTAAACCTAACACACTACTCATAAAGTTGCTGGAAAATCTTCGACTACAACAAACGAGAGATTCAGCTGGATTCAGTTGAGTCTTCTGTCACAACCGAATTCCTGCGAAACCGAGAGCTGTGGCGAACTACAATGAATATTTTTAATAGGATGATTTTTATTCCATAGAAATTGATGATCTGGGTGGACTATTACTTGACACTGGGTCAAGACAACTGGCAGCGTGCGGACCCGGTGCAACAGGTGTCATTTGACCAATGCAGCATGTGACAAGTAAGTAAATAATACACATCCTGTGTAGGTTTCTAGTTTCTGTTTACTTCGTCCTGTAAAGCTTCTGCAATTTACCTTTTGCCAGGTTTCAAAAAGGCCACAGGATTTGACACTATCTGCGAAGATAGAGTACTGTGGATGCATCCGCCTGTTGGGCTCGGTGAATTGCGTAGATCAGATAACCAGCGATCGCAATGTAGCCATACGTCTGGTCTGTCAGTTTGTGACGCAGGATGAGGAATAGTTAAATAGTGGGTGACATTTACCGTCGTGCCAGCGAAGAGAAATAGGGCAAGCATCTCGTGGATGTAATTTGCATCTAGCTAATTACTACACATTTCACGCACTAGCATCTCTTCTAGCTATTGTGACGCCCACAATTTTTCCCGGTGGACAGTTTTTCATGACGGCGTTTCCTCTGGACTCGAGGACTAAGACTAACTGGTGAGCCCCAAGACGGATGGAACCGGTCGCGGGCTGTCGAAAAGTTTTTAGCATCCTTGTGAGTAGCTTAATGTCACACCAAGTGAAACATGGTGCAGCCTTTGTGCATTTCATTCAACTGAAGAACATCACAGACAAGAGCTTCATTTAGGCTTCCGCTTAATACCGAATTGATTTGCAAACGAGAGCATTTCACGGAAATTTACGACGATAGCGAGTCGTTTTCCCTTTAAAGACTCTTCAGCAGCTGATACCCAGAACTTCCCATAAAGAGCCTCATGCGTTCCAAACATCCAAAAGCTTCAGTGAGTGTTGGAAGGGGTCTTCTGAAACTTCCCCATATTCCATGCAGGACTAAAGCACGGATGAAAGCAGATCTGGAGATAGCCGAAAAAGTTACTTTCAGACCTTTCTAGCAATCTACTGCACCAATGGGTGCTTCATTCTCTTCACTCCATAACTCAACAGCAACAGTTGTCACGGGATTCGAGTCTCACGTGCCAGTCATTGAGGACTGTACTTCATTCCTCTGCACCAGTCTGCACCACCTTCTGCAGAGATGTACGAGAACTAATTGCATTTATTGCATAGGAACTAGGTAAGTACCCATAAGTATCATTAACTAGGTGGGAAATTAGTTTACGCGCATCCTATCAGCAGTTTAAAGAAACCGGCTGAAATAATTCATTGTAGAAACTTTCTCTTGCAGTCTGGTCTCACTGAATCGTTTAGCACCAATTTGGTTCGGGCTGCGGATTCATACTCGTAGCCAGAATCTTGTACGGGTCTGTGATTATAGAAGTTTAGAAATCCATACACTAGGTTTTGGCTGCACTCTAAATGAGTGATGAATTATGGAACTGAGAAGAAGTAGATCATCATGTGGGCTAGTATCGGTGGACTGCAGAAAGCGCCCGTACAATGCATCAAAGCAGGGGTTAGGTGAGGAATCTTCGTCTAAACCTGCTTACGATTTTGAAGGCAAGGAGTGAAATCAAATGAAGAGATATAAACTTGATTTCGACAAACGCCACGTTTTGCACACGAATTTGGTTTTGACAGGAGACTCAGATGAATCTTGCTGAATCTCCGGTTTATGCAGGTCAACTTCGACAAAATGTACTTTACCCAATTGTCCTAGCAACTAAAGCGTGAAGCGACATGGTACAATACATTCAGTTGAAGCGGACCATCGTAAACTCTTAAGATTCAGCTGGATTCAGTTAAGTCTTCTGCCAAGACGAACTTCGTGTATGCATGAGAGTATTTGTTAAAATCTGTCCAGTTTGAATTCAATCTGAACATAAGGTTGACGAAATCTCTGGGAGTGTACCTACCTAATGGACTATAAGAGGGGCGAAACCGGTCATGGGCTGTAGAAGACAGCAGGGTATATATATACACTTGATCTTACAGACAATAGTTCTGCTGTTTGCAAAGCTTGTAAGGGACAGTCAAGTATGATGTCGTGATACAATTCTCTATTCTGTCTTGTCATCATTAGCCTGGCAATACCAGACTAAATAATACTGAAAATAATGTTAAAACCAATATATAAAAATGTCATCAAGTTGGTGCGTAAAACTAATCTTTTTCATTTTCTTGTTGGTATTCTGGGAATCCCTACCAGGCATACACCATGCTTGAATATCTAATCTTGTAGTTCAAACATTACTTCAAATTTATATGTAACTCTGCAAGAAGCTGCTGGTCCTCTTCCTCCAGTGTGTATTATTGAGATATTGACTTCTGTTTGGGCTGAATCTTTGCTTGAAGTTACGCTTCCAAAAGCCCTAGCTAATGTGGTGGACTCTGCTTTCTTGGAGAATGCTTCCTCTTGGATTATGCCTTTGAACTCCATTTGGAAAAATACTCCCGTTTGGCAAATAGTTTGATCCGTGTAACTCATGCCCTAACACCTCACACCATACACCCCAAACACGAACACCATTAGTTGTAAAGGAATTTTAGTACTTTGAGTTGATGAAATGAGTTGTCATACATAACCTTGAGTTGAACAGTAGTCAGGAAGTCTAACCGTCACAGCGTTTTATGTTTATCTACCCACAAACAGCCGATCGATCAGCTGCACTGTGTCACTTGGTACTAGAGTGTTAAAACGACGATCAACTTTTTAACAAACTATTCAGAACTGCGCAATTATCGAATAAAGTCAGCTATTTTAATGTGAATGAAACGCGATTTGAAACGTTTTACAAACAGTTACGCTATATGGAGCTGATAGTAGAATCCGATGAAACAAACTCACTATATTGATGGTCCTAACAATTCAAATGATTTATAGTCGGCCGTAAAAGGTCTTTTTTGTCACATTCAGTACTGTGTCAAGTCAAACAATGAATTTTACCTATCGATCGGATAAACTCGTGGTCTCTGCACCGGTCGAGTTTTGTCAAGTACAGACGAGAGAGGACACCTCTGGCGGCAACGATGCTGAGTGACGGTGGAGTGCCGTAGCAGTTCCAAAGAAAACAACAAACGTGCCAACACCGAGTTTGGCCGACGCGTGGATACCGAAAGCCAACGCTGCTAACATTCATGTACGTCTATACATGCCTGAACTGCACAAGAAAACGACCGGCTACCATTCCTACTGTTCACAAAAATGCAAGCAACCAACCCACACAGTCAGCAGCAGAACCATTGCCGACGTTGTCATCCCGACAGCTTGCTGTCCTGCTCAAACGGTTCGTTTCGACTCTAATGGACAACTGGAGGATGTTTGTGCGGTCTCGCGTAGACAATAGTCGAGATTGTTCCTTCTCACGAGCTAAACAATGGAACCGACACAGACGTACGCATACACACACTTAGACGTGAACGTCTTTTCAAGGCGTTACCAGACGTTGATGCACCTATGCACAAAACTACCATGTTCCGCAAGACTGGATACAGAAAACTTCAGCGCAAACCTACATATACATATGCGATTCCCATACATCAACACCCTGTGACATTTGGCACACCGATTTAAACAGATACAACCGCGCGCATATGAGCGGCGGTCGTTTGCGTAAAAAGTAGCACCGGTGTGCGACAATGCGCGCTAATAATCAGACGTGGTATGTTCAAACGTATGCGTAGAACAAGCACTGACGACAGGTGCTTGAGCATATTCGGGTGAGGACTGGTAAATGGGTCTATTGACTGGTTTGGCAGCCTGATCTGTCAGCTCTGTCAAACAGGACAACGACAGGTTGACTTTCTCCGACGCATCAATCCTGCTCCCTAAGTTTGATTTGCATTTTTGTTTCCGAAGGACTACTTACTGAGCAAACTCGGAGTCACTGCAGGGAATAGAAAATACACTGATTCGATAAAAAAGTATAACACTCGGTAATACGGTGTGAGTAAATGTGTTTCGAAAAGCCGGCCATCTTTGAAGTAATGTTCGCGAACAGTTGTCACATAGATATTACCAGAGCGTTTCTTAAGTATCGAAGGTTTTCGGGTGAGTCGAAGATCATTCATCATAGTTATGAACTTGTAATATTTCTAAATAAGGTCGAAAATATGGTTGCTTTGCTATCAGCTCATTTAACAATGAACTGTGATTTCTACATGCTTAGTGAAAGTACCAACAAGCAGCTGTAGCAGTATTGTTCACTGAATTTGAGGATTTGCTTGATAAGATAATCATCACCTGGCAGCACGTGAGATAAACTCCAATCACTTGAGCTGTTATTTAGAAAACTGTACATAACAGCTGAATTTATAAAACCCTTGTTTGTATGTAGACGTATTTAAATAAAAAATCGAAAATATACCACGTAAAAGTTGTTTTAATAAAAAGCCTACTAAAAAAAACTATCCCAGGTTGTATATTAGCGGGGAACAAAATTAGCTAAGTACTTTCCTTATAAGTAGTGTAGTATTTTCAAACGATCTTGTTTACTGTTGATGCTGGAGCTTAATTGGGTCTTAAGTGCGTGACATGTAACTTGGAAGCCTTGGCTTGTCCTTGTAACTCAGCTTCGTGAAGAGTTCTGCGGTAAAACTAGAATGTTGTCAGACCACTTGGAACCAAAAACGTCTGTCTTGAAATTTCCACGCGGTCTTTAAAATTGGTTGGGACTATTTCTTTATCTAGCTTTGCACACAAGTACTGACCGCAGATTCATGTTACTCAGGACAAAGTAACTATATTTATGGATGGATTTTAAAGCTGAAAACTGAATATTATGGAGTAACAGTTAAAAAAACTACCGCGATGTCTTTTTATTTGGTACCTACTGTTCATCCACAAGTAAAATCAGCAGGTAATATCGCCGTAGGAACTTCGAACAAAGTAAATAAGCGTGGAAGGCATCTTCAAAACTACCTTCTCATGACTTCGCTGATGAAAGAACACGCTCACAGTACTTCAAGAAGAGGATTCAGCTAATGCGAATGCGTTCGTGCGGGGTTTTACCTCGGGGAGTTGAACTGAGAGTCCTCGGCGTTGTCCATTGGACCGACCTGCCTGTGCACACTCCTCCCCTCCCCCCCCAAAAAAGACGGCAAGTGCGTTTAAAGAGAGAGTGCCCGCAGGAGGAGAAAAGAATATGCATGGGCTGCATTCTCGTGAAAGTGCTTCGCTGATGAGAACGACTTAGACCCAGAATTGAAAAAGACGTTTGCGCTTATGTCAAACGGCGAATAAACTAGCCACTTCCAACTTCAGATGACGAGGCAACTGATTTTCGTTGACAGTTCTCATACTAGACATCAAACGGTATTTTTAACTTGACACAAGTTTCGGTGTAGCCACTGGAGCTTTGTAATATCTAAGCTAGGCAGTTCTTACAAGAACCACCGGTGTACAAACTATAGTTTAGGACATGAGTAGCGCGGAGGAGGTCAGTTAAGATACCTGAGGAGCAAAAATTATTATAGCAGTACTGACCTGTAACCACACTGTACAAGCAAAATATAAGTAGTATTTCGGCCAACACAACAGGTTCGGATGTGGCTACCTAAAAACACAGGCCTGAGACAAATCAGGTCGGATTTAGAAGAACGGAAACATTCTCTGCCAGAGGTTTGTCTTCACAGTTTGTTGTCAAACCACAACATTGTGGAAAGGTAGGATTAAGAAAGGTTTATCAGGATTGCTGGGCTTTGGTTCCCCTTGATTGTTAAATGGGCTGGCTGCCTTCAAGGAATTTTAGTGTTAAACCAATGAGGAATTGAAAAAAATTCCTAACTGTGGTTGTTCCTTAAAGAAATGTGTCTAATTGGCTGAGATGACCGTAGCTTCCCAGCTGTCTGTACTTATTGTTATTTGCGGCGAAAATTCTCCACTCCTCCATGGTCACCGACTTCGGTTGGTTCCAAGAACTTGACGTTTGTATTCGGATGACACTGGGTGCAAACACTTGTTGGCTGATTTGGACAATCCGTATGATGACAAATATTTTTTCGGTAAGCGGGAAGTCGGTTCCCTTTCGTTAGCAGTGCTTGTGTTTGGGCTTCGAATTATCAATATCAACTAGCTCTCCTGATCGAGATCATTTTTCACCTGTGTTCATTTGGCAGCTAGGTGATGACACCACCTGATGCACTACGAGAATTACCAATAGGGCTTACTAAAGGTGCTGATGTTAATCCATTGAGTAGAGGCGTGGTGACTCGAGTTGATACGGGAATGTCGTTTTGAATCTCACCACATGTCCAGTACATCCATGTCTGGGCCAGAACGATATCACCGTTGAAGTGGATGGCCAGCATGTTCCAGTTACTGAGTTAGTCGGTGAATGTGAAAGTTTCGGTAATACTTTTAGACAGCGAAGCCTCCTGGTATGATGCAAACACGAATCACCCAACAGGGCAGGTCATTTTCTACCTACTTCATCAACTTTAAAAAGGTTTTGCTGTATGACGGCCCGAGTTAAAATCACAATATCCGAAATCCTTCCTGTCTTAAAGTAAAACTTTTGCGCGCTGAAATATTTCAGTGAGTGTGATCTTGCTGAAGTTCACACAAAAGTATCAAAAAGCGGCGACTGATGCGATGAACG
The DNA here is from genome assembly GCA_003604175.2 of Clonorchis sinensis. Lineage (NCBI taxonomy): Eukaryota > Metazoa > Platyhelminthes > Trematoda > Opisthorchiida > Opisthorchiidae > Clonorchis > Clonorchis sinensis. The sequence goes on from CM030369.1 coordinate 205,435,192, forward strand.
ACTCACCCCTCCATGGATGACGGCTGCACTTCATGAACTCCAGTTACTCAAACAAACTCATAACCCAGATGGTTGAGCAGGTGTTCGAATTTGGAAGCTGGACTATGAGCAAACACACCTTGTGCAATCTGATGACTTTCAATGCATCCTTGCATCATTCAGACGACATGAAACTGAGTTTCGTTGCTTCCCTTCCCATGGGCAACCCCGTTGCTTGAATGAAAATTTGTGCCTTAATCTTCATAGACTTATCGCGTTACATACTTGGGAATACAGAATGTAAAATAGAAGGAAAAGATGCACTTGTAGGTGATCTGTACAATATACTACAGAACAATGACTCCCACACAGGAAACGGTCCCATCGGCATTGGTTGAGTAGTAATCTGTTCCGCTGACAGTGTTCAATAAACTGCAGTATTTTCAGTAAATAATCGATTAAATTTTGATTGGCTGCGTCAAATTTGCTTAGGGAACTGTGGCAGAGATTTGTGTAAAATGCTGCATTTACGGTTTTGGATGTCCAATGTTGAACCTGCATGCTTGTAAGTGTCCTTTCGTAAGGAACATTTATAAGGAACATTTATATAATAATAATAATAACGTCTGCACACTAGATTAAAATTTTGTGATTCTCTGGTGATCTTACAATGAAGAACAAAGTTACAGGATTCTATGTGCATTCCTTTTATAAGCAACTTATTTTCAGTTTCCGCTGGCTCGGTATAACTAAGACACTGGGTGCGTGATGCCACAGATTGTTTGCGTCACTTTAGTGATGGGTGGAGAGAAAGTCACACATCATCAATACCCTGTGTTGTTTCCCTAGTTTGAGCCCAGTAACTCCAGTATTTTCTCCAAAAATGGTTCATGTCGTACCCGCCTTAATTCCTATTGCGATTGAAAACACTTTGATTCAGTTCGTTCATGGATCAGCCAGGGATGTGGTGTGGGTTACGGAAGACCGGTTAGCCCAGTAAATGACTATGGCGTGACTGGTTGGCTTCCCTACGCATCCCTACGTGTATCAGCTCGCAATCAGGCCGTTTCTGTCCGTTGCGTTTTCCTACCACACTAAGGGCTTAGCAGTTAGCAGGAGAGAGTGGCATGACAAGATGTAGGGCTTTTACTAAAGTACGTTAGAATCCAAGGTCTCGCTAGTTCTCCGAACCTTCTCAGGGGATACAGTCTCAGCCCCTCTTCAGGCCTGTGATTTGCACGTGGCAGGCCTAGCCAGATCCGGATGGACTAGACTGGTGATGAAGACATTTGGCTGTGTGGGTGCGATCTTGAGACGAATTCCGATTAAATACATGGCTGCACGCAACTCCACAGTTTCGTGATAACTGCCGATGTGTGGTGCTGGTGCCATGAAGGTTCAGTGTTTAGGTGTCAGGTGACCTAACGCCGAACAATACTTGCGGTTAGCCCAGATCTATTGTTATGCGTACTCTTTGCAGGTACGATAATGTACACTTAGTCAAGCACCAAATGAAGCAGGCTTTGCACAATTATATTTAATCGACCGTTTGACAGCTATTTAATGCAGTCATCGGATTCTTCTTGCGCACCGATAGTCTGTGATCGATCAGATCAGTCTCTGATGCTGATCGATGCTGATACCCGCTTTAAGCGCCCATTCTTGTCCCCGCTTCAAACCGTACCATACAACACTGAATAGTGAAAACGGAAAGAATTGAAGATGGAATGTTAACCAGTGGTTAAATTTCACTCTTAGTGCTTCTACTTGAAATTGATGCGCGTAGAGCCTAAACTAATGCGGAAACATTCCAATGCATTTACTGACATCTATTAACTGGTGGGGGACCGTGTGTGGTTCGAATCCGACCTCTGCCTCTCGACTTCCTCTGTCTAGGCTTGGGCAACCTGGCAGTATCCCAGCCCTAATGCTACCTTCGGGTGGCATGGCAGTTAGGCACCGAAAAGGTGCTACAGCTGAACGATTGTTTGTTATTTGTTGATTGTTAATCAACCCCAAAGAAAAGGTTCGCCTCCAACGAATTAAAGTGTGCCAAACCTTCTGACCTGGTCATCCTTTCACTGTAATCCATTCGCCCGCAAGCAATTTTTGTTTAGAAAACAGTATACCAATCGCCTGTAACCTATACTCATTAGATTAGTCGTTTACACCAAGTTTGCATGATCTCATTCAGCCATATAATACTAGAGAATCACCACTTTCCAGTCATCCATTGTGCTTGAGTATCAGTGAGGGAGGGGCTGTGCTCAGTTTTAACGCCTGACCAGACATGAGTTGAACTCGAAAGTGAACATAACAGACAACCCCACCTACCCCCAAGGATCTATTTAATTCAATGTTGCGTGAGTATAGAGGCAGGACTGAGAGAAGTCATAGGGAAACTGGACCGATGAAAACTATTACTTGTTTCACTAATCCTCTTATGGGTTGACCATACGACAATAAAAACTTACAAGACAGAGATTCATTGTCAAACACTGGAATGATATCCTATGTTTGTGGCATGCTGGTCACTGGTTTGGTAGGGAGGGTGAAGATGAATGAAGGGAACACTCAGGGGAAAAAAGTTTTCAGGTGGGTGGAACAGGCTTGTCAAATGACTGAAACGCAAGCTGGCATGAAATGATCAGGTGCAGATGAGTGAACACAGACACGACTGTTGGGCAAACTGGACTGGCCCTGAAATGTATCAGTCTGATGGTTTTTTCGGCTGCTTAACTACAGCCTGCACTGTATGTGCATGTGTGTTTGTTCAGAGTGAGGTGGGTGGGGGTTGTAATTGTATCAAAATTTATGACTTCACTCATTTTTTTCTCACAAAGACGATCAGAGTGGCAGATTGATGGCCTGCAATTACGCGCACGTCATGAGCGACGCCTGACTAAATCGCTCAAGCAGCGAAAAACATGTATCGATTTAATTGGATGTATGTGACAGTAATTAAGCCAAATCGTTTCTTTTGTCCTATTTATTCCAAGCAGGTTTGCTATGATCTGAAAAAGGTGACTGTCTAGCCAAGTAAGGCAATTAAATGGACACCAGTGTTCAGTGACATAAGCCTTGCTTACCCAAAGAGGGCATGGGCATTGTCTCGACGAAGCACACTACTCAGGAGTTTGCTCAAAACTCGTCGATAATTCATGACCGGTTTCGCCTCTCTTACAGCTCATCAGGTAGGCAAAGTTCCCGAGTTCCCTTCAACATTAATCTTCACTGGAACCCAAATTGTGTGCAGTTAGTGAAGATATGGCCAAGTTCGATCTAGCTGACGGGCTGCATTAGTTCGGCCCCAACCCCGATCGCGAAAGAAACATTCAGGCTTAGCTGCTACGCCGTTCCCATCAAAGTTGGTAAAGCCATGCTAGGATGCGGCCAGTCGTAGCAGGAGACATTATTTATGTAGAGAATTCAGGTGTTCAAGAGGATTCAGTGTTTTTCTACCGTTAATGGATTATCTCAGTGATTTTTGTTTGATGATTCTCGAGGAACAAGTGTTTCCGTTAGATTTAATTTTCACCCAAGTTGCCAGTTCTTCAGGAAACAGACTAGATACATACATCTGGATCATATCCTACAAAAGGGAGCCAATCTGCTCTTGAAAGCCCAGAAGTTCTTGTTGTGAACCAGCACCAATGTGCATTGCACTGACCTCTTTTGAGATCCAAACTAGCAAACTTCTAGGTGGTGGCTGTGTGGTGCAACATTCCACTACCGGTGGCTGGCCTGCATTTGGGAAGAGCAGCATAGTGCCACCAGCCTTCTGTTGTGCTGTTCACCTCACGTCGTCTGATGTCGATTGGCTATTTTAGTGACAACTGTCCAGACTACTTACTTTTGAATAGACTACTTATGGTCCCTAGGAATTTTGAGGGCTTTGGTTTTGCAAATATAGATTTTATACTGAATAACACCGAATAACACAGTACAACTGATTCATGAACACTTCACAGGCCAGATATCTCAGTGAAGATCAGGAGTACTGAGGTTATCTAGCATAAGTGCGAACACCGTACTGCTGACTTCGTCGAAGGATTGAATCTGGCTTTGAAGCTTATACACCCGTTCACTCCCCGCGAACTACAAAGAGTCTGATCATACACGGGGATCTGTATACGTCAAGTGGATCTTTCTAGGATAACTTTGTGAACAGTGAGAGACTCATCTTATAACGTATCTAAATGCGACACATAGTGTCGCGGCAGTTTATGTATCTGAGCCTCCCATCTAGTCATACGGTAAGATGCCAACGCATCTAGCACAGAGTAATCATGCCAAGTTGGCCAATGGATAGAGGCCTAACAGACTGGTTTTCACCCCTCCAGCCTGGGGTTAGAACAAATGCGACAACTTTTGTAATAGTTGAGCGATCGTGATGGTCTGCTGTCAGGGGATGCCGCTTCTGGTAGTGCTTTGAACCAAAGGATTTGGCTACCATCCGCCCTTCAGGGTTTCGGAGTACCAACGAAGATTCGTGTCAAATCAGCCGCCTGTGTTGTCATCCTGATAGTCTTATTTTTCACACGTAACAGAAAGTATAAGGGACAAATTCGATTTCAGACGCCTCACATCTCTCTTTAGTGTTTTTTTCTGATCCCCATTTCTACCCCATTTGGTAGTCACTCCTTTGTAGTTGGCAGCCATCGGGACATTGGTCAAACACATGGACAGACTTCCGATTACACGCCACTATTCGTCCGTCGGACTGTGTCCACCATTCAGAACTCGGCCTCAGTGTTACTTTGGACGTTTGCTCTGCGAGTGCTGGACCTACTGTCCTGACGGACCGCTCTTGCGCACATTCATGATACTTTATTGAGCAATATTCCTAACCCTTCTGAAAATATCCAGTATCCAGACCGAACCGTTGAGATTACGGCACATTCGCTGTCTAGAAACTGCCGGGAATGAACCTCAGATGACTCTGTACTTGCCGCAGCTGTTTGCCTCGATTCTTGAGCTGATGCTTCCCTGTTCGGCTAAATACCTACGAACAACTGACTGTTTAGAAACGTAAAAACCCTTTTCCCGAAAGTTGAAAAGAGACTAAAACGGTGAAGTTTTGCACCAAATACCGGGTTTACTTCGTTGATTGTCATCAGGCGCTTACTACGGATTATAACAATAAAAATTAAAAGGGAAAATGTTATCATGTCATAGACACGCTCTGCAATTTGTTACAATAGTGCCGAAAAGACCGAAAGCTGCGTTCGCTTACACAGACCCATTTGCGAATGGCAAGGTCTCAACAAATCTCAGAGCTCTTTTGTTCGCTGTACTGAACACGATAGCAAACGTGCTCTCTAGGTTGAAGAGCCTCCTGTTCTCACGCAGACGATAGGCTGTGGTTATGTTTGGCTTTGATGCTGAATCTGTTCATCCGAGTGTGTATCTAATATGTCTTCGTATCCTCAACAACGAGTGCTCCACCACCCTTAAAATATGTATACTCGGTGCGCGAGCAGATTTCGCTGACTTGCCTCCTACTAACCTCAACAAGGAAAACCATGGAAGAAAGGAGTGCATATACAAGACAACTGTGATAGCAGTCTTATTGTACGGTTAGAAACCTATTCCATCTCATTCGAAAGATTTAAGCATCCTCAAATAGTTGACAACCAGTGTCTTCGTTGCATAGCAGAAATGGACTAACTACAATGTGTCCGCGGCGCTGCCTTGATAACTGATCGGAATACCAAGGCTAGCAAATAATTGTTATCAGACTGCGGTTTTTGAGATGCATCACGCGTGTCTAGCTAACACTGGAAGTGATGTTTTCCATTCCACACCCTTGTTGGTAGAGGGTTAGCAAGGGACAGCCCTTGACATCTTAACTTGAAATAAAACCCTACAGTCTAAATTAGTGTTGTAGGATCGCACTTGCCTGGTTCGGGAACGCGTTGTTCTTCTTACAAGTGGTTGAAGTGACTCGTAGTTGATCTCTCCAGGAGGAAGCTGAACTTCGTGGTTCCCTGGAAGTGTGCCTTTTAGGTCCTGTTTAAACAAGTAGACGTCTCGTAATGTAGATGTATTTTTTCACTTACACTACTTGAGGTTGAACTGTGTTTGGAGACTCCCAGATTGATTCGGTTTTAATCGTATTAGATGTATTCGCTAGGTTACCATCACTGACCTTAGAACACTTAGCGTAAACACCATCAACGAAGCATTTTAATAGAATGAGACCCGCTGACCACATCTAGACAGACAATAGCCCTGTTCGAACTTATGGGATCTGGGCCACTCGTCGTCACCTTTGAACGATGCGAGTGGTAGGTCATATGGATCAGGAGCTCGGTGGCGTTTGAGAGAATCTATGTTGTCATTAACCTCCGAAGCCAGTAGGGGGTTCCACGTTCACCGTCCATGGTTCTACTTCAGCTGTAGGATCCAGGTGAGTGGTAGCTGGCAACCACGATTATTGTTGTTCGAAGAAGTCTGCCCATCTGCCGAGGCGCTCTTCTTTCTTTAAGATGGGAGCTCCACCCTGATCTTTGTTGGTTTCGCTCACCATCGGTTTCCGGGTCCCGTCCCGTGGATCAATCGAAATAATTTTCCGACATTCCCGGCCTTCTGGACCTCTTCTATTTCCCCAGCCGTCCGGATCCACTAAATTCCACAGTGTTCCACTTGATGTCTGTTAATTCGTTGCGCAGAATGATTTTCTGAACCGGCAGGAACAGTTCTCCGAGATTTAGGCACTACCAGTCATTTGTCAAATATCCACTGCTTGAGTGGACTTGGTAGCACCGTGCCACAGGCAAAACTCACAATACTGGGGATCTCGTTCCCCAACAAATTGACGTCAGATCATGGGGCAGTTGGAAGAGTCCAGAAGACGATTCTGGTAGTATTGTTCAAATTCGTGATCCGCCAGTCTTTCATTTACCAGGCAATTCGTCCACCCCTCACGCAGCCCTGAAAGCGAAGAGAAAAATGACCACTGACGAGTACATGTCCAGAATCCATACAACTGTTCCAAAATGAGTGGGAGTCTGCTATTGATCCGCGCCGTCGGTAATCGATGGTGATGTGTTTCGTGGCTCCTACTCTGTTGGAAGACACTACTTGACCAAATGTTTTCGGCTATTTAGGAAGTTAATACTGCATAAAAGAGCCTGGAAAAGTCGTTCGCCAGTGACCGTACGTACCGACTCCAATTCAATTCGACCACCTAATTAAGTCTCAGATGCGCTAAGTTAGCCCACGTGTGCATTCAGGTCTCTGGCAATCACAACGATATCTGAACCTTTGGCCCGGCGTACTAGGTAGGGCACTCAAGACGTCATAAATTTGTCTTTGATGGTGTCGGAGCTACAGCTATTTGGAGCGGAAACAGACACGACAAATACAGCGCTCAACTTCCTGTTTGTGGGAATCGTTCACGGACGTTGCCAGGCAAGCCGCACAGAGGCGACTATCAGCGGGTATCCAATCAAGCGAGGATCCTTTCGATCGGTGACTTGGGATGATACAACCCTTGCACATCCGGCCTGTGGATCGCCAGAGGTCAGCAGTCGGAAGCGAGTGAATTGTCGTTTCTGATATACGGCACCCAAACCTAGACAGCAGGACGATTAGGGTCCTCAACTAAAGCCTTTGGCTGAAAAGCCTGACCTCAGGGCAGGCAATATCAGTACAACCCCTTTGCAAAGAAGAAGTCATCAAAGATGTTCCAACTCCTAAACAGGGGACCAGGAATCTGTACTGACTAGACGTCTAACCACTGACCAACCTGGTATGAGACAGTTTGCGAATGTCGCACGAACACCCCAAGTATAACTTAGTGGGTCACGGTGGCACACAAACCGTCACACCAGGGTAAGCTCCAGTCTGTTTGTGACGGACAACTTTAGGTTTAAGTTGAACGTACGGTTGACTAAAACTCGGGGACTGCGCCTACATGATAGGCCTCAAGAGGATAAAACCGGTCGTGGGTGGTCGAACTATTTCCAGCAATTCGTTATTTAATGTGCCGCCAAGAGAAATGCCCAGACCATTTTCTTAGGCACATCACTGTTCAACGGCTTATGTAAATATTTCTGGTGACCATGTCGGCTTTTCTGTATGGATGACATTAGAGCGAATGAATTGAAGACTGCGCAGACAGAGAGGTACAGATAGAAATTAACCCTGAGAAGCCTTAGGTCATTCACGACTGACGAAGCATTTACGTACACACAAGATTTGCGTATTGTTGCACCGTGGACCCTTTCGAGTCAGTTACTCTCTGTACGGTTTATCCGCATAATTCCCCATCGTTTCTCATTTAGTTTTTCCGCGGTCGTTTTCAATGTCTTTACCACTTCTACAGTGCAGGGAGAGTTGCCCCAGATGGCATCAAACGCATCACACCCAGTCACGTTCGATTTACATGGTTGGGATGCGCGGTGTTCACTATGGGTAATAAAATGAAGTAAGAAGTGTCTGCTCACAGCTGTTAGCAGTAGAAAAGTCGAATGTTAGTCAAGGACCTTGTTTAATCTGCTCAAGTTCTAAGCGGACCCCTGAGCAAGAGCACGATTCCCCAGCCTTATGTGGACCGCGTCTAGGATGTTTGATTGAAGTCATGATGTTTGATCAGATGACAAACAGGTACAGCTTGTTGCGAAATGAGGTGCTGTTTATACTAAGGCACAGATGAACGATTGATCTGAAACAGTTATTGCGCACCCTTCTGAAGCCAACGGAGTACTGGAGAAAAATTTTTTGGCGTTCTGTCCAGTTTATAACCACCAGGCCTTTACAAGTATACCCTGGCTTGGGCTTTCACAGCATTTGAATACCGAGTCTTATACGGTGAAGTTAGGTAGGATGATATGGTTGGCTGGCACCTGATGCGAATTATCCTGTCAACGGCGTTTGGACCACTGAACATCTGCGCACGTTGAGTTAGCATCCGTTTCCGTACTTGCTTGTCATATCGAACGAAGCCGATAGACACCCACGCAAAGTAGGTAGTGCTACATGCAGTTTACGTTAGACTGCGCGTGCAACCAGCGAAAAAACAATGCATCCGGTGTAAACCCGAAAGAATGGGACCGCAAGATGAATAGTTTTAAATCCATCAGCATGTTCAACTTGTGGTCTGTCTTTGTCAAGTCGGGTGAAAATAACCGAAAAGTTGAGGTACACAGTGTATGCAAAATGTAGTCTGATGGTTTGCACTATTCAAAAGAATCACCCTACACATATCACTGGCCAGTGCAGGATGTTATCCATCTTGGTGTGCTCAACAACGGTCACACTGAGTTACCTCTAGTGCGGTTGTAGGCCTAACACTCCGGAATGTTCAGCGTGTCGGGGCGGGTCAGTGGCACTTATATACATGAAATTCACATGGGATAAAATAAGCAAGAAAGAAGCAGTATAATGCAATGCACACATAATGCATTTGATGTATCAATGATAATAAACGGTCAAGCAAGTAATTTAAACAACAGCCTTTAAATGGTGATCCTCTTAAGACCCCTAAGATTTGAGCGAACAACAGCGAGCACTGTTTTCTACGCACGCTTGCGCGTCACTTTGTTAACAAACATTTTGGACGGACGTGCTGCTACGGATGAAATTGCGAATCCGGTGTACGCCCGAGGGAATAAGATGGGTGAGCAAACTTGCGGGAGTCTCTTGGTAGTTATCAGATGGAACTAGCACCGCATTAATCAATGAAATATCGGTGGCAGTCGATTCTTTCACGCTTCAGTGCCATACAGCACAATATCATACCATCATATCCACAGGTAATGCTTAGGAATACTGACTTCGGTTATCACGAGGAGACCAGTGCAGTAGAAGCATAACTTCATCTGTTAAGAAATGAGGCGAAATTAATTCAACATACGCTCCAGAGTTTCACGACTGGTGAGGTGTGGAAACGCCCTTATCCCAGACGTCCGATTTTGTTCATGCAGATACGTCCATATGTTGAGAGGGTCGGATGATATATTATGGTCAGAAAACCAAGATGAATTGCCTTCTTGCAGCTCGTATCCCCGATCTAAACATATCGCCGTATCTGGATTCAGCACTGCAATGTTCTGCGGGCCACTCTGGATGGAATTCAGATCCTTGGGGTTCACTCATGCAGCGAGTAGTCCGACATAGAACGGCAAGTCCCCACACTGCAAGAAATCATACGTCGAGGCAGCTTGGAGGTAAAGTGGTGTTCTCCCCTGCCATATTACTGTGAACGAAGTAAGGTATTGCATTTGGACGGCAAGCATTTCCATATTTATGGAAGCATCGATGCTGCCTGCCCTTGAGGAAGGACGGATTAGAAAAGATCAGACCCCGGATCGTTCAACGTTTGACCGAGACCACCATTGCATTATCCGATACACTCGAAATACATTTAAAACCAGAGTCTGGTACTGATCGGAATTATCATCATCATCATCATCATCATCATCATCATCATCATCATCATCATCATCATCATCATCATCATCATCATCATCATCATCATCATCATCATCATCATCATCATCATCATCATCATCATCATCATCATCATCATCATCATCATCATCATCATCATCATCATCATCATCATCATCATCATCATCATCATCATCATCATCATCATCATCAAAGACAGCAACATCAGTGTTGACACTGATGCTTCACTGCCGTACAACCATGAAGTTCGTCAGTTTCATATGCGTATATATACATATATATAATTATATATTAAAAGCCCTAGAGTGAAAAGAAGAGAAAAAGAGTGGATGAGGAAGGGACCTAGTGCTGGCCTATGTCAAGCATTCTGAGGTGCCTACACCTCCAACCGCTCAATCAAACAATCTGGAAAGAAACTGACAGCATGAACGCCACTGACATCGATTAGCCGCCATTTCTTGCAACGTCTCCAGCCAAGCACAGGCGGAGTCACGGGGACCCCATCCTGGAAGGCGTACAGCACCAACAACACCCAAACTCTTCGTGATCTCTTTCACGCCTTTCTGCCAAGTCATGCGCTGTCCACCTCGCGGTTTGCGCCATGCTGAAGGAGGCACGGAGAACAACACTCGTCTCGGTAGACGGTGTTTCGGCATGCGTAGCACATGACCGAGCCATCGTAGTCGGTGGTGCTGGATGATTTCCCCAATTGATGTACCTGCAGCACAACCAAATACCCGTTTTCTAATCACCTCGTGACTAACACGCTGACGCCATCCAAAACCAGCCACGCTTCTGAGGCATCGGTGGTCGAAAACCTGGAGACGCCTCACATCATCTGTCCGTAGAGGCCATGTCTCGCACCCATACAACAATACAGCCCTTACTGTAGCCTGGTACACGACCCTTAAGATCTAGTGAGATGCCTTTTTGACGCCACAAGTGACGCAAATTAGCAAACGTGATTCGAGCCTTTGAGATTCTTGCACTGACTTCATCAGACACACTTCCGTCAGAGCTAATACAACTACCGAGGTATGTAAAGTTTTCCACAATCTCCAGTGATTCTCCTTGAATTTTAAGGGATATGTCCGGAGACTGCACGTTCTGGAGCATGACTTTGCACTTTGTGGGTGCAAGGCGCATGCCAAAAGATGGTATGATGGTGGTCAGTCTGTTCAACAGGGCTTGTGCTTCACTTTCGTCTTCAAAGATGAGGGCGATATCATCTGCGTACTCCAGATCGACAAGGCTCTCACCAGCAACGATTTGAACACCGGGGTTTTGAAGACCTTCCAGCGTTCGCCTCATTATTTCATCAATGACGAAGTTGAACAAGAATGAGAGAGTGGACATCCTTGTCTGACACCACTTTTTGTAGGGAAGGTGTCAGGCAATTCTGCATTGCTATCTTCGTCCTAGTTCTAGGCAAATCCTACGCGGCCAAGTGCGTCAGGCTTTTAAATCATTGGCTCTCGAAAGGATCCATCAAAAAACCCTAACAAGTACTGCTCGTGGTTCAAAGTTCTGAGTAAGGGGCAAAGATAAGAGCCTCCGACCAAAACCCTACATTCTCCCACTGCCTCGTGGGTCCGACTTTTGAGCTAAAGGCTCAGGATGGGCTACCTTCTTCGGCCTGGGCAAAGAAGAAGGTTTATTCCCATCCCATCATTCACTTCCTCCTCCCCACTTGCTCCTCACTCAAATCCTTCTGTTTCAGTTAAGTGTCAGTCATCTAACCATTGCTTCGTATTTTAATACGCTCACTCGCAAATCAATTTTGTTTTGACGGAAGAATCTCCTGGAACCCAGCTGAATCTCCCGTTTATGAGTTTTCAGCGATTTTATGAGTAGTGCATTACTTCCCTTATTATCTCCAGAGAATTAATTTCACATTGCTACTTTCAACGCCCGTGCTTTATGTCAACTTTAGCACCAGGTAGCTCTTACTCAGACCTTGTTCCCTCTTTCGATCCATGTATATTGTATCTCCAGAACACGCACAGAAGACCCTAGTTCGATCATCATCTCAAACCATTCGGTACGAGCCCAGATTTTCCTCGGGATATTCTAAAGCAATGGATCATTGTATCTAAGGCGTGGGATTTGAGCGTAGCTTATCTTAACTGAGTGCGCTTTACTGGACTGGATTCCAGTTGATAGTCATTTTTGTGCTGTTTGGTTCACTTATTCAATCAAGATCAATACATCTCGATGCGGAAAACGGTGTTTTTGTGTGCCAACACACACTCCGTCAAACGGCAACTTTGAGGCTGAGAAAGGCAGCTTCTATCGTGATTTGCCACGGTTACTCTGGTTACCGAGAACTACAGATATCGTGATTCTGACAAGTGACTTGATCTTCAGGTTGGTGGACTAGATCCTGAGGAAGCCGATCTTGATGGCCGATTTGGAATTGTCGATCGCCGCACGGATAATCGAGAGCGACTTCTTTAGTTGTGTGCTGGGCATCATTTGTTTCTAGCCAGAACCAACTCTCAGCTCAAACGCTTATAACGTGCAAGTTTGAGGTCACCAATTGCAAACACCTGTAGACTCATTTAAACGTGTGGCATTCAGCTGCTGGTCAAGAGCTTCGACACAAATTGTCTATTATTATGGAATATACTATACGATCACAACATCGTGTATACACGCTTGCCTATTCGTTTTTTATCGGAAACTTCGGGTAATGCAGTGCCATTCAGTTCAACACCCACAAAGTGTTTCTGTAGCTCAACAATGTCAAGATGAGTTAGTCAAAAGGCTTGCGGGAGTGGGAGTGTATGGTGATTGTAGTGATGATTTGGATGACTAGTTGAGAAAGACTTCGGGGATCGAGATAATCCAGGGATGTTCGTTCACGGACATCAAGTATGCCGATGACATTGCTGTCTATGGATAAGACTCTTTAGAAATGCAAAGTGTTTTAGTCAAACTAGACAATTTTGCTGCACATTTGGATACGCATTTCGTACCTTTTGCTACAGAAATGGGTGGGATCAAACCCAAATGACGTGACGGATAAGTTTTTGTTATCTGTACAAGTCCCGGCGGATTGTCGGAAGGAGAAATCACTCCACAAACTGAGAAGGCCAGGGCAGTATTTGCTAACCTCCGACATTTATGGCATCGGTGTGACACCAGCTTGACTGTCAAGTGTAGATTGTACAATACCGCGGCCCAATCTGTCCTAATTTATGGGTCAGAGACGTGGTTACTGCGCGCGGAAGATCTTCGGAGACTCTCCGTGTTTCACCATTTGTGCCTCCGGAGCGTTGCACTGGTCTGCTGGAAATAAGACCAGTAGTACTGCGGTACGCCAGATGGTTCTCAGGAAGGCACACTTTCCGTCCTTGGATCACCTTGTCACGCTTCACAGATTAAGCTGTTTGAGCCATGTACTTCATTCGCCAGAGGACAGATTGCTTCATAGAGCCCTGTCCGCCCACCCATGTATCGGATGGAGACAACCGAGAGGCGGTAAGTGCATGACTTGACAACGAAGCATGGAAGTCCTTAGAAGCCAAATCAGTCGTGCTGGTAATTGCCGTCTGCCCGGATGCGCACTGAGGGAATGAGACAAACTAGTGGTCAGCAACTTGACAGTTACGGGTGTTATTTTTTAGGAAGAAAGCAGTTGGATCATTCAAAAACGATGCTTGCAACTGAAAAGCTTCGTGATTCATTGACGCATGGGTGATGACTGATGCACTTAAGGCATTAAGGTTTTGGTATTCTTATATGTATGAGTATTGGTGGACTGCATTTGCTTAGGGAGCAATTTACCATCCACATACAGAAGAGCCAATTACTGAGCTCGAAAACAAGCCGTGAGGCTTCTGGACAGCTAAGTTTAACGCGGACCTGAAATGCTACGGCTGACTGGCAGTCTCGAGCTAATTTTTACTACATGACTCTGCAATTACATGTAAATATCGCCTAAATATCAGGCGAAATATGGACGGCAGGTTCTTATTAACCCGAAATCTAGAGGACGACATAGATTGGCGTCTTCAGGATGATCAGCGGCTTTAACAGGGTTTAGAGAATGAACTCATTAGAAGGTATTTTTTCCCACAAGCATTCAAGATGCTTTATACTGTGTGGTTTTACTTGCTCACTTACGACCCACTTGTGGAATGTTTGCGTCCACTATGAATCCAGCAAAAGAATATGTAAGGTAAAAGTTAAGGTTGCCTAAAGATTGTAAACAAGTGTACTGAGCACATTCTGTGGAACAATGGGCCGACTAAACACCCAAAAGCCGCAAATGGCCGTCCAGTCAGATTGCTAGTGGTACTAAATAGTTGGGTCATGCTGATTTGATCGACGAAGGACAGAGACGTTGTGATCAGTTGTCAGAACTTGGTACTAACCCTGTTCTATATGACTTAAATGGTGAAGGCGAATTCGTCTGACTTACGTCAGTGCGATGGCTAGTTGGTTAAAAATCATGACATGAAAAAAGAAGGTTACGATAAACTTCCTGTTTAGTGCGAGTAAATATGCCTTGTGAGACTAAGAATGAGGAAATTGGATATACTCCACTTCGCAGAAGCATGAGAATCACATTTGGTCTGGGCATTTTTAGCTGACAGGCAAGCTAGGTTCTATGAAACACTGTCGATTATTGCTGGTTTATCGATCGCATTTGTCTGTACTCGAAGTTTCCATCTCCCTATCAAACATTTTGGAAAAGTCGCATTTGAGGAGGCGGAGGAGAGGTACCGTTTGCTTGTTTTGCATGGTTACATAAGCGCGCGTCGCCGTGCTGTCCAGAAGCAAGTATGGGTTCGGCGGTGACAAGTATCTGGTAAAAAAAAGTCGTAGCTAAATGAACCCGTTTCCAAACTTTAATGAAAAGAAGAGCGAAGTGGTTCGTTTTATCGTACCAGAAAGACACTCTCGTTCAAATGCTTGAAGATAGAATCCGGGTAGTAACAAGTGCACCTTTTTTCGACCAAGTCGCATTTAAGGTACATTTTCTGGTATTTTGAATAAGGCTCCTGTCGCGAAACATCGACAATGTCACTTTAAACCAAAGTGAAAGCTAAGTTCCGGTTCCCAACTGTTATTTTCGTATGGTTCTGGAAGATACTGTGGAGTTCATCACCAGCTGACATCACTTTGAGGAGGCTACCTCAGTTTCGGGAAGCAAAGTCAGTCGAAGGCTACAACGTATATTGTTTGAAGAACTAATTTCCAGCAATTTCCTGCACAGTTTTGCCGCGGCCCGGCACAATAGCGTCCAGTTCTAAGTATTACCTCCGAGGAGATCCAAACGTCCAGATAAGATCAAAAGCCTACTTCCCCCATGGTGACCACATTCGTGAGGGATTACTCTAATTAGCACCTCTTTAGTGTTGATTCTTTTCTTCTATTCTTATTGTGTACAACGGGATTACTCGGTTTGCTGTTTCCGTTATGCGCCCGTACCCCCATTTCTTGTTTTTACCCAAACGTAAGCCGTTCTTTGACCTTGCCATCGAGCACCTAGTTTAGTACAACCACTTGTATTGAGCCTATGGGTTTTTGGTGTAGCGTTTCCTGCCTACCTTTTTGTGCAAGATCTTATCTAGAGTTAGCAGCTCCTAACCAAATGCAATGAAGTCGACCAAATCCCACGATCTGAGGTTTGTACACTTTTATTATTTTATTACTGTATCCATAGTATGGCATTTGAACAGTTTGACTTTGGGGTTTTGCATGTAATTTAGCGTGGCCAACCTGATTGCTGGGAGCAAGCAATATCTAGTTCATTAGCACCCAAACATTGGCTAAGGTCACGGCAGTATAATGTGGTGAAGGCAATGAACATCAACAGAATGCAAGTTCCATTACAATCGGATTGCTGGTCTTACGCTAATAAGTTGTCCAACTATCTTGTTGTTGTGACTAGCTAAAGTTGAGTTTAGTGGGATTCGATGGAATGGTGGTACAATAAGAGAAGAACTCAGTACGCACAGAAACGATTATATGTCCGTAGGCAACTTGAATAAAAAGCATTTTCATTGTTAGTTTCCTGCAGTTAGATGTTCAAATACATACCTACCTTATTGGTAATTTTTTCTGTCAATAAACTTCCGAATGCGTAGTATACCCTTCCTTAGCGAAATACACTCTGCAAACAAATTTGGCTTTGCGAGAGACTCACCTGGAACCCAGCTGAATCTCTCGTTTTTTATGTTTAAGAACTTTCAGCAACCTTGTGTGCAGTGCATTACGAATATACATGTATCGTGATATCTCAATTATCGTAGCAACTAAAACTTGAGGTGGTCTAGTGCAGCACATTCAGTAGCCTGGATACAACACAAAAGAGAGATTCAGCTGGGATACAGGTGAGCCTCTCGCAAAACCAAATTTGTTTGCAAATGAGTGTATTTCGCTAAGGAAGGGTATACTACGCATTCGGAAGTTTATTGACAGAAAAAATTACCAATAAGGTAGGTATGTATTTGAACATCTAACTGCAGGAAACTAACAATGAAAATGCTTTTTATTCAAGTTGCCTACGGACATATAATCGTTTCTGTGCGTACTGAGTTCTGTATCCCTCAAGAATGTGAAGATGTGAGTTGTGCTGACAAAATGATGAAGCTGATGGTGTTTATGATACGTCTTCACATCTGCCAAAGACTCAAGTGGACCTAAGCAGAATGTTGTTTAAAATGCTCCATGAACCAAACATAGTTTTCTTTCTATCAGAAATTCATCGGATTCATGATGAGGAATCCGATTTCGCATCACAGATATCCATTTTTGAAGAATTTCCTTCCAGCATAAAACATTTTCCTAGGGTTTTAAATTTTTAAAAATTTTTAAGCGGAAGTTATTCACTGCTTTTTTGGGAAACAATTCCCCAGAAGCGAAGCAAAACAATCTCTGGTTCCACTTTGCTCGCCAAGAATAGATGTCACATTGAGCTTGTCATGTGTCATCCAGATATATTCTTCGATCGATTGTAACTTTAATAACATCCTAGCACAAGAATAGCTGATTCACCAAGACTTCACGCAAGTGAACGCTTTTCAAACTGACTCGATTCAGCCGTTAAGTGGGCCTTGATCAAGCACCATTTTTTGAAACGTTTCGCATTTGTAACACTGACTGAATGATGAAGGAACACATGATGGCTTGATGTTTATCGAGTTTCCGAAATCAAAACGGAAAACCTCATGAAAGTTGCTAAAAAGCAGATGAATAAGAACACGAGTCCAGTCACACTGGTACACAGAGGATTCGTTAGGTTCTAACTGGTCACCCTCCAACGAGAAAAATCTTCTCACACGAAAGCTATTGGAATTCTCCCAGGGTGTTTTTCTGGATGGGGGAATACCGTACGAATGTACCGCTCCAAAATCGCTTGAGCTGGACATTGGTTTACAAGACGACTAAAAAGAAACGTTTCAAGCCTGACTAAATCAGCATGTAACTGATCAAAGAGGTATGCAAATGCATGACTTTCAAGCTATTCATCACTAGTCAGATGACTATCTGAACAAAATACCTACTGTTTAGGTAATAGAATCACACTCTTCACAAATGAAGAAATACTGTAGATGCGCATTCTTCCGACAAGCGGCGAACTGTATAAGGGCGAAAACTTGTTCCACCATTCGGGTGAATCGACGATTTTCAAACTTTCCAACTCATCCTTCTCTAACTAGGCGCTCACTATTCGCAAAATAGAATTGATTTTTCAAAAGCTATCACAGGTACCTGGTGGACTAAATCAGACAGGCAAATGAGTTCAGAATACCAGTCCAAACTTTTGAGCCACATCTAGGCATCTGGGGGGTCCCAGTGATGTTTGGAAAGTATTCCATCAGAATTTTTCCGTCAGAGGTATGACTGCTTCGGTGGATAATGAAATTTGTTGATCTGGGAAAATATGAACGTAGATTAGAATGGTTTTTGGATCGAGCATATGCTCAACAAAATGCAAGATTTTGGGTCAAAATTTTTTATTCCATTCGCAAAGGTCTTGCAGCTAGGAACATTGTGCGGCTAAGGAGCCCACTCTACCTCGGTATGCATTAGAGGAATTGTGTTGCAGTAGTTCCCCAAGAAGAAGCTACTTCTAAAGACAGACAACTCATTAGAAGTCAGTAGTTTTCACGCCGTTTTGGTTTGTCGAAAGTTAAGACTGCCTTACACTATACTAGTAATTGGTGCCGTGGGTAGGACTAGTAGGCGAATACCAGTTTGTGGATACCAGAGAGAAAGCAGTCGGAAAAAGTCTTAGACCTGCACATTCCGAAATACTGAGCCTGTTTTGAAATGCATTGTAAATTCGCGTTTGAAACGTCTGAAATGAAGTGACGGAACTTCGACTTTCCAAAGTTAATCATGGCGTTCTTCCGCATTCAGGAATCTTGATACGACTTTCAGAAGGTATCGAAGCTTTATGGTTTATTCGAAATCACTTCTACCACGACGCATGAAATTATGAAATTATAGTTAGTCATCATTTGTCGGCTGGTTTCCATTCTGACAGGGCCCACTCTTAGCAAGCAAGCTTCCTAATCATATCTGCCCAACCAAGCACTGCTGACTAGAGGGTGTGGCTACATTTGTTAATACTCTTAGTGTTTGACAAGTCCAGTAACAATGGACGAAACTCCGCTATCCCAGCTCGTTCACACGCCCTCAAGAATCACGATCCATTGTGTTGAGCGATGACGCCTGGGGACATTGTTTTGTCTGATAAGTTAGTGTCATCTATATGGATGGTGTGGAAATGACAGCTCTCACTGGAATTCTGGGTAACATAACAATCGTAAGGAAGGATCACAAATACCCCACCACATAAAGCGCATCTCTACCCCCCCGGGGCGGTCCTTTTTCAACGCCGTTCTATTGCTCCCTACGGCTTCCTCGCGACACGGCCCCCTGGATTGAAGTGCGTGAAGTTTCGTGCATATTTCAAATCGTTTTCAAAACTGCTGTGTTACCCAATCAAACATACTGAGAGATTTAATTTCACAAATTTTGTAACCGGATGGTGAACTGTGACTAACCAAGAGTGAGTTACTTAGTCAACCTGAGAATTTCACTCACAAAGCCACATACAACGTTCAAGTTGTGAAGTACACTCACTCGCGAATCAAGCTGATGTTAAAGAGGAAGTAAACTGAACTCCAGTTGTATTTCTTGTTCGGTTGAAGGACAGCAAAAAGCTGCTAGATTCATAAGGATTACCTCTATCTGATGAGTCTCAAGAAGAAAGAGACCGATAGTGATCCGTTGGAGAGTTTTCAGTAACCCCGTAAATAGTGTTGCATCGGGATGTATACGCGATACTCTTTTTCTGTGACAATCCTTCTTGTATCACTCCCAACGTGGCCGACGATCAACACCATCATCATCATCATCATCATCATCATCATCATCATCATCATCATCATCAACAGCATGACATCAGTGTTAAACACCGATGCTTCACTGTCGTACAACTAACCAACTGCCCTGGCCAACGGCATTATTGGTCAATTTTCCTCCCAAGATGCACCACCGTATTCACTAGGAGAACCGGCAGAACCAACTTTCTTCAATGATGTTGTTCTAATGAGGATTTCGTCAATGTTCACAGCGAGGTGTGTTATTCATCGATACGTGTTCCATACTAAGAATAAATCAAGAAACCTTATATGTGATCATATTGGGAGGCTTGGGCTCATGTAGTACTCCCTCTCTACTGTGACTCAAAATATGAAGTGGGAATCCGGCGGACTGTTTTTAAACGCAAGCAGGTTAGTTTGTCTCTCTTCACACTGTCCTATCAGATCTAGGCTCTGTTGTGCTGGTTAATTTTGGTTACACCCTAATACAAACACTGTGATTTGGATGAGTGGTTGCGCATCGATTATTTCGGTTGGGTGTGACGTTCCTGATCCATGTCTGGTATCCATTAGTCTGTTCCGCTCTCTCTGCTGATGCATACATATCCATCAAGCTCACTTGACTCTGATCTTGCTGTAACCGCGATCTTATCTGGTCGCACAGCAACTGGTTACTTCATTCCTGTCACACCCGTCGGGTTAAAATAGAAGCAATTCAGGACGGGTTGTTAAAAAGGAATAGAGTATTTGGAACTCACAATGCATGTCAATGCTCCCAGTCGTCAGGCTTGATACCAGTTTGGCCCCGAAAGCCGCTCTCGGGTGATACCCCTTTACAGGGTTAATCGCTTTGTTTTTCGACGGGGTCGATCGCACAGTCAGTTGGGGGAATATGATGGGGTAATCCATTTCAGATTTTCTTTGCATAGGAGTTGAATGGGACCGATCTTGTCAACTATGGTTTCTTCTAACCTCAGTATCCGACCAATATCATAGTATGTTGTAGCTTTTCAAAAATTGGATAACAGACTCTTGGGAGAGGAATGGTTTTATGTTGAAATCCAGATCACACATCCTTCGGATAGTCAGATGTGTGATGACAGTGATGAAAAAGCCCGATTTCGGGTTCATTGTTTATTTCACCCTGAAAATAGTTCCATTCTTGCATTCGCTAGTGATGGTCTATTCCCCTTTATTAGAAGAAACTCTGTAGTACGGCCAGCTGTGCTTGACTTTTTAAAGTCCTACGGTAGAGGGTATGATGTGGTTTGAAAGATGTGTAGATAAAGGGTGATGTAAAAACTGTTTGATTCCAAAAGGTTGTCTGAATTTACCTCAGAATTTGGCTCCACCCAAGCATCACTGCGAAGCTCAGAAAAATTAGTCACCCAATGCTTTTTACAGATTCATTTATACTGGTGTTTGGAATGTCACACAAATTTCAATTTACATCTCGACTAAGATTGGTTTCCCACCAGATGGAAGACCGTTTATTCGTGAGTAAAATCTGCGAAACTGTTAACCTATTCCTTACTTGTACCACAGTAGGATAAAAAGGCACCAAATGCAACGCACCACTAGCAAGTTTGACGGAAACTCTTCAGCAACCTTATGAGTAGTTTGTTACGTTCAAGAAATATAATATGGTACATCGAATATCGTACCAACTGAAAAATGAGGCGGCCTGATGCAGCACATTCGGTTGAAGCGGATCATCATAAACGAGAGATTCAACTGGATTCAGCTGATTCTCCTGTCAAAGCAAATTCATGTGCATGAGTATTTCTAGAACAAAGAACTGTTTCATTTGGTGAGTGGAGAAATGCAAACAACTCACTCAGTGCTTTAGATCCAGTCACACCAGAAGAACAGCACAAAATCTTGATGCTTCTCCTCTTAGTGCACACAAACACAATGGAGAAGAGACACACCACTGCGTGACATCCTCTTTGATTGCAACGTGGGCGGGCTTTCCCATACGATTCTTCACTCTCTTCCCTCGCAGCTGATGTGTTGCTGCCGCTGCTGAAGACGATGAGAAGAAATCTTCGCAGTAGGTTGTACACTCCACTGTCATTTTACGACCAACTTCCTCTACGACCGTTTATCATTCAGTTGAAAAGTTTTGTCCCAAACAGGCCGAAAATAACCAGAGTGAATGAGTGGAGAGAGGGGAACTCTCGCTCTCTCCGGAAATGTGCAAATCTGGAATCCTTGATTTGTACCACACACAATGCCTGCTTGAAATATAGAAATAAACTTTCCTGGATGTGAGAAGGTTGAAGAGAGAAAAGAAAAAATAGCACTGACAGTTGGGACGATGAGTCCGTAAACATGTGCAACCTGTCGATTAAATTCCAGGTCTATGAGAACGACGGGGCGATTTAGAACGGGTGATTCTTCCGAGCGACCTACAAATCGGACTCGAGTTACTGGGAAGCAAAATCAAAGACGGAAATTAACTCTTTTTCACGAGAGCTTTACTTTTTTATGCTTCGCGCGAAGTTCGCACCGTAAATGTAGGGCCGCACATTATTATCCCGGAAATTCGTCTGGCCTCCACCGCCTTAAGCTGTATACCTCCATCCTAGAGTTGAAACGAGCCAGAAACGACGTCATTAGCATAGAGTTACAGGATATCCTGACGCATGCGTGTGGCATATTCATCGACTCAATTTACACTTATATAGGAACTGAATGGTCCCTTCCAGCTGTGGGACATAAGACTGCTCTGGTTCATCTGAACGGACATTAAATTGGAAGCGAACTCGGATAGGAAAAATCTAGTTTTAACATCCTTTTCTCTACGAAAGACAGTTAATTTGGATGCTTTCGAAATCCAAGTAAGTAGTCACCCATGGTGCATTTAAGTGTTATTAAACGGAAAGTTGTCCTAGTAACGAGACAAAGGATAAGTTCTTCGAAAGTGGGGTCCGGGATAAACTTAATTTACTAACA
This sequence comes from Clonorchis sinensis, assembly GCA_003604175.2. Taxonomy (NCBI): domain Eukaryota; kingdom Metazoa; phylum Platyhelminthes; class Trematoda; order Opisthorchiida; family Opisthorchiidae; genus Clonorchis; species Clonorchis sinensis. The sequence goes on from CM030369.1 coordinate 205,457,895, forward strand.
CTTTTTCCCAGTAAACTGATTCAGAATATATGACGACCTTTTTTACACAAAAAAAGTCGATCAAAGCGGAAGGAAAACGAATTCACCGATTATTCTTCAGTTGAGATCTGATTCTGAAGCTTGGTTGCTCAACATTTATAAACTCACCTTTTTTGAACTTTCACTGTCAGCCCCCCCTATGAAGAAAATTTAGTTCGTCACAAAAGCGCGTTTAGAAGTGCAGAGAATGTGCAGCCGTTGCATAATGACAGACAGAAAGACTAAGGAATCGGCCTTCAGTTTGCCGGCTGGTTATCCGGAGACAAGGAGTTACTGTTTTCCAACTGTGTATTGTGAACGAGGACATCCGGAGACATATCTTGTAGCAATCATAATAGAGTTAAGATTACGTTGCTTCAGAAATGGTCGCAACCAGTTGTATCACTTGTCTAGCGGTAGCACCGTCTTAACGCTCACTTGAGCGTTTCGCTCTTCGAAAGTGAAAGAACTCCTTGGGGGGAGATCGCTGTTATACGAAATCGGAGTGCACACTGCGATACCTCGTTTTACTTGCTCCACATAACTCATGCTTTGCATTTTGGATAAGACGGTTAAGCTACCGGACCTATAACTTAAAAATAAATGACCTGACATCTAAATACCCCACTTCATATGAACCCTTGGCTGTTCTATAGTGAAAAACACTGGCACCAGCAGCAGGGGAATGCCATTTTTGAATTCTACATTTATGCAAGCAAATGAAGACGGGACTTAGTCCGACCGATAAACAAATCGAAGCGAAATCTGATGAGTTCAATCGTTGGTCCCTTGGTTGTTGCACTTCTTGTGATTGATTATAAAACTGCTTTCGGAATGACTACCGAACATCCAAGCGTCAGTCAGCTATCATCCAACTTCTATGCATCCGGAGAGCTTTCAAAAATATTCTAAAAATTCTTGGTCTTGTCAGATAACTTTTGGCTACATGGGCCAACCGACTGTGGTGTGAGAGCTTTTCTTGGTTCTTCTTAATGGCACTGTCTCTATTGTAATAGCTTGTGCCTCAGCGCCATAAAACCTCGTTTCGTAGTGGCCCATGGAACGAAAACAAACATACTTTAGTTTGTGTTCCGAATTATCGTTTGATTATCGCGCCGCTTCTTTGAAAGAGATGAGCCGACAAATTACTCAAGAATAAGTCATCCTGTCTGGACAGTGCACTTTCTTCTTCAGGGTAGGCACAAGCGGTCTAGAAAGTACTTCGAAGCTGAGTTTCTGAGTTGCTCCTGCCAGGCGAATTCAGCCTATGTTGAAAAGCCAATAGATACCATGTGACTATTTCATTCCTATTGGGAATTAACAGTGCGGATCTCAAGAACCACGAACCCGCAACGAACTTGACTAGTTAATTAAATAAATAAATTAACGATAAAAACGATATGACAGCATTGTGGACCACCATCTGATATTGTACAAACGACCAGATCTACTGGCTGCTGTAACGCAAACAGACCAAAATGAAATCCCTGAGTATTCACTTTATCTCCAGTTGCGACGGTGAAGAACACCGCGGGTTGGTCAAGCATAAGAATCGAAAACAAACACCTAGTATTATTTTACCGTCTGATCCTATTCGAAAATCAGTTCGCCTTATTTGTCTTCTTGATGACCCTTGAATCAATGCTATCTGCTATGAGCCGAAGAAAGTTCAGAGTTGTCCTAAAAAGTATCGCATTTTAATTCTTGTTTGTTAATTACAATAAACTTAGCCTGAAATTATTCTCTCGCTTTTCGTCCAAATACTTTCTAGTTAGTAGTTCACCTGAAGAGTAACCTTTCTGGGAATTGTGGACTACTGACACCAATAAAAGTTGTTTAGGTGAATTGTTCGCATCCTGTACGGCATTGTCCCTCTTTCAACGACTCGAACAAACAGCGTCCCTCGGGGGACAGCTGTGTCAACCATTAAAAAGAAGCGTTCTTGGTTCGTACAGATGATTCCGTCGCGACAGTAAAAACGAGCAACAGGGACGGAACAGCTGTCCACTATGGCCCATAACTCATAACCATGCCCCAATTGCACATTGTCATTAGTGTTTTGCCCATGCGGCAAACGAACACGCAAACACCGTGTTTGGGCCCCAGCTACCAGACTCTGACTGACTCCGGTGCGTTTGTTTGCTCCTTGTTTATCTCTCAGTTATCTGATCAACAAGTCCACTGCTGATAATTATACCAATAAACTGGCTCATCTGTCGGACAACACATACGTTGCTAGGGTAATCGTCCGGTCCTCCCTCTTCTCACTACTCCCCCCGATTCCGATTTTTGAATAGGCGGTCCGTGAATGATCAACTTTAGGCATCCAGCTGTAACGCCAAATTGCCGTCTATAATGTCTATCCTGTTTGCGGGCTTCGGGAACGTGACACACGTAAGGTTGCGACCATTTTCCTGCAGGCGCGCACAAAACAGGTGGACAGTAAATCAGCACAATACGTGCCGCCTAACGATCCCGTTTCATAGAAGCCAAAATGTTTAATCTCTCTGCCCTTAGGCAACGGGGCCTGACATCCGATTTGCTATCACCTTCGGTCATTAGAATAAACTCAATGAGACTATCCGGATGTACTGAAAAACACGGTGTGTACTTATATCGAAATAAACAAGTTGTTTTGAAATAGTGACAAGGTTTAGTTGGAAAAATAGTAAGAAATCTCCCGGGGGTGCATTCGATGTAAGAGCAACTTATAACTGTGTTGATCCTGAAAAGTTATTGGTTTATTGCAGTGATCGGCGACCGGGTCAAAATGCGTCCTGTATTCACATTTCTGCGATATTTCGAACCCCATGAATGCAAACAGACAGCAGATCTTAGCTAAAATATGACCAAGTTCGAATAATCCTGGAAGGTTTTTTTGAAAAAACTACACCGATATTTTGTTCAGCTGACCGATTCTATCTTCGAAACTCAGTTCGGTGACTACGCTCCCAAAGTCTAAATATCTAAGCTACTAAAAGAGCGAGCATAAGCGACAGAATCAGCTGAAATTCATTTGGGTCTCCCATTAACTTGGAGTTAATTTGCAGATTCATTTTACGTGCAACTCGGTGTTCAAGTAGAAAATAAGGTCTATGTAAACCCGAGAAATTCGTCTACTTGATGAGCAGCCCCAAGACGGGCAAAATCCGGAGTGTGCTGCCGAAGTGTTTTCGGCAACCCAATGAACAGTGTGATAGCAAGAAAAACCAGTCCTCTGTTGTTTTCTGCTATGGATGAATTTCCGTGAAAAAAGTTTTGCAGCGCGTATGTTTCTCAGCTTACTCCCTCACTGGCCAAACTGGCGACGAAATGAAATATCAATAGCCAGGGAGAACGGATCGGTTCACAGGTTTAGGTGAAGATTGTCCTTCAAGAGAGACTTGTAGTCTGTACCACCTGAGAATCTACTTGGATTGAGTCAAAATGAAAAACTACTTATTTCAGCTACTCAGCTAAATTCACGTGAGCTCATCATTGTTCATCCAGCTTCAGCTCCTTTTACCAAATACACTTGATCTCCGTCAAAATATTATTTGTTGAACCGTTGGAATTAAACCACAGGATTTCGCTTTGAGTAATCATATTGCGGACGAAACGCCTAACATTTCGAACGTGATATTAATGAATTCGTCATGGTTTTCCGCTGAACAAAACAATTCACTAAGTCGTGATTTGATTGAACTTTTCATTAACGCTGAATTAGAACTGGAACTCTCAAAAATGTCCGGAGTTCGAAAAGGGTGATGGCCCAAGAATTTAGCAATGGGTGTTGACACATGCACTCAGAATGACTGTCTAGCTACTAAGCACCTATAAAACAATAGCACTGATTAGAGACGTTTGCACGTATATCTGTCTTGAACACTAATAAGCGCTAGGCGTGACTGACCTATTTGATCCCGATCACGGAAACGCCGTCATAACTAACGACACCGAAATGTTCTTCAGTACCGAAGGGGTACGCTGTTCTCATTGCTCGCTGCAGACCATCAACTAACAATAATAGAATATACTGCCGTTTTAATAAGTGATCGTTCCCACCTACAGCCATCTCCCTACTACGACACGCCTTGTTCAGCTCTTCCACAATGGTTATGAGAGAGAACTAGCAAACCTTAGCTAACTGAGAGCATAATTTGTTGAATATGGATAATATAGTAACGACGTGTGTGTGCAATGTAAGCTTTTCGTCTTACTTAAAAAGGACTGGTGTACTCCCTTTGCAAAGAGACTCTTTCGTTGCGTTCCAGTATGTCTCTTTAAAGGAGGAACTGTCAATGATAACCATACCGCATGGCTTATCTGTAAAAAGAAATTTCCTCTATGTTTGGGTGTTTCTCAGGCATCCTTCGTCAGGGTAGGATAGAATTCTCGGCTTTATTTGGACTTGATGCCGAGGATGTTCAATACTTTCGCATATTCATACCTGATCGCGAAGTGGTGTACCTGTTGAATAGTCGTAGTTCACCCTTATTCAGGTCACAGGGAACGCGTGTTTCTCCTCCCAGCTAGAAGCAAACAGCATATGCTGAATACGGATAGTTACCCTGGACAAGTGTTGCCACATACTGGGGAAAACCTTGATGACCACTAAAGGAAAAATACAGTTTTATCGTGCGTTGCTTCACTCCATCATCCATCCTCAGCCGGTATTCCAAAGAAAGATAGTTTGTTGAATTTTGGCTTGGACTAAACCAACTCAACTTTGTGGCAGGGGGTGAATTTCTGAAACTCTAACATTAAATGATAAGGTTTGTACAACATTCTGTTCTCCCATATATGAGGCACGATTCATTCCAACAGGTGAACTTCAGAACAGAATCAATCTTTTAGACATCATACTATTGTGATGTTTTGTGCCCTGAATTGAGTGACCGGAGTGTGATATAGGCTCTCAACGATAGGCATTGCCGACCACTTGGTACTTCTGATAATATGTTCCCTTAAATCAGACCTGTCCGATTTAAATGGATAACTTATAAGAAACAAGCGAACACTCTCCCTTCAGGGAAAATTTGCTTCCGACATAAAAGGAATTAGTAATCGACAGTGTAGCCAATTATAGTACAACCGCCAACGTGACCAAAGATTCATTTTACATGTTTAACATGTTATAGTACAACCGCCAACGTGACCAAAGGTTCATTTTACAGGTTTAACACTAATCTACCGGACATTTATGGCTGGTTAAATTTGTGGACAATATACAGCTTGCCCGTGCGCACTGCTTGGAACACAGTTAAACCTGGCACATGTGCGGCGTAGACAGAATGGATTACATTTCTGCTTCCTTTTCGTTTGAAATTGATTTTTTGTTAATTCTATTGATTATTTAATGCAGCAAAGTTAGGTGGTTGTGCTTTGTTAGAAATGCATAACCGTTGACAAACTGCTCGTATGTGTGGCAACATCCATCTCGTATTGACAAGCGCATGTTGAAGATATTTGTGCAAAACATTATTATAACTAGAATAACCGTGACACAAGGTTCATGAGATGTAGTTTCGGTAACTCACCCAGTTGCACAAATCATCCCATCCATGTGATTGAGGCGCTTTCACCGTGACAAAAACGGCTGAAAATTGGATGATTCATATGTATTATTTGGATGACAATTGGAAAGAACAGAGCACAGGGCGCCAGCGCCCTGAATTTTATCGCTAGATGTTTCACAGAGTTCGCAGGCCTAGAGCTTGTTCAAACATTGCTCACAAGTGTATGTGAGACACATTGAAATATT
>CM030369.1:206769582-206908968 GCA_003604175.2 Clonorchis sinensis
CACCCTTTTTTCACTTGTGCCTTTCAGGTGAACGACAGCTGCTGAACGACAAGAACAAAACCGACCCGGGAAACTTGGGCGAAAGCCTCGCTCCTGTGTATCAATCGGTGAATTCGTGTAAATGTTAATGAGGCACACGCGACAAACCTATTTGTGTCAGTCTTTCTAAAGCAACTAATGTGTGGCCCGTAGATACAAGTTCTAGACCTTTCTGATTAAATCAGGCACAGGTACTGGTTATCCAGTCATGTACACCTCAGTGGAAATCGAGCATTTTGTCCCTGTTTGTGAACTGTGGAGCTTGTCCAAGGACATGATGGGCAAAGATTATCAAGTGAAGGCTGTCGTCATGGACAAATTGGTGGCACCAACGCCGGTGACCGTGTTTGTGTTCGTCTGTGGTGTAACTTTGTGCCAGTTTCAGTCTCGTGTATCCATCGGAAAGCACGTACGTTTCTTACCAGCCGTGTAATTATTTTGTAGGCTCTTTACCATCAGCAGACACATTCCGATGCAAGGATCATGTAGGCAACGCAGCCCACAAGGCTCCTTTTTTCATATCGCTAGCCCCCAGGTTTCAACACGACCTGCAAATTCTCTGCAGCACAGATCCACGATTCGCCTCTTATCCCTGACTCGCTGGCTGTATGTTGCTGTAGGCGGGCCGTGAGTGCAGAAGGCGGAATTTTTCACTGTCAGTGTGGCAAGCAATCGCCTATAGAACGTGAACGATCGCTTCACGAAGCGTGTGCTCCACCAAGACAGTCTTTAGAATGCCATAGAGAAAGTGCTCCGGCGAGTGGCTTATGTGGGTAGACGCGATGTATATGCCGTATTGCCGTGAACAAGGTCCCAAGGAACCCGAGGCCGCAATAGCATCTTGCTGGAAATAAAGGGGATGTGGTACATCTACTTTAGTGGACCTGCACGTTTTTGGAAAACATTCAAGTGCTCCTGGAATGTTGACACCTACGCTGGTAAATGCTGGTAACTATTCCAACGACCGTTACGGTTGACCTGTTGCTGGTTGTCAAGGGTAGTTTATTTCAACAGCGACGGCGGCCTCAAGATAAATAAATTTGCCTTTTTGGCTTTTATGACTCACCAATTTATCGCAGCAAACAGTGGTGTCCAATGAATTGTTATTCTATCGCATTGACCGCTGTGCATTTTATCTTGCCTTCCGTTCGGCAAAGGTTTATGGATTTCGCCCAAAACGGTTTACGCATATGGGATGTTATTGTTACGGTCTAACCCCCGGCCCTTCCAGAAAGCGCACAGTTGTGATGGTAAAACGGTTTGCAACCCGACCCTGCTCTGATGCACAGAAACTCAACAAAGTGCGTCGAGGATCCCGTGCGTCTACAGTTCCGCCTCCAGCAAGGAACAACCTCAAAGCCATGAGTTTATAGTATAATACTATTACCAATTCTTCTAAGCAAAAAACAAAGGTTAGCGGCAATGACGACTTAATCTGAAGCATCCAAGAACAATGTGCTTGACTTTTTCTGCAATCTTGCTATAGAAAACAGGCGGAGCCTTTAATCTTGCTGGCCGATATTCGTTGACTTCTAGCTTCACCCTTGATACCGGTGCGTTGGAAATTTATCTGGATTCCGATCTTCTCATACCGCACTGAGTCTCTTTTTTCTTGAGTCTTAGTACCCGGCAGATGTCAGCCAAAAGGAATAGCATAATATGAAACAACACTTAAATGTGCCGTCATGTAAGCATTGCCCCACGAAACTGTCACCGTAGTGCACACTGTACGGAGAAGGTTTTGAGATCAAGTTGGTATTAGCCACTCCAAAACAGTATAGATATCTTGAAAACCAGTAATCTCTATCTTGCCTTTCAGGACGGTAGCCCACCAAACACCACACATCAGGGAATCCATACTTTGTCTGCCATGATATGTGTACTCATCAAAACGCCTAAGAGATCTTTCATTTCATCTCAGTTAGATCACTGTCTTTTCTCAGTTAAGATAGATTAACTCCTTTATGACTTGCACCCGGGATGGATAGGTTAATCTGTTCAGTGCGATCTGCGTAAGTTGACTAGGCACCATGGGCTGTGGTTCGCATGTTAGTCGCACACGTCAGCTAGTTTCTCCGGGCCGTGTTGTATAAAGAATGGCTGCCAGTTAGAGCGAATTGAACTAACAATTGGGGTATCCTCATTGCTTTGAGGTGGAGTTTGGCTGTTGGCGTCATACTAAGTAGCTCAGGATACATATCCACACCCCGAAACTATCCGATGACTCAATGTTGCCAACTGCGGAAAGCCTGTTATTCTTCTTAGTTGTAATGAAGAGCGCCCAACCTTGAAAATCAGCATCCTAAACAAGTACTCTGTTAGCCGGGGTCGCATTAAATATAGACATTCTTGGTCGTAAACTGGCAACCTCAAAAACATTCCCGTTTCTGAGAAGTAATTTTCATTCTCCAAATACGGATCTGCTGCCTCAAAGGGTCTGTCAATTATAATCTAGGAAATAATCGAATGACTATCATCAGTATCTAGCATCAAGCTAGACGTGTGCCAATCACCTGTGTTTGGCCATCCTGAAGCTCACAATGCAGAAGCAGTCCACGTTGATATCTGAGTACTGACTTATTTTATCGAGGCCAGAGTTTTATTTTGGTAAAAATAAATTTTTACGTGTGTACCTTAAAGGCGATCCTCGCACACAGACATTGGTTTTCAAACCCAACAGACTTCTAATTAATCGGTCGGCATAACAGCATGTATCACACTAGGACGTGTCTTTTAGAACTGTTTAATCCAGATAATCTAAAGGTTATTTGGAACCCGGCAGGAAAATTCAGCCGATGTCACAACCCGTTTTTCATCCCCAATCTCGCGTTTAAGCAATTTGCTCAACCCACCTGTGGTTTTTGATGCTATACTGATTCTTCGTCACGCTCAACTGCAGCATAAATCCCGTCACCTATGAGACAGGGAAAGCCAGGAAATGATAAGTCACACCGACTCTCCATCTGCGTTATCGACATCGAGGCTTGAAATTTCAATTCAAATCTCATAACACTGGCTAAAATTTGAATCAGCCAGAGGAAGGGGGAGAAGCTTTTGCGGTACAGACGGCTGGCAAAAAGGTATTTATGTACGCTAGTGAACCAACTTATTTGAAGACTTTTTTGAGCCTGGACCGTTGAAAAATCCAAACGACAACAAGGTATCTGGCAGCAAGGTGAGCGCTTATAGTGGCTTTTCCTCCCCTATATCAAACTTGTCTGCAGCGGTCATTTGACGCTTCTAATAGCGATCGCTATAACCCCAATATGGCGAGTTCCCTCCACACTTAGGCAACAGACCAGAGCGGACCCACCCACCCGCGAGGCACATTTTTAGGTGGGCTGCCGGTCACATCATGCAAATGCCCAGAACTGAAGGGTAGAATATTACAAGTGGGACTTCTGGCCGAACATCTTAGTTTCGGTCTGTCGTGACCCGCGAAATCCGGCAGGTGATTGCCATGGAGTCAATGCATACGATAACCCAGAGATAGGCAGATGCTAGGTAGGGCGCATACGTGAAATCAAGAGAAGCAAATGAAGCAAGTCGTTTGAGAAGCAGCCCACAGAATATCGGGGTGACACCCAACGCATGTAGAATACCTTCTTTAAATAGCTTTGATGATTGGGCAAACCGTCAAAAACAAATGTAGGGTTGCTTTCAACGCTTTTCACAAACAGCAAAACGATCAAGCACATCAATCATCAAGATGCAAAAAGACATGGGCCTCGAAAACCTTTTAATCATAGTAAAAACCAATGAAGAATGAATTTTGCAACTCAGAGGGCTAGGCTAGATGATATCGACGACATCATGCAGCGCGGTAGTCCAACATCCAAGCCAAGTCGAGCAGAATGTGCTTAACCCTGGGACAAGGAAGCGTACATTCCGGTACTCTTTTCGCTATGTTAATTTGATTACGTGGTATCACAGTACAGACAGTTAGCCGATCCTGCTCAGTAAGAAAAATAGAACTTGGTTTTTCACTCCGCACAGTGCAGCGGTGCTCAGAACTCTAAAGGTTGTGGACAGGTTCTCACAGACAGCGGACGCTGTGCGGAAAGCTGCAAGTAATGCGTTAGACGGCGGCCGCGATCCCGGGTAATAACTGTATTTGTTCGACCAGTGATCGCGCACCAGACCTCAACATCCCTGCAGTGTCAAAGGGTTAAGGCTGGGTTCCCCCACAAGTAAGGCAAGTTTCTGATGCAATCGATACATATCCGCTTTAAGCTCTTTCTCAATAGTACACAGGTTGCCTTATGTCGCTCTCCAAAGAATCGAATCCCGTGACGCTAGCAATCCGATCAGTGGCATGAAAAGCATTGAAAAAAAACCGAGTGAGTCAGCACACAGGGGAGGCTTAGTCAATTGCAGATTCTATCCGTGAAGCAACATGGAGGTCATGCTTGTTGGGAAGATGTTAATCGACAGAGCGCTCTTAGTAGTACCTCGTCGGTACCCAATTCATTGTTGGTCATGAAATTATCCTCGCGCGTACAAAACCGACACTCTTGTGTTTCACGCCACTAATTCAGCAAGGTATGGTAAGAAAACCGGGCAGATTGTTAGTGGAAACTATCATAAAGTATTCCGTCGCTATGGAAATACAGCAACTGCGTTAGTGGGTTCCATGTTCGAGTTGAGTCCGTCAGGGATGCGTGCAAGAGAAGGGACAAATCAGCCCAACTATGCGCATGTTTGTGGCATCCAAAATACATTTAATGTCCCTGCTAGCAAAAGAAAAGTTGCAAGCCTAGTGATAATCATCAAAAGGATCATAAATTCAAGACCTTCGCGTAAACAGCTAACTGGAACTCCCAGTGCGTCGTTGGATACGAAATATGAGGAGGAGGTGGGATACCTCTAGCTGCCAAACGAAGCCTCCAGAAAAAGATGGGCCGTTACCCGTACACATTACAAATCACAGCTTTTGAACGTGCTGTCACAAAATAATAAATTACGCTTTTATATGAGCTTATCAAGACCCTTCCTCCATTGCTGACAACGACCGGTGAACCCTCGATCTATCTTGTCTCACCCGTAGCTCACGAAATTGTCCTTTATTCGCGAGTGCTCGGTGACCTTGGCGCGTACTTCTGGAATCGAGTAAGGTCCCATCAGGTCTGATAGCTCACATGCCCTAGTGTGGTATGTACCAGCAAGCTTTCTGTTAACACGTCAAACAATCTGCTAAAGTGAAGAAAATGATTGCACTTTTAATTCCACATCTGCCAATTAGCAGATTTCCAAGGATGCCGGTGGACTTGTTTGAAATCCCCCTGTGTTACTACAGGCAAAGTCACGCTAAACTTTTGATTTCCGTAGGATTGGACACCATTCTCTTGGAAGGAAAACTAGATTACATGACACGGCAAACCTTCCTACCCTGCAAATGGGGACCGTGCACATAGGACAAAAGCTACGCGACGACACTAAACTGGAAACTCGGTGTTGGGTCAAGTGAAAGTTCTGCCGTAACTCACCACAAGACTTCCTGACCGGGTATCTTGAGTCCAAAGCAGGCTCTAATAGATCTTGGCAGTCAGGTGTCTACTTGCTTTGACGCCTGCGACCTGGCTAGGCCAATGTTTTTAACTACATTTGGGTGAAAAATTAGCGGGATTCGGAAAACTCACAAGGATTTTGATAGCTAGAAATACCCAGTTAAACCCAAAGAGCCATATCAGATGTGCCTAATCTCAGAGCCAACCTAAAAATACATAGTTGATCCTGCTAAATTTGAAGCCGTTGCGGCTGGTGCTGAATATTTTCTGGCGGCTTTGTTTGTACCGACCTTTGATGCAGTTTTTCATGTTCATGTAACAATGCCAAAGTCCTCTGTCCCAAATATTCAAAGGGATATCGGAATTGCGGTCGTAATATAATAGATACACTGTCTGTTCGCACGGTTCACCTATTCGCTACTTTTTTAGTCTCAATTGCGCCCAATAAGCCGAGCCGACTTGTTTATTCCTGTTATTCTTTGAGTAGTGGGGCATGCCAATAAGGCCTCTTTTGCTACTGCATATGATCAATTATTACAAAAAGGAAGATTGCATAGGAATTGAAAGCTTTCCTGTGTTTCAGTGGTCCACATAGCCGAGATAAAAGTGAGATTCCAAAATCTTCGGCCGATCACTCTGAAGTGTCAACTCCTGAAGGCAATGAAGCGAATTATTCGTGGCAAGGTGCCCAAAAATTGTTGAAGCTGTTCTGTTCTCACCTCGTCGGCAAGTATTCTGTAGACTTGCATGTAAGCTGAGAGCGGCTATTGATCGCTTCAAAAGAGCTATGCTAGCTAGCATGTGCTAGTGTGATTTATCTGCAATCCCCTACTCTTTCAGCCATAGTCTTCTCATGGCCGAACGGTTGTTATCTAGGATACAGTTCTTTGCCATGTAAACGCCTGTCAGTTACTCCTGAATCGGGCCTGCCACTCTACGCATTAAAAGGAGATATGAAGCCAGCAACGTAGTTGTATTATCACTCAAGCATGCAGAGTTAACTATTTAACCGATGGAAGCACGGACTGGCTAACTATGCTCTCTTGCCCACACTTGTCCAGTAAACGGCGATGCTCTCGCCTTCACGGTTTTCACACCCACTCTGCTGTTCACCTGCCGCTATGCTGTTTTTGGTAAGCTTCGCTCGTGTACCTGCTATCCGGATCGTATTGTGACCGATGATAACCTTTGAGACGACTCGTTCTATGCACGCGTGTGTTTTGGTCTGAACGCATGCTAACCTGGATCATGTGGATACACTTTGAGTAGAATAAGTTCTAAGTGGTGTGGATTTCTGAGTGTATGTAGGCCATCCCAAGCTGACAAAATCCCACCCACAAGCTGGGAATAAATATTATTATTATCAGTGGTGAATTCCCCGATATTTGCCCCACGTCCAGGATTAAGTGTTATTTCTTGCCGCGCATTACGTAATATAAGCTAGCCCTCCCTATCCCCAGTCAATATGCTATTGTTTGTCGCAGCCTCTATATTGTCATGTGTCTTTCTCCGCAGCTTCCACACCGACTTTCTGGATTTGCGTTGCCGAACAATTCCGAAAACTGTCTGTAGTGGCTTTCTAACCCCTTTTACAATAACACACCCCATCACATGGTAATGCTGCCTCTTCAAAAGCCTGTTAGCTGACTGCTCCGTCAAACGAGCTAGCTACGAAGACATACACACATCAGCCACGATTTTAGGAGCCATCTGATGGCAAAGTTGCCCTTCTTACCCAGCTTTTTGGACGGTTTTAGAACTAGCTATGACCTTAGTGACGCTACAGTAAGTCCCTCAGACTCACATATCGTGACACCGTTTCGCCGTCACGAAGAGACTGGACCCTACCATGGTGACGGTTTGCGCACCACAGTGACCCACTGAGCCATACTGACGAGTGTCCCCGCGACACTCACGGTGTCTCATACCAGGTTGGTCAATGGCTAGCGGTCTGACGAACACAGTCTCCTGTTCCTTTGGGTTGGGGGTCGGAACATATGGCGACTTGTCCCGTAGGAATGGTAATTCATTTGCATTTCCCGCTAAATACTGCTGCCTTGCGGTTAGGCTTTTGAGCCAAAGACTTTGGTTTTGTACCCTAATCGTCCTCCTGTTTAGGTGTGGCCGCCCTGACAATATCCCAGCCCATGCACAACCATGAAGCACGGCAGCGAATCACCGATGTTGAACTGTGATATCATGCTGCCGATGACGCTGATGATGGCACCCTTTCCGCACCGGCTACTTATCTCGATTTCCTAATTTCTCCACTTGAAAGCCGATTATTCTCTTTTGAAATCGGGTAGTTTTGCGTCACTACAGTAGTTGGAAGTTGTAGACACACTTAATCGCTTACTATTTCGGGACGCAGTCTAAATTATGCACTAGCACTCACTAGCAGGTCTTTTTGACCCTTTTCATACTTTGGGTCGCCATTCGAGATACGGCAGTCTTATTCCCCCGCCTAATCACCAGTAATGAACTACTATTCTTCCGGGATGCATCCAAATATATCGTTGCCCTATTCTGGTCTCATTTTGTCACGATTCCTTGATGAATCTTATCTACCCTAACAACCCTAACTGATTCACCCAAGAATTTTCGAGAACCCGATTACGACTTCGTGATAGGGTGCCGCGTCCACCGTACGCAGTCTGATCGTTTGCCGATAGTCTACCGTACCTCTACTATTTTTCGGCCGGGAGTGTTACATGCACCTACAAGACCGTCTTGAAGTGCTGAGCTTCTGCCCAGACTTCAAAATACTGGGCACCTTGTTGTACTGTCGGCTTGTTCTGCATATTAACCTCGCCGGGCACCTGATACAGTGGGCTGACTGTCCTTAAAAATCCACTAAAATTGTTACCTACGACGGATTTCTTGGATGAGCCTGGTGCCACGCCTGAGCCTTCTGAGTTTGCGCGGACAAAGACGTATTAATTGTTCATATACTCTTTCAGAATGTTTTCAAATCCAATACCGCAGAAAACAAGTGAAGAAACCAACTTCTCCACAAAATCTTCCACCGTCCGCACGGAGGTCGCCATGCTGAGCAATTGCAGCTGTTGAAAATCTGAATTCTGCGGCCAAAACTGGAACTTGAGCACGCTTAAACAAATTTGTGTAAAATCGGAACTGTCCTGACAGATTTTAAGGTTTTAATAAATACCGTCAAATGATAAAACTTATGATTAAAGTTTCCTCTGTTCAAACTACGGTTTCAGAGGAATTCGCGGCGTGCGTCTAGGGGTAGGTTTCTGATGTGAACGCGCCGCTCAGTATTTGCACAATGGAATTGAGTTCTCGAAAGCTGCGACATTTTCAGGGTTGCCAGTTCATAGTGTAGACTATCTATGCATAATGTATATGTTCGTGTATTATTGCAAAGTCTCTACATTGGTGATTTGTATAAGTGAGCGAATCTTCAGGGGTAGTAAACGCCACAGACTGTGGATATGCTGTCTAACGTAAGAAGAAATCGCGAATTGCACAAAAAGGGGAATCACTTACAATGCATAGAAGTTTCAGTTAGTTTTACGGCTGAACTAATTCTCTGAACACTCCAGAAAGCGCATGGTCCTTGTGGATGCAAAATATGCGGTGTTGCCATTCCCGTAAAAATTTTTTGCTCGATACTTGCTGTTACAAGGTAAGATTGCGTAGGCTGCGTTCATCATTGGCGAAAAATCGAGCAATTTTGTTGTTAAACAGCAGAGTCTTCTGTTATAGCCTGCGAATTATGCTAGGAAGACCATGATGTTGATCGATAAGCCAGATGGAACTAACGTGCGGCTAGTCGTCTACGACGCCTAATCAACTAGCCACAGGAACCTACGTCAGTCATAGCGGACAGCTGAACGAACCTAGCTGACGCACACAACTAACATGCGGCTAGTAGTCCACGATGCCTAATCCACTAGCCAAAAAGCAAAAGAGCGTTGGTGCTTCGATTACTGGGTTAACGCACAAATACCACATAGTTCTCCTTCATGTACTGAGTTAAAGCATTCTAAAATGCCGTGGAGGATGAAAAAGATACAGTCCCAAATTTCTCAGCAAATGCCTGTGCAGCCACTTCGGATGCCATTGTACAGCAAGTTCAAAGTCGAATGTGCGCCAAAAATTTCGAAAGGAGATTAATTAAAACAAATCGCAAAAAATGATCGCAGATGAGGGTAATTTTTGGTCTGAGCACATATGCAGAGGAATGCAAGGTTTTGACGTAGAAAGTTTTATTTCGCTCGCAAGGGTTTTGCAGAAAAGTGCACTGTGCATCCAAGACGCGGCTGTAAGCGCAACAGAATGCATTCGTTTTAGAGGCGCCGATAACCTCGAAAGATGGTTCACTTAAACAAGCAGTGGCCACCAGTGTAATATACAGTGCCTACCAATTGTGGTGATTTATATTTAATAATTTGTCATGGACGACCTTGCTTACTGAGCGTCGGCACATGTGCTTTCTTCCTGATTTCCGTCCACGAAAATTGTCGTGAACAACTGCCTCCGGAGGAGCACTGTCCCCTGGCACTTCCATATGGTAGGTACTACACCAGGATAACATTGAAGCGCACTGTTCTACTTGACCGATTCGTCTTAAGATTCTCCTTTTTCGGCAAGCCAGCTTTCAGTGTAATTAGTTTCGTTCAGCTCCTAGTCATGATACTGAAGCCTACAGATAGGGAATAAGTATTGAATATCTAATTATGCGCTGAATTTGCTTGTCACAATTTCGACGGAATGTGGTCCCAAAACGCAAGCCCGGACTAAACTTCGGCAAGTGCCGGGATGATACGATTTTTAGCCCCAGCGACCTTAACGTTTTACTGTGTAGTTATTTACACCCGGATATTCAAACATTGTTGTCACGTGTTTTCTGTCCCCGTTTCGCACTGCATCAGGTTTCCGTGACATTTCATCCAGTTATCTGGCTGTACATCTCACAAAAAGAAAGGTAGCTTAATGAAGGATCTTGGTATACCGACAGTGTCCGTCATTGGTTATATTGGATCGGGAATTGGCCGAGTACACGTAGGAAAGTCGTGTTTGATACACCGATTCCTCTCAAAAACTCCTTATTGCGAGGACCAACTATCCGTCATTAGCCACTCCGAGTTCGACGGTGAAGTTGTCGGTGGAGAACATTGGTTGTATTGGGGTGAAGCAAATCTTCAGGTCGGTGTTCGTCCAATCAGTTTGCGTATTGTTGAGCACTGTGAATTTGTGGATGATCACCTTTTCCTCCCTATATCCGTCACAATCCCTTATTCCCACCGGTGCCTATCTAGAGAACTGCATGTAAGATGTAGAAAGCTGGCTTATGTTTGCAAGGCCCAACTGAGCGACGAGGCTTCCTTCTCCAGTGTGTACCTTCTTCCGGGAAAAGTGCGCATCTCTGTGTTTTTGTTCGTTTACGACACAACGCTGTGTGGAACAGCAGCATCCCAGCAGGCGTGTTTTTTGCAGCACGTACTACGTGAGTTGTGTTCAAACAATTTTCCTCTTGTGATTGCAACATCTAAGTGCGATACGGAAGCATCCCCCGAGGCCTTGACCTATTTGGAAGAATCCCTCGGGAGTGCCAAGAAACGCTGGATCAAACGACGATTTGCCATCGTTGAGACTTCGGCGAAGCTCAACGTTAATGTGCTAACACCATTTCAATACGCAGGCCTACTTTCCTATGGACTTCTACCAGAGATTAAGCCTGGCCGAAAGTCACATGTCAGCAAGCTCGACCAGCACCTAGGAAGGCTCACTTTCAAAAGCAAAACCACATCGCAGTGAGTTAAATTGTTTCACTCGAATTGATTCTCTTAAGTTTGCTTTATGATTTACTATACTACTTTACTATTTTTACCACATCAATTTTCAACGCTAGCGTTCCTTCGAGATGTTTTTATAATTTCAACGTTTAAGATTTACACGGAATGAACTACTTTCATCTACCAGGCTTAAACGGGACAAAATTGGGCTTGTTACAAAACAGCACCGCAATCCTCCTTATACCCTAATTAGAAATGACTTCGTTTTCAACCCAGCATGCTGCAAGTTCTTGCCTTCCAAAGCACATCCAGCAAGTCAACTGGGAACCAACTAGTGGCTAATGGAAACATATCTCGAATTCTTTCAGCTGAATTTGGTTTTCCGACTTGGTGTTATGGTCCTCTTGCTTGATTTCTCACCACAGTTTATCAATGAACTGTCAAGGCTGGTTTATTTGGTTCATATCCTATATAAACAAACCTCTAGGTGGGCAAGAGTGATTCCACGTGACTGATGATAATGATGAGACCACCATATTGTGTAACGGTGTAATGGTTTATGTTATTCCATATCCCATACAGCTAACCGGTTAGTGTGTGTGTGTGACACTCACATAGTCTTTCGCACCAAGTTCATCAGTTGGTATTATTCTCTGGTAACCCCGACTGCGGTTTGGAACATGTGACAACTTGCTTCCTAAGAATTAAAACCTGCTTGCGGTTAGCCCTCTGAGCCAAAAGCTGTGGCCGATGACTACAGTAGTTCTCCCGTCTAGGTCCGAACGCTCTAACAAAATCCCAGTCCATGTGCAACCATGACTCACTTATTCACAAACAAACAACCGGGGGCGAGACGGCCCAAGTGGTTAGAGCGCGAGCTTACTGACCGGAAGGTCCGTGGTTCGAACCCGACCTCTGCCTCTCGACTTCCCCTGTCTAGGCTTGGGCAACCTGGCAGTATCCCAGCCCTCGTGCAACCTTCGGGTGGCATGGCACTTAGGCACCGAAAGGGTGCTACAGCTGAACGACGATTACAAACAACCACAAGCCACATCGGATGTCGCCTGGTGTCATCAGCTTCATGCTGACGTCTTCCTCCTTCGTGTTCGTTGTCTCCTCATTTCGTTGCCGGTGACATCTTCATGAGTCCGTTCTTAAGCGCCGAAAAACCAGTTTGCCACCCACAGCCGTAAACACTTCGAAATCCTTCTTCAAACCCAGACGCTCAGTTCATTTTACAGCTTTTACTGTTCAGGCTCTGAAACAAGCTGGAAACACTGCTCTTGTATATAATACTCGCTTTTATTGATGTATTCTGCTTCCCTGAGTGAAGGATTCAAGACTCAATTGCAGTTGTTGAACTGATCTCCTCATTGGTTTCTTCCCACTTCCAATCGCGCACCAACACTGAGCCAGAAACCACTGCGGTTGGTTCCGTCGGATTCTATATCGTTTTAAGCCACGGAACTGAAAGGTCTCTGCTTCGCTGGCTGGCTGTGGGTAGTAGCCCCTGCGGTTCGTTTCGGCAACGTCTGTGTTTCTGTATCGTAAGCACGCTGATAACCGTTATTTGTTCATTGCGTCAACCTGCACCCTAACAGAGTGTAACTCTCACATCTCTATTTAGGCGGCCTAGAGCCTTATATTGTTGTGGTTGCCAGGGCCATGACTTCACTGCGGAGGCCGTCGAGGGTGATCGTCATCGAGACTCATGGACAGTTACGAATGGCTGCTGCAGTCGTATGTTGATTGCAGTCTGTTCCTGTGCATCACTGACTTCCGAAACAACCGGAGCCACTTGGTTACACGGTGCTCACACCGTAGGAGTTAACACCCAATATAGACAAACCACATCGTTATGAGCTATGAGTGGTGTGGATCAGTTACCGATTTTCGCTCGTTCGGGATTCTGATCACGCATTTGTCCGCTGCCCCTTCTCGTTGCGATTTTCGCGGTTTCGAATATCTTACCTGCCTTTCGAATCGTAATATGAAGTAAACTTATAAAAGCTATCTACTATCAACACATTCCGATGTTGACCCTTACTGGAAAGCACTTTCCAAAACCTTTGAAGGTACCGGGTGCTCTGCTTTTGGAAAGACAGCCAATGAATCTAAGCACTGGATCCTCAGCAACCTTCTAAAGCTGCTAGAGGTTCGGTTACGTGTTCCTCGAGAATACAATACAACTCGATGAATTATCCGGTGTCAGACAGAAAAGTGCATCTGCAAAGATTGAGGAGCTTGGTTGGTCCAGAAAGCCGAGGAGATGGAAGGAGCGAGAAAATCTTGAAATGTGAGAAAACTCTTCAAGTTGATACGCCCGCCTCTGTAATGGAAATAATCAATGACAGAAACGATCCGGTCCTCTCTAAGAACGCCCGGGGCGTTGGGCTGAACACTTGCAGCAGTAAGCTGACCATTTGCAATTGCTCAATCGGATTCGCGAACCGCAATGGGGCCCTAAACAGTGAATTTGGAACCATCGGCAACTTCGGAAATACGCGACTGCTTTTTCTCCCTCAAGCAGCATCGATCATCGACAAACTACCACTCGTTTGAGGATGGAGATCAAATCTTCAGTCAGTGCTTGTCTAGTTTATATGCCTCTGTCTGGATAAAAGGGACCGTCCTAGTAAAAAAAAAGGCATTCGCTCTGAATGTGGTAGTCACGAGCATTAACTTAACTCCCACTGCAACTAGAATCTTCGCGTCGCTTATTCCACGTCATCTGACAGGGCCTGGAGGCCTGAAGCATCTTAGTTCCAATTTCGCTGTGTAGAACCGGTGGATGCTGGTGGCGGGGTTGAAGTTGGGCGAATTTTGAGGAATCGGTGCACGAGCAGAAGGTTTCACATCGGGTGCTAACGGTGAGTGCAGCTCAGTCACTAAGTTCATGTAATATCTGGTTAGAAGGTGCACCACCTCAAGCTGGGTGAATGATGTAGCCTTTACATATGAACGTCGAGGTTATTATTTGGTTGAGTTGGCCTCATCTGAGAGGCCACAAGGCTGTAACGTCCTGTGAAACAGCTCGTTCGTCCTCCTCGCTGGCATAGAGATCCATATCCGTTGGTAGTAAAGCTCATGCATTTCGTCGTTTGTTTTTTACTTGTTTGACGTTACTCATTCGTAAGTGTACTGTAAGTATAGTGCTCCTTTAGACTTAGCCTCACGAATAGCGCGTCTGGGACAGTGGAGCTGATGTTGCCAACCTTTGTTACCCGGATGACGTGAATGGTCGTGAATAGTCGATAAGAAATCGGCCGCATCTTAAATAGAAGATTGGCCACATTTCGAATTTGGTAGAGTGGCATGAGCAATCAACTCAAGGCAAGAAGAAGCGGTCTAACTAGAACGTGTTTCTGCCTCTATTCTCCGATGAGGACAACGTGTTCTAACCCCTCATGTTGAATGAAGTCTGTTAGATCCGTTCGCTCAAAAATACTGGGTTTTGAGTCGTCTGCATCCCCTGCACATCCTTCGTGATGCCATCATGTGGCACGTGCTCCGAAACTCAAAGCACTTTTATTTCAGTGAAGACTTTCTTCTGGGACTGTACACCCACCATGAAAAGTCAAGAAACTACCCCGCTGTTCCATCCTTTTTCGGGACTATTAGCAGTTGAATCTCTAAGTATATAAATATCCGCAACCTTCCGGTTAATAATTGAATCGCATATCATCACGCAGGAAGTGGTTAATCATTGCTGTAGTTAGCTTGGATTAAGATAGCATGTAGCGTCGCCGTGCTGCACGCACAATGAGGAACCTGGCTGCTAACTCAGCTGTCTGTTGCTACCAGTCAGATAAACGACCGGCAAGTCTGTTTAAATGTGAGCGGAATTTTCACCTATGTAGCAAGTTCGAGGGTTGTCAAATTTTCCTCCGGGTTTTGGTGGTCACTGGAACATCGGATTGAGGTGCGCGTGTATCCGTTAGACTGTTTCCGACGTCCTCTGTACGCTTACTTGCTGTATGGGACCCTGTCACAATGCACCTTGGTAGCAGAACCCCCGAGCCAGTATTTTTCGGCCACCTCCGTCTACTCTGTACCATCCTCTGGAATGGTCAGTTCACCTGAAACCAATGGCACTTATTGCCCTCTCCCCCGTGTGGCGGCTTGTTCACTTGACTGCACAAGCACACTTCGCTTCATATCATCCGACGTTGCCTACCCTTCGGGTGCCAGGTTCCAAAATAAAATGCTTACGCGACTTGTCAGGTTTTATTTTCTGGGCAACCTACAAACTGTAGGTAGATTTGGCTTTGCAAATACAGATAGCCTATTCTTAGAGACCGAGAGATATCCTCCAGCCGTCTCTTTTTTGGAATGAGCGTCATCACTTCACGAATCGTTAATAAACTTCAGTACCGCTGTCCGATCTTCTAGAGATTTGGAAGGTACGCGCCTTTGATGATTCTCAGTGAAGATGAAACAGATGTACTGTACCCTTCGGTTATTAGTCACTGAACGACGAAGTCACGGTCATTCAGTTTGAACGATGTTAGTCCAACGTGTGCCTTATGATTCGAACAACGACATCTCCATTTCTGCCTTGGCAACCAAGGTACTTGCAGTAAGTTTGGATATTGGCCTCGCCCCGTATACCTCAGTCATGCCTTGAACGATGCGCAGTAAACTCACGAATGTTGATTTGTGACCCTGTCTAAGTTGATTCATCATCAGGTTCTTTGCTTATAAAATCCTACCAGTGAGTTCTGATATTTCACAGTGGTGGCCATGGGGTTGGCGTTTTCCATGGAAAGTTGCTGACTTCTCAGTAGTCTCGTTATGCACACTTAGAGCATTTTTCTATTCCACAGTTTGTTCTCTGGAGGGAGGATTCACTCCTGAGGAAGGTCTTCTGAAAGAACTACTGTACACACAGCACTGTAGATCACTTACCTATCTGTTACAACCGAGCAAACTTTTTAACCACATTCTACACCAAAACCATCATTCAACCATCAGAAGCTGCCAGACCACGTGACCTTATGAAAAATTTGTCACCTCGTGCTTTCCGGAACAAATGACAGCGCAACATTCAATTTCGTAAGTTCGAGTGCTGGTTTTTAGCCCTAGCACAGGATTTGGGTTCGTTCAACAGTTTAAACTCGTCATCGCCAACCAGACGGCTCACCTCACCATCATGTCAGCAATACTAGCAATAGCAGAAAGTGCTGGCTCATAACTGTCACAAAACCATGAGAAGGTACCTAATAAGAGTGGAACGGAAGGTGGATGAGGTGGGGGGGCTCATCATAAACACGCTCACGTCTCTATGGAAAGCTATCAAGAGCAAGGTACCTATCTCTTGGGATATCGTCCAGATAAACTCTGAACACCATACCGAAGTAACAGACCACCAGTAGGGTTGAGCCAACATCTTTTGCGGACCTCACTCGACATGGACTTACCACAATGACAAGCAAACTTTGAACTAAGAATGACAACATGCCCGCCACTGAGGCCGGTTACGTGCCATGTCCTGTGAGGTTTGTGACCACATGCAAGGAGGATCATATGGCACCCAATGAGCAAGGCGCGAAGGTCCTACAGTACTCAGGTCGTCATTTTCATTTCGCGTCCCCAAGTCATGACCTGTCCTTTACGGACGTTTTATCAACGAGTTGGGAGTTGAAAGCAGTAATTTCTGTGGTTGGTGGCAATTGGGCCTGCATAGTACAGGTCCAAAACATATTGATCGAATGCGTTTCGCTCGTGGCTGTAGTGACTCGGGCTCATCACCAAATGCCCCCTTATGCACCGTTTCGCTGCGCCCGCGCTGCAATCAGCTAACGCCTGGTGTATTGCAAAGACACCGATAACCAAACATTTGAATCCATGTGGCATCCTACCACTAAAGAGGCCAAATTTCACAACCGTACATTAGGACTGCTTCTACAGCTACCTTGTATACACGACCTTCCGACTTCAGTGAAATTCGTATCTGACGCCATAATTGATGAAATTTGGCAAATGTAGTTCGTGTCTTGGTAATGCATTGGCTTCTCTGGTTACGGTTCAGTCATAGCGTATGCAGCTATCCAGATAAGTAAATCTGTCCACAATATCTAGCTCGCGTACCTGAAGGCTATTCTTCCCTGTAAACCATCTATCTGTGGTGCGAGATGGTTCAGTGGTTAGAGCGCGAATTTACTGACCAGAAGGTCCGTGGTTCGAACCCGACCTCTGTCAATACTGACAGTATCCCAGCCCTCGTGTTTCCTTCGGGTTGTATGGCAGTTAGGCACCGAAAGGGTGCTACGGCTGAATGATGAAAACCATCTATCACTTAGTGTAAAAGCAAGCGCATGTCCGGTGTGGTTTCCCTTCAGTAGTACACTTGAGATGGATGAGGGGGAATTCCAAAGAAACGTTCAGAGGTTTGGGTGAGCGCTTCACACGACTGGTGTACTTATAATGCTGACTGTGTAAGGTTTCATGGCTTTTCATGTCCCTTGGCCGTAGGCGGGAACCCAGTAAAACTGATCTGTAGCCGATTTGCTCACACTATCGTTGCCCGCATTGTTGTCTATTAGATGAATGTTGTAGCGCACAATGGGTATCATCCGCGGTTCTCGATGCTCTTGGTAACTTGATTCCTATCCGAAATTACCATTATCCTTGGCGACTTCTCAGCGTCTGTTGCTTTCTAACGGTTCATCAATATCATCATTTTCATCATGCTTCCAGATTGCTCCATGTTGACTCAACCAACCTTAATCTTTTGCGACATTACTCTAGAGTCACTTCGACATTTGTATGATCGAGGTACTGAACATTCACCTAAATTCACCTTGAAGAGTTGTGTGCGTGGAAATAACGGAATAGACGATTATGGGTTCTTGAACCCTCAGGGCTATGAAGTTCTTTCAGAATCACCGATAGGGAAAATCTACGGTACGTGCCATGAACGACCGACGCATTCCTTCTTTTGACTAACTTACTTTCAGGGCGACGTCATAACTGACGAGACAAGTTCCACCGCAGTGAATGAAAATCTAGCTCACAAAATCGTTTATGCTGGTCTCTCTAGGTCGCCTAGCGGAACCGTAGCTGACATTTCCTCCCAGTCCGTTCTCAAGATTCAAACACAGCGTTTTCAGGAAAATTTCTTTTTGGCACTACTGTTATTCCACAGGTCTTAAACAACTTGATCACGCGTATTTTCGGTAAATGAGCTTTCTGAAGCCTGAAGGGTGATGTGCAAATGTAGAGTGTGACAGGGAAATCAAGTTACTCGGCAGTCTGTTACAGGCTTGATGGTGGTGAGAATCACCAGACGTACACACAGACGTACCACAAACGTTCCACTGTACTTAGCTGTTGCGTGCTGCATAAAATAATCATAGTATATCTATTTCCTTAAGTGATCCATTTTCTTTGCGAATTCTATGGGAAGACTGATGATGCTGGCAGTGCACTCATGGTTTCGCCCTGTTTGGAACTAAAGTAGATGTGTCCTCCGCTTTACTTGCACCATGCCCCCTCTCATGCCCCCTCACTTTCTACTTGTGGCACGCAGTGCTTCCTTCAAATACAACGGATTTCACAATGGGCCAACCAGACCAGGCCTCAGTCCATCGTACTTTATTGATCCTGCGGACTCGTATTCAGTAGCCTATGCAGAGCAACAGCGGAAACAACAACATCAAAATGGAAACAATCTAACGGCGAATGTTCGATTTCAGGTTAGTTTCCTACTAGTCGCAGTCAAGTGGGAAACGTTATAAAAACTCGATTTTGGTACATTCATAGCCCGGAACAGCTTATTTTCTTTGCAAATCTTATCACCATTTATCGAGCAAAGCTCAAACCTTGGTGGAGGACAGCGAACCTTGACCTTGGAGGTTAGCATGGTTAGTTGTGAGTTATAAGTTGTGCTGGGATGGTTAGTCCATCTTCTTTTCTTTCCCAGATAACTAGCAAAACGTACAGACAGTCACAGTGTTTCCGTCTATAAGAAACAGCCTTGATGGCAACTGTTTTATCACGTAAAGCTGTTAATCGTTGGAAAGATGTCCATATAACGCCATCAGAACGATGCGCCAATCCTCCGATACCGAGAAAAGTCGGCGCTTTCTGAGTTGTGCGCAGGTGGATTCGCAAAGTTGTCAATTATCCCAGCGAATGAAGATGCTTCCAATCTACGGAAAAGTTTTCGGTATTTTCCGATCATTGATGTGTTTCCAAAACAGCTCAAGGTTTCTTTCCTTTCTTCTCAGTCCAATCCATCCGCAAGGTTTCTGCATCGCCAAGCAATTTTTCGTGGTGGGGTATTCTAGAAGAGTTGTGTGCGTGGAAATAACGGAATAGACGATTATGGGTTCTTGAACCCTCAGGGCTATGAAGTTCTTTCAGAATCACCGATAGGGAAAATCTACGGTACGTGCCATGAACGACCGACGCATTCCTTCTTTTGACTAACTTACTTTCAGGGCGACGTCATAACTGACGAGACAAGTTCCACCGCAGTGAATGAAAATCTAGCTCACAAAATCGTTTATGCTGGTCTCTCTAGGTCGCCTAGCGGAACCGTAGCTGACATTTCCTCCCAGTCCGTTCTCAAGATTCAAACACAGCGTTTTCAGGAAAATTTCTTTTTGGCACTACTGTTATTCCACAGGTCTTAAACAACTTGATCACGCGTATTTTCGGTAAATGAGCTTTCTGAAGCCTGAAGGGTGATGTGCAAATGTAGAGTGTGACAGGGAAATCAAGTTACTCGGCAGTCTGTTACAGGCTTGATGGTGGTGAGAATCACCAGACGTACACACAGACGTACCACAAACGTTCCACTGTACTTAGCTGTTGCGTGCTGCATAAAATAATCATAGTATATCTATTTCCTTAAGTGATCCATTTTCTTTGCGAATTCTATGGGAAGACTGATGATGCTGGCAGTGCACTCATGGTTTCGCCCTGTTTGGAACTAAAGTAGATGTGTCCTCCGCTTTACTTGCACCATGCCCCCTCTCATGCCCCCTCACTTTCTACTTGTGGCACGCAGTGCTTCCTTCAAATACAACGGATTTCACAATGGGCCAACCAGACCAGGCCTCAGTCCATCGTACTTTATTGATCCTGCGGACTCGTATTCAGTAGCCTATGCAGAGCAACAGCGGAAACAACAACATCAAAATGGAAACAATCTAACGGCGAATGTTCGATTTCAGGTTAGTTTCCTACTAGTCGCAGTCAAGTGGGAAACGTTATAAAAACTCGATTTTGGTACATTCATAGCCCGGAACAGCTTATTTTCTTTGCAAATCTTATCACCATTTATCGAGCAAAGCTCAAACCTTGGTGGAGGACAGCGAACCTTGACCTTGGAGGTTAGCATGGTTAGTTGTGAGTTATAAGTTGTGCTGGGATGGTTAGTCCATCTTCTTTTCTTTCCCAGATAACTAGCAAAACGTACAGACAGTCACAGTGTTTCCGTCTATAAGAAACAGCCTTGATGGCAACTGTTTTATCACGTAAAGCTGTTAATCGTTGGAAAGATGTCCATATAACGCCATCAGAACGATGCGCCAATCCTCCGATACCGAGAAAAGTCGGCGCTTTCTGAGTTGTGCGCAGGTGGATTCGCAAAGTTGTCAATTATCCCAGCGAATGAAGATGCTTCCAATCTACGGAAAAGTTTTCGGTATTTTCCGATCATTGATGTGTTTCCAAAACAGCTCAAGGTTTCTTTCCTTTCTTCTCAGTCCAATCCATCCGCAAGGTTTCTGCATCGCCAAGCAATTTTTCGTGGTGAGGTATTCTACCACAACCATGGACGCATACTCCCACGCTATTTCCGAAATCCCCGGAGGTGTTCGCACTCTCCTACCGTCTAAAACAAGACACAACTGTGGACTTTGACATCCCCTAGGTTGCCAGAAGCCAGCTTTCTCATCTAAACGTGAAATTTACTGTGGTGGAAAAAGACGAGGAACATACCTTTCGCTATCACGTTTACATTGTTATGGTAGCCCATGAGGCGCAGCAGGTATCAAGACAAATTCCTCCGGTTTACTGGTTTGAGAGGACTGCTAGAGTTCGGCAATGATTTTAATTACATACGTACATCGTTTACAGTTGCCAAATTGAGTTGAACTTAGGTAAGAGAATCACTAGCCCTACGTGTGTTGTAGCCAAATCGGATTCTATACTTCAGTTGTTCAGCAGTGAAGGAACATTTTTGTCTTTATTCCGTTCCTCGGTTCTTTGACAAAGGTGTCTGTTGGTTAGCTTCCTATGTCATAATTGGAACTCTTGTTTCCGAGACAACTTGGCTGTTCGCCTTGCCTTGTGGTCAGTGGAGCTAGTTTTTTCTTCAGCAGTGTCGCAGCAAACCGCCACATCCACGCGTTTTTCCTACCAGTTCACCGACGCACTTTTCTAATTCGATGATAAGTTACCTTTATCTGGTGTGAAACAATAAGCGGGGGGCTCGTTTGCTTTGAAAATGTATTCTGCCTGCTATCTAGAAGGTAGATCTCGCACGAGGTTATACCAGTCATCAACAAATTTCTCGGTACCTTCGGCTGCTGTTTCACTCAAATTGCACAGTCGCTGAATTTGCACAAACAGGCATTGCTGGCCTATACCTAATTCCGAACTAATCTACTAGCCCGACCATTTTCTTTTTATCTAATGGTATTTCATCGTTGTTTACATGGGGAAATCTCGTTTCAGAGAGTAGTGCCACAACTATGGTGAAACACCACGTTTATTGATAGTACCTAGTTCGAACCCGAGCACTAGGTTAACTATTCGAAATAATCCCAACTTTCTATCCCCTTTGGACAGCCGTCCGTCTGCTCACTCCCGATGTATTAGGTGGGAAATTTTTAATCCTATGAATTCGAAATTCGTCAACTTGCCAATTTGGTGAACCAATGAGGAGTTCATCTCAGGTGTCCTAGCGCTACAAACTCCTAGTTGAATGTGAGGTTTTGGGTTCAATTCTTTTGGTGATTTGAACCAAGATGAAAAAATTGCACGGCACCTGCCGGCTTGCCGTTATGGACTAGCTTTACTTGCAGGACGAAGTGCATCTAGAAAACATCGGGAAAAATCGTATCACCTGGACGGTCATAAGTACACGCACTCGATGCCTCCGTTGAAACCATTTCATTTCTGGAGCCACTCTGTTCATTCCCCATCGAAAGTGTAAGAACATCGTGGTCATAAGAGTTCCAATGCCTTGCAAGATTACTTTCGATTCATGACCATCTTCTCGGTAACTGAGCATCGGTTTGACTGTTCATCACTAGATAGCTCCTTCAGTTCTGAGTCGGTATGAATACCGGTTTGAGCTCAGACTCGTTGAGTCTTGGTGATTCAAAGCGAAGTTCTAATTCTAAATTATAACCCAGTCAATTGGGAGAGATTGCATTTGGTGAAGTTGTGAGGAATATTCTACGACTTGTACGTTTACTGATAGAATCTGAAGAGCTGCAGTGTTCACCAAAGATGCATATAGGGCACTCAACCATTGGTATGCATATGGAGGCATGTTGCACGCTCGAATGAGACATGAATCCAATACCTGGCCGTTTGCTCTTTCTCTTTACCGAAGGTCTGATCGGACCATTTCACACCAATCAACCCGGTTTTACCGATAGGTGCGTTGTAGTGGTCCACAGGTAAATTATATCTTAGGAGAATACAAGTCCTCTCGACCCGTATTCGAGGGTCTAGTCGCTGCCTACGTGAACTCAAACCTCATGACGGTATTAAGTCGTGTGCAGTTCGAACTGCTACTCCCAAGAAAAATGGTGCATACTTGTTGTCTGGACCAGGCCTGTCTATCCAACTTTATAAGTCGGCTGGGTGTGGCTCGGTTGTCGCTAAATGATGTCCACCATATCGATGTGGCGCTGTGTTCGTTGCAGCCTACTCATTCACATGTGTGAACCAATCGACCGTCAGTGCAACAGAACCACAGAGTGCGTCGCAACGACAGCCGATGAAAAAATGTCTGCAAGCCGACGTGGGTGTCACGTACCACATAGTGACATTGATACATAAAGTTTACCGCTTTCCTGTAAATACACCCAGCAAACGGTCCTACACACTCACAGTGGCATAGCAAACCATCTATCATCAGCGAGTGACATTTTGGTCATCCTAGTCAGTGCCTTGTGCACTGGTGCACCACACAATACGAGTGGCCAACGCTAGCGCCATTTGTTACTTCTTCTGTTTCATATCACTCATGATCCTTAAACGTGCTACTTCGCCTCACAGTAGATACTCTATGAGGTCGTACTTTTCGGACCTTCAGCGAACAAGTACACCCGTTCCCGTACAGAATAGATGTTTTCTAGTTGACAGTGGGACTGTGCGGCACATGTTACCGGTAGAATGACAATCATCAATTTACTGACTGAGTTTTGCCCGACCCACTAGAAATTCTTTATGAAGTTCCCACTAGTCCTCAAAGCTCTTCCATCGGGACTTTCAGTGTGTACAAAAAAGCATTTGATTTCACTCCGTTAAGTTAGAAACCCTAAAATTCGTGGGCACTGCGATCTTTCGTTGCACCCCTTCGTCTACAGAAGCTAATAAACCCTTGGCTCTGGGCTTCCTTTTGCGTTTTATTGAAGCAATTGACAAACTCACTCTCACCACGTTGCACTGGCTTGACAGCTACCTCCATGATGACTTAGACCCAACTACTGCCGGGCCGTTAATAAGCATTCACTTATATGCATTCAAAAACGCATCAAGACGTTTGTGGCCCTCTCTCCAAGTGGTTACTCCACTGGATACCATCGTGTCATGTGAAACGGTGTCTCTGATATGCTCTAAAGCTTTCATGCAGTGTAGCGTCCTCCATGTCATTTGCAATTTGTTCGAATATACGTTCGTCATGTGGACGACAGTGATATTCGCCGGTATGGGGCAGTATTTACAAACCCACATGCTTTCAAATTATGAACCTCCATTTCCCCCGGCACTGTCATGCCCAGTTGGTATTTCATGAAGTACTCAGTTGCCAGCGAGGAATCTCCGACATACTGACAACACAACACCCTGATCCTCCTAATTCGTGTGCAACCACCACTGGAAATGTTTAGATTAGTGTAAATACGAAGCTATTATCCGTTTATTGCTGAGGATTTCCTGGTTTGTTGACTGTACACGGGTTGTCGGAACTCGCATAATGCGTTGCAAGGGTCTGTCCGTCGCATCATTACAAGGGGCAGAGTAGTTTATCATACGGGCTTTATCTAGTTCATCCCTTGGATCTCCTTCCATTCTAATAAGTTGATCATTTTGGATCAATACCAAGTGACCAACGTGTGAAACTTTACTAAGCCATGTTCTTGCACGTGTTTACGCACGTTCGTTTACGGTAGCTGATAACCAATGTCATGTCAGCGCAAAGAACCTGTTGTTCCAAACTGGTTGATAAACAAATGAGTAAGTGTACGCAAGAACATATCATGCAGTCTCTACGATAT
This sequence comes from Clonorchis sinensis, assembly GCA_003604175.2. Classification (NCBI taxonomy): domain Eukaryota; kingdom Metazoa; phylum Platyhelminthes; class Trematoda; order Opisthorchiida; family Opisthorchiidae; genus Clonorchis; species Clonorchis sinensis. Next base: position 206,794,357 of record CM030369.1, read on the forward strand.
GTACAGTCATCGTCAACTTAAATCGTGGATTCTAAAGTATAATGCTCGATGATTTTTCACCATTTCTTACCATTTTGATGAGTAACTTATCCACAGTTCTGTTCCGTTTTTCCCAGCCCCCGAGGCGCTCTGTGATTCCATTCTCTCCTCACCACATCCACTTGGTAAATTCGGATTGTCCTCAGGACCTCAGTAGACCTCTCACATATTCTTACGGACGTGGAGAAGCTCTCACCAGAAAATCTGGCCCGCGATCTCCTTTTGATGAATCGATTTCCACACTACCTACTCCTCCTCCTGTATTGCTGCCCAATCCAAGAAGCACCGGTCCATTCGATCTTACCAGTTGTCCTTCATTTTTCACTTCCTCAGACGGTCAACAGCCAGCGCTACCGTATCATCCCGCTCCGACACAACATGTAGCAGCCCATCCTCTTGTGCGAATTTACGTTCATGGAGAACCTGTCACCGTACACCATGTGATCCAATCCTTGCGTGCAGCTTGCCCGTTTGATCAATGCTATACTAAGGTTAATACTGTTTGTTTGTTATCCATGTCTGGAACGTGCCCGTCAATTGCTCGCTCACCTTTGGTCCGATTCAACTGTTGGGTGTTTTCTCCCATTAGTTTATTAACCCTGACCTCTTCGTCAACATACTATATTCGTAGAAACCTAGCCAGCGGGTCAAAAAGTGCTTCCTGTGTAGCCTTTTTGAGAATAGTAGAATTCGGTGCTCCCGTGCGAACTCAGATTCTTGTTCACTGTTGGTGGATTCCCCCGTTTTCCCCGCACTTGCATAACACCGACGTCATTATCAGACAGCAACATCAGTATTGTTAATGATGCTTCACTGCCTTAAATGGAAGATAGTTGTTGAGGGGGATCTGGTGCTGGCATATCGCAATCATTCTGAGGTGCCTAAACCTCCAAGCGCCCAACCAGACTATCTGAAAAGTAAATAACAGCATGGACGCCCGCACTTTCTTGCAACGGTGTCAGCCAAGCGCAGATGAGGGTCACGGAGACCTCACCCTTCAAAGCGATCATACCAGCAACATCCAAACACTTCGTAATCTCTTTTAGACCCGCCTGCTGAGTCACACAGTGTTCACCCCGCAGCTTGCGCCATTCCGATATAGACACGGAGACCAGTACTCGTCTTGGTAGCCGATGTTTCGGCATTCCTAGCACATGACCGAGCCCCCGCAGTGGATGTTGTTGGATGTTTTCCGCAACTGAAATAGAAAGTACTAGAAGCAATAGTGACACCCATTTGGAAATCACTGGCACATCAATAGGTCGGAACGGGAGTTTTTACCAACTCTTGATTGGATTCATCGTTTTTTTTGTTGTGGGTCATTAATGAATTTCGATCAATCTAAACGTACGTGCTACACAAGCAAGAACCCGCTTTCTCAAGCACGTCCCCGTCGGAGATCCAGTGCTTGGAGGAGGTTGGATGGGTAGAAGTCTTGACATCACGTACTACTTTGGATATCTTGCTCTAGTGATGTTTAATATCTGATATCGGACCAGCGGGCAGGTATTGGAGATGAGGTTTCTGAAACGCCTGATTTCGGGGCCCATGAGCTTTTGAATCGCTGAACGAGGTAGACATGGAAAGTGCAGTGAGAAGTAGCCACGGACAAGTGCATGATTGGAGTCCACGCAGATATTCCAGGAAGAGCGGCAGCAGTGATATATTCTCGCCACCGGTAACTGATGGCAATGTGGTTTATTTTGGTTTGCAGCTAGTTCGTTGGTGGTCCCCACGGAGTCGGACGATTTCAGCTGTCACGTAACTTAGTACTTTGGAGAAAGACGCTGTGATCAACAACATCTGCAGCAGGCGCTTCCCGTCTTCCATGCAATTCAAGATGACCACCTAAATGCCCTAGAAGTGCCAGGTCTGTCTGTCTGAGCGTTCATGTAACCAACAACCACATTGGGGTCTGAACCTTTAGCCGGTTGCAAAAGAGCGCCTGGAGTGTTATAAGAACTGTCTTTGGCCAATTCAGAGCTGCAGTCTGTCAGAGCGTGAGCAAATACAACAAACGGGGAGCGGTTGACCTTTATTTCTCGAGATCCTTCCACGGACTTTGCCAAAATTGCCGCGCAGAGGTGACCAGCCAAGTAAAGATGCTCATCGTGGAACTCACCTCAGCGCGTCCAGCTGTAGCTGCCTCCGCATCACAAGATGTGCGCAGCTGGATGCATGGTGAAGACGATCGAGCGGTACTTGCGTCCTGGATTCTTGTTTCTGACAGGCAGCATACATCAATACAGAGGGAATCCAGTGTACAAGCAAAAGCTGCTCTCGTCCTGCTCGCTTCAGTGTGCAACTATTAAGGATGCTTAAGTGGTCCGGCTTTCAGGGTTTGAAAACCTACTTCGATATGTTTAGGGCTGTTACTGAAGACGAACACACAGAACCTACAGCCGAACATGATGCAGAGCGAACAAATCTGTCAGTCGTAATGCTCGGAATTCCAGAGACAGTACCTAGAATAGGATTGTATACGAGAAAGAAGGGAATGATAGCATTTTAACTTTGAGCTTCATGGTTGTACACGGGCTGGGGTTACTGCCACAGCGCCTGCTCCTGAACAGGATGGTGATTAGCGCCCTCAACCAGAGCCTTCGTCTCAAAAGCCTGATCTCAGGACAACGGGTGGGCACTACTATACTGGTATAAGTTTTTTAAGGAATCAGTCGCCGTACATTTTCCAACCTCAAACGTGGAGGCCCAGGAAGCTGTACTTGTCAAATATCTGTCCACTGACCAACCTGGTATAAAAAATTCTGCTGGCGTCTAATATCAACCCTGCACTACAGCTCAGTGGGTCATGGAAGTACACAAATCGCTACACCAGGATAAACTTCAGTTTCTTTCCAACGAGATTTTGCACCAAGGTTCATACTGTCCTTGGTCCCTTGAACTCACTATTGCGAAGGTCAGTCCCACTTTACGGCTGAGCAACATGTCCCTTACGCGCAGAGGATTTCTGGGGACTGTCAGTTCTTTATCACTAATGCTTTCGATGATTACTGAAAGCATGCCGCGTGGAGAAATTATCCGGAAACATGATTATGATCTACCACACCCTCACTTCAACTCCTTCAATGGTCACGCCGACAGTGGTTTGGACGCCTATGGCGCAATAAAGTTTTCACACAAATCGTAACCCCACACCATCCTAATGCCGGTGTTGTCTGCTTAGTGATCAACTAGATCCAGGGTGAAATGGGCGAAACAGTACCCACATTGTCTACGTAGTCCGACATCGGAGCCAGCATTGATCGGTGATTTGTACGGATATGACAGCCACCCACCGCTCTTAGAGTGGCTCTTCTCCTAGACGTTTCTGAAGCTGACCCGTTCCGCTTCAGAAAGTAGTCGCCTAGAACCAAAACTTAGTACAAATGGATATCACAGGTAAAGCTTTAATCTTCTCCTTCAGCGTGCGTTCTAGCATAGGATTGCTGTGCTGGGCTGTCCCTGGACAATACGTGAAACTTCATGCTTGTCTCTCCAGCTTCTCGCATCCGGTTCCCACTCCGTCTAGATTCGTTTAACCAGATGAATCAATTCATACTCAGCGTGACGCACACATTTTCAGTCTGGTTTCTATTCTGGAAGACATTCCGTTCTGTCAGCTGTTCAGATCACTTATTTTTGCAGCCGATATGACCTTGCACCAGAGTGCGTTGTAGAGAACTATAAGGTCGATATGAGGTCCATAAACAGTTCAAAAACACCAGTTGACGTGTCACTGTGCCACACTATTTTACAGCCTACGTGTCAGCCAGTTTCTCCATTGGTAACTCCATTCGAACCATGGGTTCGATTTGACAAGCGCGTACTGTGTATTTTGATCTAATTAATCATCCGTGCTCGGTTTAGACTGTCAGTTTTGATTATCCTTCTATACGAGTCTTATGGTTAATTAGCCATTGTTTAACTCCTTCTGTCAAGATTAATATGGTCGCTGATCTGTTTACCATGTCTATGCATCGATGGATACCAGATCTCATCTAGTCCCTGGTCTTATTTGAGCCATTTCCCGCTTCCTTTTCCGATCAAGTTGCATTAAGCAAACTGATTAGCTCGGTACTTCGGTTCTCACTCACTTTTCAAACCTAATCGCATTTCCTACATCAGATCTGTTTCGCTCTCCGTTTTGTCACGAAATTTAGCCAAATTCCAATTGGGCAAAGACAAACTCAGGAAAACGAATTACCTAATCCAACCCTTTAATTCGGTTCATTAGAAATTGAGCAATCTCCAAAATACACCTGTTACTAGCCCCTTGCCACTCCAACTCTACTACGGAACCTACTCTACATTAAGTCTTCAACACTCCTTCTCCTTCTCTTAAGGTTTTCTCGCTGTTTAACCGATGAGGTGATTTCATCATAATTCTGTGTAAATTTACTGCTTTCTTAATACGAAACCCACCCCAAGTGACTCCTTTCATTTCGTCCAGCTGGGTGGCCGGTAAGGTTGCGCTGGGTGAACGATTGCAGCGCATGTTGCGTTGCTCATGAAACGAGTGCTTAGGTACTCAAAAAAAGACTGTCTCATCACTACTCGTTTCGTACGAGACAACGTATTGACCTTACCTCACGAAAGGTCTCTTCACAGGGAATCTGCTGGTGTTTTTCACTATATACAGGATGGGTTGGACTTTGCACTTAGTGTCGGGTCTCAGTCAAGATATTCCAGGATTGGCTGTTAGTCTTCAGGAATGCCTTTAATATACCGAGGAAGAAACTTGAATCATGGTCATTGATCCGTACACCGGTTTCAAATGCGTCGTCCTATGTAGGACCCGATATTTTATATAGTGTACGACCGACTTATGCTGGATGACTTGGAGGAACAACCTCCCCGGAACATAATTTTTTTACCTTACTTTCCTCCCCCGCCATGAAACCCAGCTTCGTTTCACCTGTAAATCAACTTTACCAAGCATTCTCTTTACCTTAACACAATCATTTTGTTGTGACTACGACAACACGTAAGTTGTCATGGCCCGCGCCTTAGCAGGTAAGTTAACCGGAGCACACTAGGCTTTTGGCATCAGTCCAACCTACCTTCTATCAGCCTGCGTGATTAGATTACGGTATCACTCGTTCGTTCTCACGTGTTTTCCGACGACAACCTGTGTTGTTGTATGGATGTTACGAGCATGATTATCTGTCTCGCTCATTTTGTTCGAGTACGACATGAACTGGGTTACTGCCATTCACTGATTTTCATTTCAGAACGGTGATCTATACCGCGTTTGGATTCTGGCTGCATCGTCCGTCTGCAGTACATCTACGGAACTGGATAGATTTGCACATAATGAAGGATTTTCATCTAATCGATCTCTGTCCCCCGTTGATCGTCCTTTCTTCATGTCAGTCCCTCCTGAACCGACGTTCCTATCCAAGTCGCACGTTTCGGCCTTTTCTGCTCCCTCTAACAGTCCGAACGACGAAAACGGAGTTGATGGAGCAGGACTTCGTGACAGCCAAACCACCCAGACAAGTCTACCTTCCACATCGGCTTCTGAGAGTATGCATTCCAACGAAGCCGCCGAATTGGAAGGCTCACACAGTTCTGAACACTCAGCCGTTCATCAGTTATGCCTTCATTTGCTCGTTTACAGTTCACTGGTCGAATTAGAGAGGCATGCAGTTAATCGTGTCGCTTTCGAATTTTCGTACCATGTGATCGGCTGCTTTCCACCTACAAATTTGGTAGATACGAACATGGTGGATTTGCTTTCTAATGGTCTCATCCTTTCCTCTCAGTGAGTGGTTTCTACATAGTATTGCGCTACCTTTTGTCCCTATTCTGTCTGCACACATGGTTGTTACTCACTCAAACCATGGGTCTGGGGCTTTCCAGTAACGGACAGACTAGCCTTCTAGTATCAGGGTTGTTTCGAGGGAAGGTAAGGGCATTCTCTGAGCCCACGCGAACGATAATGACCTAGGGTTTTCCACTTAACTTGCAGACTGGTTACCAAGATGAGTATCAGTGTTAACAGGAAGTTCCATCAAGCTCATACACATAATAGTATGTTACTTACCGAAGACATTTTCGTGTAATTCGTTGTTCATGTGGCCATATAACCATGTGGATTCATGAATTGTGGAAAGTAACATGAAGAATATCGTCATATCAGTAAATGCATCCAATGAGCTATGTTAGATAACTAGGTGCAGCAATCTCTCCGAAGGGCGGACGCCCCGGAGACTTCTTTGTGCGAGAGGTGATGTGAACCTATTAGTGAGGATTGCTGTTTTGCATCAAGAGACTGGCCTCTTCGAAAGGTCTATTATGGGATATTAATGTGTACTGATGTAGTTTTGTTATACCCGGGGCCTCCAACTTGGCGAATTATTTGGATCCGTTCGTGATCAGGTTAGCCGATTGGTTGTTTTTCAGACAGTTAGTTTGTAGTAGACTAACAACAGATCGCGTTGATGTGACACTCGACTGAATCCTTGTATCCCTCAACACAGCACAACGGTTGTCTTTGCCCAGAAGTTTAGAAAAATGTTGCTTTATTATTATTATTATTTGCGTACCTTTTGGTACTGAGAAATGTACAGGGAACTCTTCAAAATATCCCTTGTCCAGCAAGAATTTTCACCCTCCACTCTTGTTACAGCCTTTTTTTGATAAAAAAAAATGTAGTGGATCAGGAATAGTCCACATTACATCTATTGCGATTGTGACGATACGAATGATGTCATTTTCATCTCTGAATAGCAACCACAATTGCTGATAGAATAGAGTTCCGTTATTTAATATTCACAGCATAGTGTGTTTCGGAGCTCGCTGTTGCTAAACATCTTACGTTTTACGGCAAATGCATTGGGACGTTAATTTCTGTCACAGTTGATTCATGTGTCTCAAGGTTCCCAATCGCCTTTCATAATTCATGGTATACAGCGAGCATGCCACTGAGTTTCAAAGCTACGCCAAGGCTACCACAATGTTATTGAGCTTAAGACAGCTTAGCGGATAATCCGCGAATCTACGGACCATGAGGTCCGTGGTTCAAACCCAACCCAAGCCTTCCGATGTCTAGGCTTAGTTAATGTGGTAATATCTCAGCCCCCGTACCTGCATCGGACTGCATGAATTTCAATCAATTCGAGAAATACACTCATTTGCATATCAATTTGGTTTTTCCGAGAGACTCACCTGGAACCCAGCTGAATCTCCCGTTTGTGATGTTTATCAGCTATAAACCATGTGCCATAGGCACATCGGTTCTAGCTCCTACGGTTTCGATCACCGGAAAACGGGAAGGTGGAATATACAACCAAGCCTTGGAGGCGAAGTCATATTCAGTCTGTTCGGAAATTGGGTAGCTGCACATTGAAGGCGATAGCTTTGATGCACGATGGCCACTGACTGCGCGATTGTATGAGATGGTCTGATCATAAAGAGGCCTTTGGGATCTTCAGCTCTTCACCGACATCTTAAAATCGCGAATGCTATAGGCGGTGGTTGGGTACTTCGTAACACTTTAATTAGGAAAAAACGGATGTATGATTGTGTACCAAGTTTTTTAGCTGTTTGTAACATGCAGTGCTAGATGTTTCGAGTACTCGATTGATCGCTCGGTCCTTTTTTGGATACCCGCCTACTGATGAGGATGTCGGGTCAAGGACGATCTCGGTACATAGAAAAATCTTTATTCAGACATGACGCCTGAAGCATGGGTTGCATAAGCGCAAACGTTTTAATGTTCACGCAGATACAGGGAGAAACCTATTAGGCCTTGTCTCCGTAGCCAGTGCGATATTTCGTAGATCGTGCATTAAAGACCTGAAAGCAATTCGTGTTTTATCAGGAAGTTTTTTCATTCTATCTTGATCGCCTCTTCACGCCATGATAGAAGTTTTGAACAAATATCCTCATAATCCAAATTATTTCAGGTGGAATTTACCATTTTTGAATTCTGACAATCCAGTGAATCCGGACTTATTGAAGCATCTCCTTAGCCTGGCTTGCAAGGTCAGTACTGACTCTGAATCACCATGCGCACAATCTATCAATCTGGATTGGACTGCGTTCGGACTGAGTGACAGTCTGCTCGCCATTCTTCGAGTACTGCTCCTTCGATCGAATGTGACACCTACGGCAACATTCAGTACGTGCACTGATCCTACTGTTCCACGCTGTCACACAATTTTAGGTGCGATTATGTCCTTGCCAGACCAAACTACCACAACAACCGCTGTGACGACATCAACACGTGAAGTGCCGACCCTGAGTAACGCCCGACCTAATGGTTTCCTTCCTGTCAACATCACCAGCCCAGCTGCCATTAAACCAAAGCTGAACGCCATGAACCTAGTCAGTGTTGCACCGCGGTTCTTCTATTTGCACCAGGTACGTGATTTCCATGCAGCCCGTCTGACTGAAGCTACTATCCAGAGTAAAACAGACTCACTTATTGTACATCCTTTGTAATGGTTACTTGCGTGGGAACTTTTTGGACAGTTGTCCGAATTATGATCCATCTATCTTGTGACGTTAGTGCTATTTCTGTCTTCGTTTACAAACGATATGAAGGCGTAAACATATAGGTACCTTTGTTTATTACAAACTTTGGTTCATCATGCACTATAAAAGTTTTCAGACCTGTGCTCTATGGGTTATTTTGTTTGCACGACTTGGCGTTGAACGGGTGAGAGGAACGGGCTCTTTTGGTTACCTTGAACCTGGGAACCACTTACTCGTAATGCAACAGTTCCTCGACAGATCTGTTCTGGCTAGCAGTCTTCGTTGTACGTTGCTTTGCCTAGATGGCTAGCACACCATTGATGGCTCAGACGGATTTTTCAGCTGAGAATTTACAACACATTACTAATGACTTGCCATTTCGAGATTTGCTATCTCACGACTCAGATACCGTGCCCATCTTTCTCTGACTTTGGGACATACTTTGTATTTGAGCCTTGTGTCAGACCTAGAGCACAAACAGACTTTTGAAACCTCATGCTACCTACCGAAGACTTAACATTGCTCAACTCGAGCGATCCAAATGCAGCCCACCACTGTTACAGCGTCACCCGCCAAAACATCGTCTTCGTCTTCCGTTGGCTATTAACTTCTGAAAAAGTCTTCTGTCTTACAATTCTTTTTAAGCTGTGATTCTATCTACTGTCAAAGCCAGTTTCTTACCGACGCACCACCCACACACATTAGTAACTCTTGTTACAATGATAGTCACACCTTCGCGACATCGGCTGCTGACTTTAACGTTCAGTTATATCTGTTCCAACTCAATCATTCATGTTTTGACTTCTACCAGTAATTGTGGTTGAGCACAAATAATTATTGGTTCATAGGTTGGTAGACGTGAACGTAACAGAGGTGGCGTTACAGCGGCCGCTGACAAGACTGATCAGAATTTTAAGTGTTATAAGGTTTGTAGTTACCTGGCGATTGTCCGATTAAATCGTTGTGTAGGCTTTTTTTCACTTTATGTAAAGGTACAACGTAGTTGGCATTAGTCGTTGCCAATTGATGCAAGTTGTAAGGGAAATGTGCCAGGACCAATCAAAAGCTATCACAATTTAGGGTAGTCACTACAGAGACGTGTTCATGTACAAACGCTAGAGAAACTGATTCAACTCTTCCGTACAGCCTAATGAAGTACGTGATTTTCAAAGCTCTTGCTACATGGCCACGTGACTGATGAGACGAGAGTTAAAAAAAGCAAATATGCATAAGTGAACTACAACCAAATCTGGTGAAAGAAGCCTGTGGGAGTTATTTCTAATACTCTTGGTGAAACAAATCCAGCGCTTAGATAGATTCAGGATGTAATCCACTTTATCCTGGTCAGTGATCCCTAATATGGTTCGGAAACTCAGCATTTCCAGCTCTCCTACTTCCGATTGAGTAGTCAGCCCGCTTTTGAAATTACAAGACGTGAACACGAATTACTGTGGTGACTGACAGTTGGCTAACTTTTGTGGTTTTGGTTCCTTCTGGTGTGCACAGCTGACACTGATCAATAAGCTTGATAGTCCAACGTGCCAGAAGCAGGTATATTCGTATCAGTCGTGCGTATCGTTGGAATCACTTGGAAGACCTTATCTGTTAACTGCATGCAGCGACACAGGATGACGAAACTCCAAAAATACGATGCAGATACAACACATCACCTGGCACTGTAATTTAGACTGTCTAAGATTGGGTGGATGTTGGTTCAGCTAAATCGAGGTACCGTTTGTGTGGCTCTCAAAAACTACAATGGGCTTTCGCTGGAAGTTGGTTGGATAGCGATGGTTTTCCGTCGAATAAGCAGCATAAACTGACGAATAGGTAGGGACGTCCATAGCACTTGTCAGTATCTTCAACAGCGTACGAACACCTCGATGATTGAAGCCAAAGGTATATTCAACAATGATAACGCTCCAGAAAGTGTGGTTTCCCTCTTCACAGTTGCTGCTTTTATTCCGCACTAGACGAGTTCTCAAGTGATCATCTCACGTTCTGGGTCTGAAGCCCTTTGGAAGTGTTCGGACTGGTTATGTTGTATAATTTCTGGATCTAGTGTATTTCATGCTATCCATTCACTCCAGAGGGCTGTCTTGTGTTAATAGAAGAAACCTGTGGTTCACACGCATCACAATCCAATCAAAAGCATACGTGTATGTTCGTTGTATACGCGTGCTAACTACTGGTGACCACTGCTATTGTTATTTCCCCATTATGTCACATGTCTGGTGTTTTCTGTGAAAATCCTACGATGAAACCAGTCATCTCCGAGATGAAATTACATATTTGATTTCAAAGGGATATATTATGTACTAGACAATGGGATAGCTTTAGTATCATACCGTCCAGTGTTTTATGACTCCTCCGCTGACTGTCGTCGTGTCCAATTAAGAAACATCCGCCATTAATAAGACGTCAGAACCGCAATGACCAAAATCCTCGCTATGCTGTTTGGATCTCCTTGTTTTGCTTATTTCCTCCATTTAGTTGAGTCAAATCCTCAAAGACGAAAGTATGGCGTTTCCAAAGACTTCAGCTGTATCTCGAATTCTCTTCATTCATTACCTGACTTCGGCATGGTCTTGTGTGGAACCGGATTTGCGAGACACTCTGGACAATCTACTCCTGGCATCTACTTCTCCATCAGATCTGACAAATGACTCGCAGTCGACCGGTTCTGGGATTAAGGCCATTATCTTGGTTGCCATACACGAACCTGTACCACTTGAAGAGGGTCCTAATGAAGCCGTTGCTATAAATGCAGGATTCGAGTGCATGAAACAGATTGCAATGAAATATCAGTGTTCTGTGCGAATAGTCGCTGAGACTCCACAGATTCAGGGCGATGGCATCAAGCGTGTACAATCCTCTTCATTGGCTGACCCACCCCGTACGTCGGATAAACCACAACTACTTTTCATTCCAGTCTCCTCGTCTGATGGATTCGAAAAAGGTAACCAGTCGTCATTCTGCCCATTCGTCGTATTTCTGTTCCTATCCGTTGCCAGTGATTACTTCAATGCGCTGTGATATCGGCCGAAATAGCTGGTCGCTCTATCCATTTCCATTAGGACATGAATTGCATGATTTGATTCAAAACGTGTGTATGCGTCCGCCTGTGCAGTTCACACAACACATACGATTAGCTCGCCTTGACTGCGAAACGCGCTTCAGTTGAACCCCTTCACAGCTCGCGGCACCGGAGATTTCTTCTGTAAGATAGGTGACTAATGAGAACATTTTCTTCTCCGGAAAGATGTGATTTTAGTCGTGTCTGGCAGTCTTCTCTAGCCTAAGTGTTTTAATGCAACTTGGCGATTCAGCCGTCGCACGCACTTCATCACGAATGACGAATTTTCGCACCACCTAGCTAAACCTGGATTGGACTTACAAGACGAGATTAGTTGCAACAGTATTTTATAGTGCACCGATAAAATTCGTTTGGAACCCATTAAATATAACGTTACTGTGAAGTGTTCTCTACTTCGTTCCAATCTCATTGTCTTTCAATTCCTATTGCATCCGCGGCATGTTCGAGCAAGTGCATATCCTCGGCTGAATTATCGGCCAATCCAGTGGCGTTTCTGACACATTTTTCAACTTGACAGTTTAATAAGTCTGAGTCACTGGGACCTGGACAGCATCCGCCCTTTCCCTTCTGGGTTTCAGGGTGTTTCCTTGATAGGGGACTGCAGTGCGAAAAATGTCACGCCATCCACATCTCCTCGACGTAGACGTTTTCTTCCGAAGGTTCCTCGCTTAGAGGAAGCTTAAGGAGGGTATATGAAAGCGGTCATTCCAGAGCAGTAATCCATGTAGAGATTTCATTGTATATTATTGGCTGCTGTCTGACATTTGTGGACTGCCACAGTTGATAATAAGTAGTATAAGGAAATTCTGAAATTTTACCAGCGGTTACATCCTGCAAGGAAAGTTAGTCTATGCTGAAAAACCGAGAAGAAACATACAGTTGTTTCATCCGTGTCAGAAATCATCAACAGTGCGTATCTCACGAATCCCATGGAAGATTCGAACCCGTGACTTCAGGAAAAGTATTTTAGGACAATACCGTCACCTTGCGATCAGTATGGTTTTATTGACTGGTCAGGTTAAGTTTCAGTTCCACATAAACGACGCTACTGACCTCGTATTGTTTCATTTTATTCCGATTTACACTATTTTGGTGGATAAGACTATCCCAAATGATTTAATCCCGCAACACTGTTGTTCATACTAACTTGTGCCAACTTTACATTTTGTTGGTTTGACTAAAGATTCATGCATGCCAGTCCTTCACCGTGGAGAACTTTGTGCCAGAACTTGGTACTGAAATGTGCTCGATCTAGCTCGTTTCAGTGATACACGGCTTTCTTTAAAACCTTGACATACACAACTAGAAGTAGGACCCTTTCGGACTCTGTCTATCCTGAAGGAAAGGTGAAACACAGCTCAAATTTACCATGTGATGCGCACTGAGTTGCACACTGTCTGACAGCTTGACTTACCTTTGCCAAATCCAACTCCACTTACACAGCTTTCCGAAACAGTTATTTGGTCCAGTAGGGTCAGATTTGCCGTGACACTTGGTTGACCTTTGTTGACATTATCTGGTTTGACAGTGCTTAATCTAAGTGTGAATTTAAGTGACCCACACGTGCTAGCCCAACGAATAACGTCGTGCCTATCTGCGAAAGCCTGTTTTCAGTTCATGAATCACTTCCAGATCTAAAGAAAATCAGTCGGTAAAGTTTTTCCGATGCTTCCCATTCTCATTCGCCTTCTCTGTAGGTCATTCGAATCCACGTGAGGGAAATTGTCTGTCGCTCATGTTTAGCCACATGTATAACACTTGAAGTCTTCTGTGATATTCCGTGTCCTAGAATCTCACATGGTGCTTATCGTTTGTATTTTTAAGTGATTTATCGTCTCGCCCTCGAGAGTGAATCCAGCTTGTGCTCCCCTGTTCTCGGATCTTCAACAAACTTTCGCCAGGCTACACGAGAATCGCTGTACTCCTCCGTACCAACCCTGATCGATAATCCGTGCAATTACAACGTCAACATGAATACCCCTCCTCATCCCCCTACAATTGGGTTTCCCCACTCCGTGTATCAGCCGATTACAATTGCTTCACGTCCTGCAGCTGTTAGAACCGCGACCGTCAACTCGCCGAACAGCTTAAACCTGTGGTCGTATTCCAGCCCCACAATAGGCCAGTGCTCCCCCTCTGGACAAAGGATTCCAAAGTCGAATATGGTGGCGTTACCTTGGTTACCTCTAAGCCCGGCAGATGCACTACGCCTGTCCAATTGCAAACGTTCCGCCTACTTTACTGTAAGTGAATCGGCACCTTAAACAAAACTGTCTTGGCAAGCCCTGGGATCACCTCGCCAGGATGCACATCACGAGCATTCTTAGTTAAACTCAGTTCTCAGTCTAGCTATCTAAGGATGCCATATAGGGTTCTGATGTACGGGTTGTGAGGCACTATTAGTGGTAAATGGGGCTATAAACAGCGAAGCCAGTAACGTGTTTAACCGGCTTTAAAGGTTTAAGGTCTCAATAACCGAAAATATATAAATCGCCAGCCTCCTCGAAAGAAGATGGTTCTTTTAACAACGGCATTTTGCGCCATTGCCTATCGTAAAGTTCGGAGCTTTGTTCGCACACATGTGGAAACCCTGAGCTCTCAGCTGTTATGAAGCAGATAAACTTACCCTCTTGTTAGGATTCATATGCGGAGTTCATATGTAGGACGTTACTCTTTGAACCTCCTCGTAACCTCATTATCGTAATGACACTGACAGTCTCTCAGTTTAGCCCTCGCGAATCTGTCAATCTGTCTAATATATACTTTACATTCCTGAGTCGTGATCGCGAAAGCAACTTTTAGTTTGTGTTCTGTGCAAGTTGTGTAAATCACCTGCGTTATACTTCAAATTCTATGAGGCTGGGAGAGGACTGACGGTCTGCGAAATGACTGAATGATGATCTGATGGGTCATAGTCTGTAACGACAAATAGATTTACCAATTAGGAGATATATGTAAGGTCATGACTGGTTAGTGAGCGTAATTGATATTAGTTGACCGAGATTCATCAGTCGATAGCGTGACCAAGCAAAGGAACCAAGGTCTGCCGCTGCAACCTAAAGTAACATGGATTCTGTAGAAGGTGCTTTAACCCGAAAGATGTCCGTAGCTGGAATTGTATTCAACGAAACTTTCACTCCGTCCTTCAGTTTTAGAAGAAAAGCTGCGTAAATATCGACACAGGGGCTAATTTGCCTCAACGATTGCTACCAGAAATGTGGAAACTCATCCGATAAGTATCAGTACACGCATTTGGCCGGTTGCCATAGCTGGTTGGTCATACTGGTGGGTTTCACTGTAAAGTTGATTGGTTTTTAGAAGCGCTGAAGACACCAGTTTCAAGGTGATTTTACCCTGTGATAAAATGACATGTATCGAACCACCGACTCTGATTATTCTTCCTTGATTTGATAATTGTCATCTCGTCGATTTATCGTGATCGCCTTTTCATTCACTCTGTTCCTATCGGTTTAACAAGACAGTGCTAATTTTAAACTGCTTTTTACCGCTAGTTATGTAATACCATGTGCAATTATATTACCGAGCTTCGTTTCAACACGTGCCAAAACACACATTCTGTAGGTGCGCGCGTCGCTCCACTTCCCAATTCTTATAGCTTTTGTTCTCGTTCCACAATATTTGTTTTAGCATCGTCTGCCAGTCCCTCGTCCTCCAAACCCATTGAGTCAGTCCCCGTCTAAGCAATCCCAGGCACCAGCTTTGGCCCGGTCATTCAATGGCCCCACCAGTGGTCCATTGTCTGGGGGCACTGTGGAGGAATATTACGCCGAATTACCCAAGGTGCCTCAACGCGACGTAAGTTTTGGATTTTCATCTTACTTCAAATACATTCTCATACTTTCTGCTGAATTCATCTTCGTAATGTCTCACTTAAAAATTTTCTCACTGTTTCTTTCTGCCTGTAGCTGTCGTTGCTATCATACATCACAAAGTAATCCTTAGTCTCCAACACCGCGTCATCCTTGCTTAAACTCATTGGCAAGCGCAGATACAGTTGTAGCGTGACAGTTCACACTTCACACTGTTGGTCACAGAAGCATGCGTCAATATTCAATAGTACTTTCGATGCCTTTGTCTTCGACACAGAGTCTTACCTCCTAGGAGCGCACTTTGTTGTGGGGCGCAAACTTAACGCTATAGTTACAAAGATCTTCCCCTCAGCTACTATTCTTTTGAGTGGAAAAACGAGCGATTTGCAGCTTTCCTGCATTCTTTGGGTAGGGTTGCTTAACGTATGCGATACTTGTCTCGAATAATGCTTATCATTGGAAGAACAAACCGTTTATGAAAACTATAAAGTGCAGCCATCTGGTTGAACGTTACTTCTGATGTCATCTCATGTTTGATTTTCAGTGTAAGTTCATCCGGTACTTACTGAAAACTTGGCTTTACTGTCGTACTAGGTGCTAGTTTTTTAGAAAATGGTGTCTACCTAGGCTTTACTAATGCCAGAATTGTGGAAAATAGGGACGAGTGTTTGATCTTTGTTCCATCCGCGTAATCACTTCAAGCATCTCTTTATGAAAGATAAACCGATTCTTATTTATTTGCACCATAGAATTCACTGAGTTGGGGTCGAAGGTGGAAACAGAAGTACACTCGATCGTGTTGCGCGTGGATTCACGAGTCACTGGGGGAGTCGATCAATGATCTCAACATATGTTAACATGATACTGTCGTTCGTTCCGCTTTTAATGCACCAGGAAAGCGTTTCCGTAACGGAAACGGTGAAGTTTAGGTACGTTGAACAGATATATGCAAAAGGGATTGGCGCTCATTCACAACTAACACTGACTGGAGCGAACGCTTCCCAGACGTACTTCAAGTGTTGCAGCCTGTCGTACTGTGTACAACCCGCAACACTGAACTGTTAGGACGCCAGTTGCATGCCCATCATCTTTCTCCTTGAGCGCATCCAGTCCTACCAGGGATAGCAGGCTACGTTTTTCTCGAAAGTACCTCTCTTGAAAGGCGCCACATCTGCAATCTCCTCGAAGCCCTATCTTGGGCTTTCGAACGACATGCTTATTACGCGTACAACCGTAAAACGAGATGTGAATTAGGTGAGCTGCTAAGCTAGACAACAAACCTGGGAGAACTTCGGCCTCTATCTAGTTGTTGAATTTGCGGATGTGTGCCCGTTCTCAGTTCTGATCCCCAACTGTATGACTACTAGTAATTCGTTGAAGCGAATTACCATACAGAATGTATGAATGAGACAGGTTTACACTTCCGATGACCTGATCCAATAGCTGATTGTCACCTTCAGCAAGGATGAACAACCGAAAATAAACTTTGGTTTGAAACGTTCATTTTGAATCACAATTTGCACGAACAAGGTGGGTGTTTTGTGAAATTTGGATCTACAACCCCCTAATGAAAGGGAAATCTGCATCTCAAATGTGTTAGCGATCCGTGTTTAACGGCCTACCTCAATTTGGCAGGTACATAAGCGGTAAAGGTCAAATTAAGCTCCAGCTATTGGTATCAGTCAGCTGTCAAATTATCTGCCACAGATAGTGGATCTAACTCCACTGTAGATTTGGAACGGTAACGGAGTACCAGCCGAATGGAGCTCTTCGATTGCCATCCCAGTTTTCAAAAAGGGAGCAAGAGCGTCATGTGGAAACCATCATGGTCTCAGCCTGGTATCCGTCGCATCTATAGTGCTCTCTGGCATTATTTTGCCTAGGTTGATGGATTATCGGGAGAGAGATTCGTGAGAATCAAGCTGGTCGAGGATGCATCGACCATATATTTACCAAAGACAAATTCGTGGACAGCGCCACTACTTCAGACGTCCCACGTTGGTCGTTTTTCTGGATTTGGAAGCTGCTTTTGATTCTGTCGATCGTCAGCAACTTTGACAGTGTCTGGCGATCAAAGGTGCCCCTTCCAAATTTCTCTCCCTGATGAGGGCACTGTATGCGAACTCCTGTAGGCACGTACGAGTATACGGGAGGCTCTCACCCGAGGTCACCACGTCCAGTTGTGTAAGACAAGGCTGTCCTCTTTGCCCTTTCCTCTTCAACTTTGTTATTGGCATGCTGCTTGAAATTTCTCTGCCTGACTCTCAAACCTCGGGAGTCGAAATGCTCCCGGGACGTTCCCTCGCAGACATTGAGTATGCGGACGATATTGCTCTCCTTGGTTCAGACCCTTCCGAAATGCAAATGATCTTAAATAACCTAACTAACTCTGCCGCACGGTTTGGCATGCGCTTCACACCCGCAAAGTGTAAAGTGCTGCTGCAAGACTGGGTAGGATCAAACCCACACCTCATGCTTTCAGGTGAGCCAATCGACGTGGTAGATAAGTTTGATTACCTGGGCAGCTGTATAAGTTCCGGTGGACTAGCTGGAGATGAGATTTTTTCTCGAATCGGAAAGGCCAGGGCAGCTTTTGCCAACCTCCGACACCTATGGCGCCGACGTGACGTGAGCTTGTCTGTCAAAGGAAGAATTTACACTGCGGTAGTGCGATCTATGCTGCTTTATGGATCAGAGACGTGGCCCCTACGCGCAGAGGACATACGGAAGTTGTCAGTATTTAATCATCGGTGTCTGCGAAGCATTGGTCAGGTTTGGTGGGAACATCGGATTAGTAGTGCTGAGGTACGCCAGATGGTCTTAGGAAGAAGGAACTCTTCCGCGACAGATGAATTACTCACGCTTCATAGGTTGCGCTGGTTGGGACATGTACTCCGCATGCCAGAAGACCGGCTGCCTCGCAGAGCTCTTTTCGCCCAGCCCTGTGCTGAGTGGAAGCGACCGGGAGGTGGACAGTGTATGACCTGGCAACGAAGTACGAAAACACTAACTAGTAAACTTAGTCGGGTGAGCAACTGCCGCCTCCTTGGATGGGGATCCCGAGACTCAAATCACCAGTCGTTAATGACATTGGTAGAAATTGCACAATCGCGCAGTCAGTGGCGCTCCTGCATCAGAGCTATCGCCTTCAATGCATAGCTACCCAATTTCCGAACAAACTGAACATACCTTCGCCTCCAAGGCTTGGTTTACGTCCCACACTCCCGTTTTCCGGTGATCGAAACTGTAGCAGCTGGAACCAATTTACTTATGGCACACGGTTTATAGCTGATGAATGGAATGGAATTGTGTTTCACCCGGGTGTTGTTTACGGACGAATAACCGGAATGTATATCTTCAAATCTCAACTGAGCATATCTCCGATGACCATATCGAGGTCTCTGTGATCCCTCAATGGTGCCAAGTGCTTGACCGTCTTTTTTGAACATATTGATCTCTCTTGAGGCGGAAATAACTAGTCGAACGTAGCGCCGTTTGAATGTGCACTATTTATAGTAGAATTGCTTTTTGGACTGTTGCTTCGTGCCACACTTGTTCAGTTGTCGTTACCTCTTCCTTAAATTACTCACTCACGCGCTTGGTTGTATTTCTACAGTTCATTGATTACTATTTATCATTCTCAAACCTCACTTCTTGACTTTCGTATTTTTGTGTTATGTATCCATGGTAATATTGTCGCGACCTATGATAGTTGCGCCGTCTTACTCTAGGTCTCACCTGCGTCTCTGTATAATTTTACCTTCACTACGAAACCGAGGAACAAAGAGCCACGCATCTTCATATCTTTGGGTTATGTTCCACAGGCCGTATTGTGAGTTTCTGAAGGTAAAATAGTTTTGGGAACATTCCGTCTTCAAGTTGCGCCTAGTCTCGAACCAGAATAACGTTGCCAACACGTTAAGACTATCTAGATTTTTGGAAGAGCCCCGTTGGCATGTGGAAGGCCTAATATCGGTTGCCTGTATTAACATTCTACGACCAAATTTTCTTCGTGACTGATAATGCTCCAAAAACAGTGCAGAAATATGTGGCCGACAAAAATAGCTTAGTGTTTTAGCAATTGTCATAACCTCGAGCCCATCGGTTGGTTCTTTCGCACTATCCCATGGTAGGCATCAGTTAACGTGGATCACTAGAATCGTAACCGTTGAGCAAACTGCCTTCCGAACAGCTGAACGAAAATGAGCTTGTAGCCTACGTCAGACACCCGATGTGATGTGAAACGGCCAACAACTTTAATCGCGTGAGGTGTGTTGGTCTAAATCACGAGAGGCCTGGGTGAATTGACGAATTGGAAATAGGGCACTGATGCTTGTCGGTTACACGCACGCGAAAATTCAAAGTATCGAGGTTGGTCTGGCAGTGGGAACTTGCAGGATGTTGTTTCTTTATCTAGCGTTCATTCAGTCATATAGAGACGTGAAATAAAACTGCCCGAATGGCAACTTTGTTTTGCCAGTCTGACGCGTCTGTTGTCTGGTCATACTCATAGGAATGTTCTTCTCTTCTGTGCTTGGTCCGCAATTAATGAGATAGATTATAAATCTGCCGTGGTTTTCAATTTCCATGCATATCCTACGATCCGTTTAATGTGCAGTACGTATTTCATGTCTAGTTTTTTTTATTCCTGTACTCTATACCATAGTTACCAGGCACGTATTGCTCGAACCGTCAGATTCGGTTTTGAGAAGTTTTTTACTTTCTGTTCCTGGATATTTTTTCTTTTTCTTTTAACGTCTCGACCAGAAGCGATTTTGCTGCGGTCCAAGATGCCTGTTTTCATACCTGTAACACATCTCTTCGTAAGTCAGGCGCCCATCATACCTGTACGTTGTCTTCACGTCAAATGGTACCCTATGATCACATGGGTCTTGCATGCCTCGGTTTTTCGTGTTGTCATCATAAGGGACTATGTGATACTATCTATGCGACTTATGCATGGATTAGGCTTAACCTCACGCAAGATGACTCAGTGGTCAGAGCACGTATTTACTGACCGTGGTTCGAACCCAACCCCTGCATCTCGACTTCCCGTGTCTAGGTTTGGGCAACGTGGCAGTATCCTAGCCCTCGTGGTTCCTTTGGGTGGTAGTAGAAAGGCACCGAATGGTTGTTACAGCTGAACAATCTATCTACGTAACTAATCCCGCTTCATAACGGCGCCCAATCACAACGCCTGACGGGTTTCCCTACTGCATCCACAACCGGACCTACCACTATCGAACAACATATTTAACAACTACGTTACTCGATAATCGGTCGAGTCTTCATCCAAGGTCGATAAAGAAGTGAGAAATCAGATTCACTCCCTGAGCTACCAGGTTTCTCCTCTTTCTCAAACATCTGGCATTTTTTAATCAGTTGAAATGTTTCTGTCATTTATGTACGGGTGTAGCAAAATACCTGGTTTCATCTGACAGCATTCCATCGAGCTGATGGAATGTGATCAAACACTGTGTCGAACGATGATGTGAGTGTTATTTCCATTCTATTTGCCGATCGGAAACTTATAGCCAATTAAGAGGCAGGTGACTTCACCATGATGGTCGACGGTCCACAGGTGTTCTTTTCCTAGTACTCTCCTGGCCCCATTCATGTTCCATTCCCACAGTGACCTATTGGGAATCATCCAATATGCCCGTTTCTTTGAGCTATCGTTGCCTTTCCGTCGTCACTAGTGTTGTGGGTGCCAAAGTGACGTTTGTCCTCTTTACAGACTATCTCATTCCGTGTCTCTTCATCTGTCTTGTTCTTTCTATCGGTTAAAGTACTTTGAAGTTTAAACATACTTTCCCATCTTATCTACTACAGCCATGTGCTTTCGAACACCGTCCACGCCGTCCAAATCGCCCGAAGCGCCCCTATCCTCGCACATCCTCAACAAACTCCGTCTCGTCCGCATCGCCTCCGCCCACACCAACCTGCGTAGATTTGAACTGCTCTCCTTCTCCGGTCTTCTCTGTCGCTTGCGCAAATGGTGGAAACCCCAAGGCCACCAGTCCAGTCCCTCAATTGTATGTGACGAAACCGGAACTAGGGGAGCCACTGCTATCTTCTGAACCTGGCGTCTATGCTGAAGTAGATGATGCTCTTATCCCCGACACATCCGTTTCATGTAGGTTCATCTGTTTCCTGTGGGCTACTGTTCTTTCATACAAAAATCAGAAAAGGGTTCTTATTAAAATCACTGACAACCAACTCCATTCTAAATTCCTTTATCAAAAAGTTTTCGCCGCACCCAAGAGTGGTATCATAAGCTCGATTACTGTACATAACCATAGACAGCAACATCAGTGTCAATGCTAGCACTTCACCGCCATACAACCGAAAAGTTTGTTTAAGTATAAGCAGAACCTTAAAGTGAAGAGAAGAGGCAACAGTGGATGAGAGAGAAAACTGATGCTAGCCTATCGCGAGCATTCTGGGGTGCCTACATTCAAAATCCCTCAACCAGACGATCTGAAAGAAACAGCACGAAAGCCACTGACATCGATTAACCGTCATTTCTTGCATTGTCTCCAATCAAGCGCAGGGGCGGGTCAAAGAGACCTCGTCCTGGAAGGCGTACCAAACTCTTCTTAATCTCTTTCACACCCTTGCACCAAATCATACATCGTCCACCTCGCAGTTTGCGCCATTTCGAAAGAGGCACGGAGAACAACACATGTCCGTTTTGTCCCACTGTTAATTCGACTAGTAACAAATTACAATGAGTCGTTTTAGAACTGATTTCAGAAGAACTGGAAGAGTTTTGGCTCTGTGAGCCCTTCATTTATCTTGAAAACACTAGAGGCTGTACAGAATACATATTAACTTATGCAGTTCAGTGTCTAACCTCCCAAATATGGTCTTTAATAAGGATTAAGCTCATAAATGGTTACCTTGTCAGCACCTGGATAATCTCGAGGAAGATTCGGGCCTTAAACCTTCCGGTTAGTAGTTTAAGCATTACCATTCAGCCTTGTAGCTGGTCAGTAGTTCTTTTAGCGTCAACTGCGCCTAAGCTTACGTCACATTATTTTCATGTGACCCGGTGTTGTTCAGCCCCTCAAGCAGTCTGAGCTTTCCCAGGTTTGCTAGGATTCAATCCTTTTTTCATGTGCTTACGATTTTTATTGGGTTGACTGAATCTAAGTAATGTAGGGAGTCGTGTTGCGACTCACGGATTATAGCCTTTATACAATTGGAAATTTTTGGGCAGCTGGGAACTACTTAATTCTTTTGGCCTCGAGCGAGTAGAACACGGTGGAATTTAAACCAAGTCCATTCAAATATTGCTCCATTTTTTGAAGGAATCAGTTGCGGAAACCGAATCGCTACCGCTGATGCCCGGAATATCGGGCTTGGTTACATAAGTGCACTCGCCGTTTACTCAAAACACGGTGTCAGGTTGCTGTCGAATCAAACCCTGACAGTGAGTACAGGCAAACCGCGTGTGAAAGACGGCTTCCGGAATCACCAATGAAGCATCGTTGCTAATATACAACCAATCGGTTATTGCGTATTCCTGGCAGTTTATACACAGATTTACAATAAGCCTTTTTAGGTACCGACCACATATCACCAGTATTATCCTCGTGAAAATGGACCGAGTTCTCCATCCCCATATTCTCATTATAAATGTCTTTTGTACGGACGCCCATTCTTATCTCCTTTTCCCACCAATTTAGGCCCTTCCCCTGTTCATCTAACGAATTCGGCACCCAATTTTTTCTCTGGCTCTACCTTTCCTCGACCTGCAAGTTATGCTCCTCCACTCCCACCGCCGGCACTACCATCACCTCCTGTTCCCATGACTGCCCAAATTATGCGGACTCGGCCCCTCCCTTCCATTACCAGCAGACAGAGGTTATGTTCTGCGGACTGTTTAGACTGTGGGACTCGTAGTCATTTATCTTTCCAGTCGCGTGCAACTCGACGCACAATGTTTCATGGTGCTTCAAACGGTTTCCAGCCCAACACTCCTTCTCAATCGTCGCAGTTTCCAGTATGTCAGTTCTCCTCATTTAACTGCCCAAGCTGTTGCCGTCATAAGCGGTTGCTTTATGCTAGCCGAAAAGCAATGTGATGAAGCATGCATAGTAATCCTTTAAGAGAATCAAAAGCTAGTCGAACTCTTTGACGGTCCATGACAGTGTTTTCTGTCACTCACGACCTCTTGTAATGTAAACATACGGTGATTTTAAATGAGAGAACACTACGGGAGTATTTGGTTGCTCCTAACTAGATCCCGGTTGACGTCCCAAGCCGTTGTTGGATAACTGGCGTTTGTTTTATGCTACTGGTATTTATTTGAGTAGGGCATTTTCTGAATATTTACTGGCGCACCAGGAGTCCATGATCTCCAAGCACGTAGTGAGACTAAGGTCGTAATTTGCTGCGAGAGATTTCTTTCAAGAGGGCTTTTTTATCCGCTTGCTAGGAACATTTCCGAAAGTATTGATTGGTCTGTTGGTGTATGACGATGACTGCTGATGAGGGCTCGATTAGCCACAGAATTCCTCTCTCGGAGAGAATCGCCGCCTCAGCCGAGCACTCCTGTACTTTTAGGTAAAGTCGAAAATTTGTCCGAGCTTGCCACAGCGTATACATTATCCGTAGGCTGTACCTCCTATCGTCAGGGGACTTTCTGTGATCCCATGTTGAGTGTATTTTCGATTGGAACGTTTTATTGTTACCTGGCGATACTATGCAAGACAAGCTAGCGAGCTCTTGCTTGGCATGGTCCATCGATAGGTCAAATTGAACTCAGTCTACGCAGCTCTTCGTGCAGAGGATGAGGACAGCCAACTGAACCGGACTGTTTAATAAAAAGTAAATACTCAGGCCCCCGCCTGAAACCGCGTTAGCAAAAGAAAAACAAGTCACGATGAATATTTTCATCTAAGTCTCAGGAAGACAGAATTCCTTCGTCGTGCCTGGGCCCTGGCTGACAATGTCGTTGAATAATACAACTGGAACGTCTATTTTGTTATATGCTTCACTGTACTATGGCTTGCGTGGATATGAAACGCACCTTAAACACTAAGGTGTGACGATTCATTCGGAGATGCTACCTTCGAGGTTTTGAGGGTTTTTGGCACACTCGTAAGAGTCTATCGTCTCAAACCTAACCCTACCGTTCAGCTACATTCCGAAGATCATAATATTTGTATTTTAGCCAATAAGAAGACATTAATCAAGGAGCGACATAAATGGATGGTATCTGCAATCACGTAAATACCATAACGAATGGGGTACCGGGGAAATACTACTAATAGGCGTGATTGACACGGCTTGTTTCGTACCGTCCCATTTTTTGTAAGGTATGGACTAGACTAGGAGACTCTTGCACAGTTCCCTAAGCGTTATCTTTCACAAATAACAATAACACATCCCTCCAGTAATCTGACATTCCTTTATATATATATATATATCCCTAAAGTATTTATTATGTATTATAAAACTCAAAGCCGGTAGGTACCAGTGAACAGGGAAGCCTAGGACAGTGCAGTCCCCCAGAATTTTTCAGTCGAGGCTTATTTTTCCACCGTGTGTATTTTTCAGCCAAGAATTACCCACAATCACACCGATTCCACTTGTGATGTGCCATCGCCAACGAATTACAACCCGGCGTCGGCATTCGACTCTTTGATTTCGGTGCTTCGTCGACCCACCTGGTGGTTTCGAAAAAACCGACAACAAAGTGAGTTCCTGGTCTCTCACATAAGTGCTTACCTCTCCCCTACATTGTTGTACGAAACGCTGGCTAGCACTTTTTCAGTTAGCACTGTTGTAATTCTTTCGAATGGCAGAGAAACGCTTCTGTTATGCATCTAACAACTTCTGTTATCCTCACTCGTGCTTTTGTACACCCTCGCACAACCAGATAAAGTGTCCGAAGTGGCTTTTTTCACCATGTGGCTATCATCCTTCTGTCCTAGCCATTCATCTTTTTTTAATATTCAAAGCTTTTATTTAAATTACCCCATTATTCTTCACCTGAAGCTCATGGCAAATGTATAAACAGTTCAGCTGCACTTTGATAGCTACAAGCTGTGAGTAGTTTGCATGCCATGAAGTAATTTGTCCGAAAAGAAAATTCTGTAGATTCAGTTTCGCTGACAGCTTGCAGGACGGTACATCTCTCACACACACACACACTTTGGCATGCAGTGTACCAGCTATTCACCTCATAAGGTAATATCTCGGTCAAAATGTTCAGTAATTTTACTCAGTGTAACTGTGCAACTTTTCAGGTCGGTGTGTAAGTGTAGCAGTCGGGTATATCCAGATATCACCGAACATACCCCGTTTTTGGTGTTCTCACCTTATTCTTGCCAAAAATTAACTGAACAGTCACAGCAGAAGTGCTTCTACCCAGATATCCGGTACCACCTTCGTCCAACGTCTACCCATTTTTTCGAAAGAACTCGGATGCTTGGTGGTATTGATGTGTGGTTGTACACCCAGAGCTGAACTGAACTGGTCCAGATCGGATTATTCCCCTCATAGCCCACAAACATTAAGAGAGTTGATTTCAAAACCGAAGAACAAGATCGACCAGAATACCAGGAACAATGTTGTTTACGGAACTAACTATAGTGACTTCCACAAATACTATGTTGGACAAACAGGACGAAAACTATCTGTCTACACGAAATAAAGTACACACTGCAGCGATCAGAAGGCATGATCTACTCTCCGTTGTTTCAATACACGAAGATCTAGAAATACACAGATTCAGTCTAGTAAAACGTAGAGATCTTGGAATGGTACTCCGTCTGGAACTCAATCTGCCGACATATAGAAATCGATCCAATCTACGTGCTAATGCAAGCGAATGATTACCAACTTAATGGGGCAGCTCAAAGGGAACTGATGGGTAGGGTGATAACTATGGTAACTGGCACCAGCAAGTCTAATGTCACGTGGAATGAGTCGGGCAAGTCAAACTCAAAAACCATCCGGATGCCGATCAATCAGATAGCTAACCAACCATCCAACAAGCGGGACTGACCATCCAAACAACCAACCAGAATCACAGTACAACCCTCATTGCGTCAAAAAGACATATAAGCACAGCACTGCTCAGCGCCTAAACACCGACGCACCGCCAACACACTACTCAGTGATGATGCCACCTCAATTGGTGACGAGACGTTTGCAACCAAATTGGTCAGCTCAGCGAACAGAGGGACGAACATTCCCGTCCATGGCGGTCAGTGAACACCTGTTTTGCGTGGTACTGAAAGTGTGGATTCTGCAAATCTAACAGGAGCGCTAGGAAATAGCTGTCCTTACTAGCATTTCGCACAGTATACGTCTGATAGATTGAACCTCCATTGAGGTCAAATGCGTTTTATTCTTCCTATCGATACATGTTCGATCGAACGAAACCGATTGTAGAGTAATCACAAGCCACAAACAAAATGTGGCACTCATAGAGCTCATAAATTCAATGAAAGATCACTCACCCCGGTGATGCACTAAAGCGCCACCTTTATATGCTATTGCCTGTCCCTAGATTATCTGGTGTGTAACAAAACTGATACCAGACACTAGCTTTTTTTAAATATCGGTCTTCATGGAATCGTACAAACGTTCGGGCACTGCATTGTTCTAGGTTTTTCAGAGATGCGGTTCGCAGTTTTAGTGACTAGCTTATAGCCCTTTCGAATAAATTTACATTTCTGTGACTTTGACTCCATTAGTATTGTGTCCTACTTTGACCTCATTTGAGGCCAATGCTCCCACTAGTGTTTTTTTTTGGGGGGGGGGCAGGTGTCCTGACACTCCATCTCTCAGGAACTGAAAATTTCCCTTATTTTTGGATAGGGCGCAGCGTTGTACGTGTTCTGAACACAAGTGATCTTGAGTATTTCAATGAGAACGTTACGCTGAAGTTCCTTTGCTGACCTGGTGTCAATATGTTTACCTACTGCGGCTACTAGAATAAGTGTTTCTGTCCGTTAGCGTGGGTTACTGTATCAGAGTAGGAACCCTCGCCCAACAGTCAGCGTACTGAATCTGTCACAAAGTTTCCCCGTTCTTCAACTCGGAGTAACTTCAAGGTTGAGACTCGAATACACCTTTGACTTCTTGATTTACTCTATATAGGCTTGCACAACCTGACAGAGTCTCGACCGTCGTCCTCCTTACGGATTTCCTGGTAGCTATGCATTGATATGGTGCCGTGACTGTCCCTCCAGAGACACTCACTCAGCTTGGCCAACTAATTGGTCTACCGAGGAGGAGTACATTTCCAAAAAATAACTACCGGTCGTTCGAGTTCAGTGAGCTGTTATACTGTTCGTTAGTGAACGCTAATTGTGCTTTGTAGACCTCATTGTTTCAATCTGTGTGCATCGCCCGTGTTCAGTGCACCTAAGGATGACTGTCAACTAGACCAATGGAGTAGCCCCATTAGCTTCTCACGCACTCACTCCAGGCACTATGATCCTTTAGAAGTTCTTGCTGTATCAAATCAAATCGAATCATTACTTTCCTTAACAGCTGCTTTGTGTGATAAATGTTGAGAAACCATTTTATTCGGAATTGAACTGCCGCGGGGAAAATCAAGCCAAACAGGTGACCTCAAAGGCATTCATTGCATTGTACCAATTAGTGGTATGGCTTCCAATGCGCCCCGGTTTTGTGGCTCACGCTGATTAGAGGCTAGGTCCCTCAGTGGAGTAGTCAGTTAAATTCCGTCACAAGAAAATTCCTTAACACATCAGTGTCCCTCTTATCCATTCCAGTCATTCCCACAAAGATCAATCGGTCGCCTGGAATGGTAAATGTGTCATGCGTTTGCCTGATTCAGACTCTACTCTGATGTGCATATCTTGGGTCTTTTTTCCGATGTTGGTAAACAAGCACTCATTCAGAGATTACTCAAAGGCTTTGACTTTTATGTCCAACTTGCTTTAGTTGAAACATAATATTGGACACCTGTAATTTGGTTTAATAATTGATTACGCCGAATTTTGTAGACCGAGTTCAAGGTCAAGCACATGGTAACACAACTACTTTCCCTCACCGCAGTCTTTCGAAACAACAGCTTGCACATCGAAAATGGCTTGTTTTATGTGAATTTTTTTGTACAATCAGCCGTCATCCCATACGTAAGATACTGTCATCCTTGTCTAATTCTGACCACTTTCTTGATCTATTCACTTTCCAGAGTCTTGACGAAAC
This sequence comes from Clonorchis sinensis, assembly GCA_003604175.2. Taxonomy (NCBI): domain Eukaryota; kingdom Metazoa; phylum Platyhelminthes; class Trematoda; order Opisthorchiida; family Opisthorchiidae; genus Clonorchis; species Clonorchis sinensis. The sequence goes on from CM030369.1 coordinate 206,823,004, forward strand.
TCAATGAAAGACATGCCCGGCCTTTTGCTTCATTCCTGACATTCCGTATGACTCTATGTTCATATCTTCAGTCGATCCTTCGCCACACAATTTGTGACAACAAAGACAACTAGCGCCAAAGTTTTCTCACCCCTTCTCTCTCTCTCTCCCTCTCAAAATGCAAACAGTCTTCGGAAGAAAGCTCACGACTTTTACTCAATGTCTATCAACCGTTTCCCCAGATTTTTTGCTTCGTTCGTTTTTGTTTTATTTTGTCTTACTTCCTCCGCACTTATTAGCTGCCCAATGTGATGTTTCCCTCTCGCTTTCCTCATGATAATTCGGACTAGAAACCCAACATAATGCTCCCTGCCTTCCTTGTTTTTGTTTTAGATTGCTCGTCGACCGTCTTTGTTTAATTAGTACAACAAAAGAGTTGAACATTCACATATGCATGTCTATATGTACATTAAATAGAGTTTGGTCATTTTTATCAAACTTTCTGTCTATTGAGAAAATCAAAAAGTACACCTACTCAGATTGACTGGGTTTGTGTTTGTTCCTCATCATGACTAGTATTCATCACTCATCCTCGTAGCTACTGGATGTTTTTGTCCGAACCGTGGAGAAGATTCTTTTCAGTTCCTCTGGTAGCTTTTGTGAAGACTTGTGTTTGCTGTCCACGATAGTCTTTCGACTACTCAATATTCCACCCAGCGTCAACTTGTGCTCATCTCTTCTTGTCTGAAAATGATACCAACAGTTTCAATTGTGTCCTAACCCCAGGGAGGTCAAACAATGACTTGATGGCGAAGTATAAAAGCCAGTACCAAAAAACTCAGCTGCACTGGTCATTGCCGTCTCCCTGAGCGGGGACCTCGAGACCGCTCACATCAATGGTTAGAGACATTTTCAGACATGGCCCAGTCGCGCTCTGAATGGCACTCATGCATCCAAGCTATTGCCTTCAATGCATAGCTCCCTTCCCAATCCCACCACTTAACACTTCACTGACAGTGCTGCATTTACGCACCAATTTATCAGATCCCGCCTCCAATGCGCAGCCACCTACCCAACCTCCACAAATCATCTGTGGCAGCTACAACCACTGTACGACAAGTACGGGGTTCTTACTGCCGATGATGATGAACCCCGATAACTTCTGTTGTTTGAGCTTGTCTACTTAAAAGACTCTTTGCACCATAGAGCTTTGTTGAGGAAAATAGTTTATCCTCCCCGCTGATCTTCATAACTTCCTAGTAAGTAATCGAAAAGACGAGCTTTTTTCGGCAGCTCTTTTGAGCAAACAAAACTAATATCCCCGAGAATAGTGGGGTGAAGGAAATGGCGTCAAAACACAAAATGTGAATAAGTTCAACGAAAGTACAGAGCCACCTTACGGTAACGTTACGACGACCAACTGCACATTCTTTACTGTGTTTTTCTAAGTTGGATGATATTGTGACTTGCTTCGTCATTCATGTGTCCGGACAATTCAGTTTGGAATCACCGAGTTGCACTTTCGGGTGGGCTGCCGCACCCCATGATTTTTCAGTCGGTGTGGAATCAGTACTGCCAGCAAGACAGTCCAACAGCAGAAGTTAACTCTTCTTGATGCAAATGTGTTCCGACTGGATCTACCATCGGCTGAGCAAAAATTGCCGCTCTGTTCGCCCAATAATCCCCTAGTTTTTCCTCACGGCCGATCCCCGCAATTTGTGGGTTGTCCATACGGTGACAGTTTCGCGAGTCGATGAAATATACATTAACTTCACTGTTGGTACCCAAGCGTCTTTTGTGGGTTACAAACGCTGATCGCGTTTCCAATCCTTATAGCCCGAATGAAGCTGAGAAATCTAGGTCAGTTTCGTACGATAGTTTGGATCGTGAATTTCACTATAAATGGTCCGATATTGAGGAGGAGGAGGAGGAGGTTGGTACCGTAGAATATTAGGTGTAGATGGTTGCGAATCTAGTAGGGTTCAGATTCACATCACTCATTCTTCGTGCACCGGCGCAATTATTCCAGTGAGTTCACACCAAAGAAGAGAAGCGCTGGACTTGACCTTAGCTCTTATTAGAGCTCACCAACAGTGCATATCCTTGATGGTGCCGATGGACTCACCTGAATTATCACCTCGGAACAGGCAAACGTTCGCGATTCAGCGGTGCGATTAGCTTCCTCGACGACTGGGCAACTATCTTGATTATGTCGAGCAATACTACGATATTCAATATTTTACCAGCCGTAAAGGGTGTGCATTGCTTACAACAACGATAGATCCGTTAACTGATAACTAGGAGGAAACGGCAGCCACATGGGAGCGAAAACGTGCCGCAGCTGAGCACACGGAGCTGATGCAGCATCATTCGATGGAATGCATCCAGTCTGATTTACGAAAGTGAAAATTCAGGATAGCTGAGTGTTGAAACCTTTTTGTCAGTCAGCCTGAATGGAACCCCCTCGGGTTCATAGTGTTGCCTCACTACCACTTCTGTGTCACACAGTCCATCTATACGGTTCTCTGTCATTTATATTAGTGCATTGTAAGAGTCTACTTCTGTCTGTTGTCGGATGAATTTGTCTAGCCCACCTGTTGGCTAATTCGGACTTGGGTAGGCCGATGAATAACATCGCGGATTCGGTTTCGACGACCCGGCTCTGTTAGGGTGCTTCATATTGGTCTTCGAAATTTTCTACACTTTGTCTCATCACTAAAAGAGGGGATCTCTTTTAACGGGTCGGTCAATTTATTTGAAACTGAGTTGACTAGCCTTTAGTTTGAAAGCTCCCGCTTTCCTGATTTACGTGGACGTCCTGAAAAGCATTGATGTGAGGGCTTATTTTGCCACTGCTCACGTTCATTCTGTTCCGCGTTCCCCAAAATCTTAGTGTGGCCGGATTCCAATCCGTCCCTCTGTTCAATCTTTTTTCCTTTAAATAATTACTACGTAAATCACTAGAGAATAACCACTCAATTAATTGACTAGTTTCAACTAATATTTCCAGTCATCTGTGGTTATAATACTTTAAAAGAGCTGCAAATTCTCTGTGTACAACCTTGTTACGTTCTACATAACATTCTCACTTTAAGTAGTAAAGTGTTTTGCAGTCAGTCGCGTTGACACTACTTCTTTCGGTGCGTTGTGCTTACAGACCGTAGCCACTGAGGATCTGGTTTTAGGTGCATATTTTCACAATTTAAGACTGAAAATGGCCGGGATCGCCGACCTGATGAGCCCCAGGAAGTCTAAACCGGTCAGCGCTGCCGATGAGATTTCAGCAGCATCATGAGTAATGTCCCTTCAACAAGGTCACATCATTTTTGTCCCTATTCATATAAAGCTATCAGTTGTGCAATGCAGTCTAAAATGACTGCATTGCCCTCTCAATTTTGAACTACCTGATAGTACGTTCTGGCTGCTTTTGAGCTCGTAATGTTGGGGATAACAGTGTGGATTTGGAACACGAAGATCAGGCAATCCCTTACATCTAATTTACGAGCCCCACTCAGGACGAGAGGCGTATTGGACTTTATCACAAAATCTACCGCCTATCGCAATAGCTAGTTTTCTGTCTCCCTTTACTACCCTGCACAAGCCCTTAGCATCTTTTGATTAAGAATTTTCCCAGTCGACCGACTCTACCCTTAGGTTTGCAGTGAGTTGCATCCCAACTGTGTCGGCTTATCTCTTCAGCTGCTGACAACTGGAGGCTGTTACCACCTGCTAATATAATGAAGGGATCTATGACAGCACAATCATCCAACAGCGACATAGACACTTACGCAGCTCTCCCAAACATCCATGCCGAAACGAATCTTCCGCAGTTGCAACTGCTGTTCATGTTGTTCGCTTTGAGCCAGGTATACTTCTCTGTACTGTTGCGCCATTGTCGGACCAACTCCTTGAGTCAGGCACGATAGCTGCATATTCAGCATTATCTGTTCTTTCTCAAACCCTTCACCAATTACATCGGGCAGATAGCGCTCCCGGATCGTTTTGTAGTGTCTTTGCTCGTGCAACTGCATAGCCTGGAGTGCTAGCTGTGGAGAATAGGTGGCAACTGCCACTTGGGCCTTCATCGACGCAAGGATCGCTCGTAACTCCTCCATTTCCTGGGTGGCCTTCACCATTGCATCAAGCCCTTCGATGGTATACGCTGGTTTAGTGTTACTTGCTTGTGCGCCTGCAGTCTGCTCCATGTACCTTACCTTCCAGGCTGGCTCTGGGCCGATCAAGGCTTTAAGTTTCTCTTCGGTGACACCCACACCATTCTTCTCCAATATATTCAAACATTCTCTAAACACGGCGCCATCAACCTCCAAGTTCACCAGTGGCTCTTTACATAGGCCACAGACCAGTGGATATCTACTGCCGTGCATGACAACCATATGGACCTGCATGCGTGGAGAGAGTTGTGACAATGAAGGGGATGTAATTCAGCATTACCTCAATTCATACTGATGATACAATTATCGTAAAAAAGAGTACTACCTACGGAACATGAACAGCAGAGTACAATAAGATTACAAAGAACTAATATTCATCTCAGCAAGCCGTCCTCTACTGTAGCAAACCCTCAATGTGACAAACTCCTGTGGTTCCTTTCACCAAAACCAATGCTCGAGCAGAAATCATTAACTAACCACATATCCGTCAAATATCTGCGGTTGTTGGAGTGTGCTGCCCCAGCTTCAGTGTACTGCTTGAGAATTGGCTTTTTCTCTTACCTTATTGAGTACTCTATAAAGTTGCCCACGTCAGTTAACTATGGAAAATTACTTTCCCAAGTTTCTGGTCAGGTGAATATAATGTACTGTGTAGCCATGTGAAACTTGTATCCGCTCCGGCAAACCATCGTGAGAAGTTAACGCTACCTGGAACGGAAATTACTACGCGATCCTGAGGCTACACTCTGCATGACCCAATACATGGTTCAAGATCTAGCTCTGATCTTCTGAACGAAAGTTTCGTGGTTCCAATCCACTTCCATAATTTATATTTCTTTATTCAAACCCCGCATAACCTGGCAGAGGTTCGCTCTGTCTGGAAATAAACCTAATCTACCTGACTTTGGGTGATCGTCTTTGTCCCCTTGCATGGCAACCACGGGGTTTTAATTTGTAGAAAGCACCCAATAGCTTAAAGTTACTCCTAGTACGAGCTGTATGGACTATCACACTAGGGAGGCGGAAACGGATTCCGCAGTACTCGTGTTTTCTAGAACAAGTTCTCTTCAAAAAATGCCCCCTCCCGGGACAGTTTTTTGCAAAATGAAATTGAAGAAAACTAAACCACCACTATCAGGTGCAAAAATACAGAAATGCAAAATTGTCATTAAATCACTAGAAGTAAAGTAATCGTGAGTTACGAGTTCCGCCTAGAAAAAAGTTTGAAACGTGCTCACAGTTTCGTGCAATAGTGTGTCTAAACCGTATGTTATTTTTGCCACTTATTACATTCAAACAAGTGGTTTCAATTACAGGCAATTTTCCAGCCCGTTGGACATTCGACTGAAGTTATCTCACACAATTGCAGTTCAAATTGAGCTCAAGGGTTGTATGGAACAAGACCAACGTCACATACAGTCTCTGCATTGTACCTAACATTCGCTTGGTTAGTCTCGCCGAACATGTACTGATGTGACAGTCAACAAGTGGTTTTCACTCACTCAACACAAACTATGCGTGGCTTGCTCACACGCTTAGTTGGCCACACATGAATTTTTCTTTGTTTATATTTCCAAATAAGAAAAATTGATTGTAGATTCGTTGAAAATTATGAACATTCCTACTTGAAGCATATTCCAAATTGATATACTGGAAATGCCACACTGTGTTGACGAAGGGAGGGGACAGTCGTCCACGATGTGAGCGTTCTACAAGCGCAATTGTCCCAGAACCGGTTTCTTAAACAGGCGAATTTAGGGAGTGGCTGAGTCCGTGCCGCTACCATTTTTCTACCATCAAGGGACAATCAGACAATTTCAAGTTATGCTTGCCAGATTTAGATAGATCTGATCTGTCCACACATTTAGGATATTCATACATGTTTGACCAAATTTCTCCAACAGCTATTTCATGTCTCACAGGAGTCTAAAGATGTGTCTGACCTGGGGTACATAATCAGAGGCTTTTCTAGATCTATGTGTAGTGTACTGGGATATAGTCTTATGAAAAACACTTAATCCACAGTGTATGTCAAATTCGAAAACCCTTTCGTCCTCGTGATTCTCACGCATATCTGTTGCCTCACCATGCCGCCTTTTGTTAGCGGCGTTGAGCAGCTCCTTGTCAATTCGTCCACTAGCTCTCTTGGATGAAAACCTACACTGATGAAGTACATCGCCCAGGTTGGACTGGACTTACTGCTAGTTGTCGATGAAAGTGCTGTGGGTTGAGTCAGTCTTTTTTCAGCCAAGGGGGGGACTCATTTATTCAAACCACCTAGCAGGCAATAAAGCCAACTGAACTGATCACAGCTGTGTCCAACCTAATGAAACCGGATGCAGGGCAAACATAACAACTGACGAATCACCGATATACCAACAATCATACCGATAATTCAAAGTAGCTGCTTTTAGGACTGTACATTTCATTTTATGGATTATAAACATGACACTGGTACAAGTAGCTTTCCTTAAGGCGAGACCATCGTCTGGGGAGGGCACTGCACTAACCTGTAGAGCACAGTGGTCTATCAGTACGGAATAGCACTGAAAACATGTCCGCATAGGATCCACCAATCCAGAAAATGCTTCCGTTTTTCTCAGATGAATTAGCTGGGCATGGAGGGAGGTGGCATGTTCTCTATGAATATGTTCATCCAAAAGATCGGAGATTTCAAAGGGTCCGGCTAAGCAGGCACGACAATAGGCATCCTGATGCGAACACACAGAATCCAGTAAGCTGCGAAGGTCCGATGAACTGTGTGAGTCCCACCGTTTGATTCTAATCTGACTTGTGCGCTGCTCATCGCGGTACACCTTTTGGTCGACGAGTGCACCTTTTTGTGAGTTCTTCTTGGAGTAAATAAAGAACAGGGGGAGAGATAAGTCGGGTTCATTCTATATATGTTTTGTGATTTTTCACTATAAAATGAACGGGCTGTGATTCAACAACATGAACATTCTGCAATTAACAGTACCGTTTTCGTATACTGACGGTAATTATCCTACACCAAGAGCAAAGTTTAGAGCTTTCAAAATAAGCCTTCTACTATTGTAAAGTACTGAAGTGCCACGGTCGATGACGTAATTGCTGTTTATGATGGTCATGGTGTAACCGAGCCTCGTATCGTCGAAAGTGTTTTCTACCGTCACTACCCGCACTGTACATCCTTTTTTCATGAGTTTACTTCCTCAGAAAAAAGCACTTTCCATGAGTAGTGTCTTTTTGTAGGACCAGTAGTTTTAAGCATGTAAGTAAACAGAATAACAAAACAGAGCGGAATCAAGTCAACGCTGTCTGATGGCGTTTTTCATAATTGCATAGCATCATCAGACAATGTCTTCATACAAGTGATCAGCACTAAGGTCAGCTGACTCCGTGAACTTTACGAAAGGTTACACATACCTCCTTCAAAATTAAGCTTGATGGCCTTGCTTAATTCACCGTGGTAAACTAACCTTAGAAACCAAGTTTGGTCGAAATATAGCTCTTGCCTTTTATTCAGCACAGAAGTTGGATCGTCCTTCTAGTGCTTGCTTCGCAACACGCTGTTTCCCGAGACTCTGTATTTGATTACACGAGTTGGCAACTCCGAGGTCTGTATCCGTCTACTGAAGGATTGTTTATGTTGCTTCTACGGCAGAAAAACTGAGAACCTTCCGGAGGTCACTCATCTATCCTCGAATCAACTGAACAACATAGTTTTCTGGTCGGTCAGCCTAGTAGGTAACGAAGCGCTGTCCATTGGGGGCGGTCAATTGCCGCCAAACACAAGCAAGGAAGGTTAACAGACTCCAGTTAAAAAGGACTGAGTTCCACACTTCATCCAGTTTAAAAACTGTCTTGTCGTTCGGCTTCGATTTCAGAGCCAAATTCCAACAATAATGGGCGCTAAGCATAAAAGCGGTAGCATTGAGAACTGCTCTACATCTAACAACTTTTGAATTCAGTGTCCGAACAACAGTGGGTAGTGTGAGGTCTTTCGGTCGTTAGATTTAACTTTCTCATCAAAGAAGGCATGCGCAGTAACTCCAATACGCTATAGTTTTACTGACATGTCTATTCTTTAAAAAAAACATCAAGAGGAATCAGCCTTGATTTTACTGAGTGTACATAAGGTGCAACCGAAAGATAATGAATGCATCAAATTGTGATCACCTGTTACCGGCTGCATACACTTTCCCATTTTGATCTTATCAACAACACCGCGTTCGTGAATGCTTTGTGTAGAAGCGTTGACGTTGGACGTTTTGTGTATTCCAATTCCACTACCGCAGTGCGTTCCATATTACTATACGGATCAGAAACCTGGCCGGTGAGCGCCGAGGCAGTCAAAAGACTTTCAGTGTTTGACCATCGATGTCTTCGGAGCATTGCTCGAGTCTGGTTGGAACACCGGATAAGCAATGTTGAGGTAGGTCGAATGATATTCGGAAGAAATAACCCAACCTCGACAGATGAACTGATCACACTGTATAGGTTGCGCTGGCTTGGTCATGTGCTGCGTATGCCGGTTAACTAACTTCCTCGAAGGATTCTTTTCGCACGACCACTTGAAGGGTGGTAACGAGCCAGACGAGGTCAAACAATGACTTGGCAGCGAAGTACAAAATCCATTACCATAAAAATCAACTGCGTTGGCTATTGCCGTCTTCATGGGTGGGGACCCCGAGGCCGGTCACAGCAATGGTTAGAGACATGGTCAGACATGACCCAGTCGCACCCTCAATGGCGCTCGTACATCCAAACTGTTGCCTTCAGTGCATAGCTCCCTTCACAACCCCCCACTTAACAGTCCACTGACAGTCCTGTATTTAGGCACCAATTTATCAGCTCCCGCCTCCAATGCGCAGCTACCTACCCCATCTCCCCAAATCATCTGTGAACGAAACTGTGGCAGCTACAACCACTGTACGACAAGTACGCGGTTTTTACAGTTGATAATGATGATTTGTTAATGATGCTTAGTGAAAGTCTCAAAGGTACATGTGCTTTGAACTTTTGGAAGCAAGGTTCTGGTGATTATAGGTGGTATCAATGTCTACTACCTGAAAATTCTGTGCTTCAGGTATTGTCAACTTCCGAATAGGCCACCTACTTCAGGATATGGGTTGTGCACTCAAGCGAGCCACTGTCCTTGTAACGTGTTGGATTCCAAAACTGAGAACTCACCCGGTGGAGGTTTTCTTTCATGATGGTCTTCCATTTTAAATTTAGTGTTATCGCGACAATGGAGAGTTTTTACTGCCCAAAAGAGATCGGTTGCCCTTTTTCATGAAGGAAGCTACTCACAAGTTTGCTGAAAACTCATCGACCTTGTGAGCAGTTTCCTTTACGAAAATATACAGAGATTGCGCAAATATCGTACCAACTGAAACACGAGGCGGCCTTTGTACAGAACATTCAGTTGAAGAATACCGTAAATGAAGGATTCAGTTGAGTCTACCGTGGAAACCAAATTGATATGCCAATGGGTGTATTCATGGAGACCGGTTGCCCCCTTTGCCACTGCTGTATTATCTGGACATTTATAATTAAGGTATTTTGTAAAAATTGGGAGCTGAAATCCCTAAAATTCTTCCCGTTTCATACTGTACACTCGCCTCTTTCGAAAGGGATGTTAAAGATAACAGATGGAGCCAGTTGTAAAATAGTTCGCTTCAGTTTTACGGCATCATTCATGGTTAAAAGGCATATATCTACGTTCTTCATCCAAATGCTTACCTTGCCCAAATCTGTTTGCCCCATGTCTGTTTTTCCACTGGCACTCGCCTTCCGCTTTATCCGTGGGCGTCTCTCCTTCTGTCTTTGCCTTCTAACTGCATCACCGGTGAGTTGTCTTTTATTCGTTTTCTCACCCTGAACGGAATCAATGCGGCCCCTTGTCTTTTTCTCCAGTAAATGCAAATTGTAGAACTGATTATCTCCTTTGCTTTTTGATAGCCTGGATGTATTATTTGAATTTGTATGTGACCCCTCGACAATGGAAGCTGGCTGACTTCTTAGCTTAGATATGACCGTCGGGCGTTGTATGCGGCTCGCGGCCAATGGGGATCGAAGCAAAGTACTATCCGTTGGAGTTCTGTTCTGTTTGATCCATTCTCCAGCTAGAGGAACTATATGGAGTGATGAATACAATCCTTTATCTACTCTATGTAGCACATGTCTGGCCTTTACCAGCTCTTCGAATCCCGTAATCGTGTACGGATTACCTGCATGTACGCAAAGGACATGAGCAATAAGTTTGGCTAGGTCATTTAGACCACCTTTTCGGCCCGCGGGACAGTACAGTTGTTTGGAATTTGAGACAGCAGATGCTAAGTTGGGCAATCTATGGACCAGCTGCTCGAACATGTCTACTGGTGATACCAAACAAGAACGGTAAATCCTTTGTTTACTTGGGCGATTGCCTGCGGGCATATGTGTCCGGAAGATATTATCCCAAACGGGCGAACGTCGCGAGGCTATCGGAACCACTTGACTAGAAGCTTCTGGCTCCACTCTTCGAATGTGCTGTGCGGAGGCGTTGTACTCGTTTAGCCAATGGGCAAACGGGAACGGTTTTCCATCCCCGGCAGGCCTGTTATTGCGAAAGACACAGCTGAAACGATAAGTGGAACAACAACAACATAATGGGTGCTGTATTGCCAGTTGCCCAAACGGTCTATAAATTGGTTTTCACACAAGAAAGACTCCTCAATGAAAACCACTTTGGTTATTCTGGTGAATGAATGGTAAGACTTATAGGGAAAAGTTTCACTAAGATTCAAAAACGCTGTCTTTTCTCCCATACATTTTCCCTTCATTAGTTTTCCAGTAACCTTGCTGGCTGCGATTTGACTCCATATGTCGTAATCAAAATGCCTGAGACATGTGCTGGAGGCATTTTGAGCGTGATATAATCCTGGTTTCTGGTTACTAGGGCTTCCAAAGCAGGCAACGTCTAACTTGGAACATGTTACTGAATGTTGGACGGACAAGAACATTTAGCTCACTGATACTTTTTGCAAATGGGTGGACTCGGTTTTCACCTTTCTAGCCCACATCCAAATGCTTGTTTCTGAGATGGACTTACCAGCTGACATTGACTGAATTACTGGCTTCCTTCGTATACAGCTGACCCATTGAAATTGGTTTCTACAGAGCCGAGCTGGATGAGAACTCGTGATAAGAATGTCACAATGAAGAAATAAGATCACTGAACAATAATCCATATTCATGCAGCCTTAGACCTTCGACCTGTAAGATTACGCGGAAGTTCTACCCTGCAGATTTACTTGGTTGCAGAATGGGAGCGACTACAAATCTACACTCTGTGATAAAATTGCAATTATGGTTTCCTGTAAACATGAGAGAGAAACGCGACAGGACCACACTTTAGAGGAGAAAAAACATCTACATGTACCAAATTTGGGCTCAGTTAGAAAACTCCTAGTTTAATATATTGCTCATGTTACGGGTTTCGGATCCAGGAACACGCTATTCCTCGATTGTCCGTGTCATGAGCTTGGATGTCAAGCTTTTTTATCCCCGAAACTTGAAATAGAAAGATATTTCTAGAAATCCATTTTTACTATGGATATCAAGATCTGAAAAGAATAAAGATGGATGGGAAAGGGACTTGGTGCTAGCTTACTACAATCATCCCAGGGTGCATACACCTCCAAACACTCATTCAGGCAATCTGGATAGAAACTGACAACAAGAACGCCGTTGACATCAGTTGACAGCGATTTCTTGCAGCGTCTCCAACCAGACGCAATGAGGATCTCGCGGTCCCCATCCTGGAAAGCGAATAACACCAACAAACCTACATTTTTTGGTCAAAAGTTGTCCGCCTCTCTGCTCCTGCCACTCTGAATTGGGCATGGAAAACAGCACTCTCTTCAGCAAACGATGATTCGGCATATGCAATACATGGCCTAACCAACGCAGATTTCTGGTGCTGGACACATTCTTTAATGGAAGCTCCCGGTGCACAACCGAAAACTCGCCTTCTAATTGCCTCGTTACGGATTCTCCAACACTAACCTACACCAGCTACGATCCTGAGACAACAGTTGTGTAACACCTGACGAAAGCTCAGTTCCGGCTTGAGATTCAGGGACACAGCACTTTGACGCCATAGGTATCTCAAATTAGCAAACTCGATCCGAGCCTTGCAGATTCGTGCATTTACCTCATCTGTCACACTACAATCAGAACTATCACAACTTCCAAGATACGTAAAACACCCCCACAACTTCCATTACCTCTCCACCAATTGCAACTGTCGTGGCGTGTTCAGTGACTGCATGTCCAGGAGCATGACTTTACACTTTTTGGGTGCAAAGTGCAAACCAAAGGACTTTGGTCAGTTCATCCAAAAACACTCGCGCCTTCTCCCCTTCGAAGACGAGAACGATGTCATTTGCATATCCCTGATCGACAAGGTTTTCGTTACAGTCTATTTCAACACCTGGGTTATGAAGACCTTCCAGCATTCGTCTCAGTATCTAATCGATCGTGAGATTAAATAAAAATGGAGAGAGTGGGCACCCCTGACGGACACCGCTTTGTGTATGGAGGCTTTTGAGAGTTCGCCGTATACTCCCACACTTTCGGAAGTCCGGCAGTACAAAGAGCTTATTATGTTCACAAACGTCCGGGGCATTCCTTGGTAGGCAAGCGTGTCAAGCAGAACAGACCGGTCAACCGAGTCAAATGCGTCTTGAAAATCCACGAATACTAAAATTCTGGGTCGTTTGTACGTATGGCGTTATTCTAGCACCTGACGGAGTAAGAATATTTGGTCAAAGCAACCCCTATCAGGCCAGAATCCCGCTGCGAGTGTCTCACGAGCCACCGTAAGGCGACGGAAGCACAAGTGACGCCAACAGTCTCGTTACAATCGGGGTTAAGCTGATCCCCCTGTGGTGACCACACTCAATCCGAACCCCTTTTTTGAAAGTGGGCAACATAACCAACTCCACTCAGCTGTCTAGATCAGTCCCCTTTTCCAAAATGCAGACAAACAGCTCAGATAATCGCGGACTCAGGATTTCATCCCCATCTCTGAACAATGCGGATGGGAGGTCATGTGTACCACAATTTTGTTAGTACTTAAGAGAACACATGCAGTCATAAACTTTCGGGGCAGTAGGAGGTTCCGCGTTTGCCGTCCAGGATTCTATGTTAGCTGTAACCTCCAGATGAGTGGCGGCTAATGGTCACAATAGCTGTTGTTCGAAGTATTCGGCCCAACGATCAGGGCGTTTTTCTTTATTGAAGATGGTCGCTCCACTCTAATCCTTGATGGTTTCGCTCACAGGTGGTTTACCGGGATCGACCACACGGATCAGATGAACTAATCTTCGGGCATTCCCGGTTTCTGGGCCTCTTCCATTTCCTTGGCTTACCGCGTCCACCAGACTTGACTGTCAGCTCACACGCTCACTTTCACCTGACGTCGATAATTCGTCTGGTCAATTTGTGTTCGGGACCAGCTGGGATATTCCTCCGATATTTAGGCAGTGTCACTGTTCGGTCTGATTTCCAGTGCTTAAGTGGGTTTGGTAGCGCCATGCAACAGGCAAAGCTCCCAGCGCTGTGCAAAGTGGTGGCAATCTCGTCCCAGTATTAATTCTTAAAAGTTCGTCTAACATCCGGATCTGCCAGTCTTTCAGTTGCCAGACAATTTTTCCACACTTTACGCGATCCTGGAAAACGAAGAGAGGAGCGACTTCGGACGAATGCGTGGTCAAAATCCACAAATGTGTTTGAAAACGACCGGTAGTCACTGAGCCGCGCCATCGGTAATTAATGACAATGTGATCGATTTGAGTTCGTGGCCGGCACGCCGTTGGAGGATACCATGTGGCCAGACGACTTCACCTATTTCGGAAGTTGGTACTGTAGAAAAACAGTCTGCAGTCAGCACACAGCTGAAACAATCTTTCACCATCGTACGTACTGAGTCCAATCCATCTCGACCACCTAATCCAGTCCCAGATACGCTAGGCCTGTCCACTTGTGCATTCGGATCTCCGGCAACTACAACTATATCTGAGCTTTTAGCTCGCCGCATCAGGGCATTCATGGAGTCATAAGTCTTATCTTTGTTGGTGTTAGAACTACAGTCGGTTGGGGCGTAAGCAGACACGACAACCAGACGTCCATCAATCTCCCCCTCCCTTGTGAGAATCCTTCACAGACGTTCAGCTTTTAGCTCGCCGCATCAGGGCATTCATGGAGTCATAAGTCTTATCTTTGTTGGTGTTAGAACTACAGTCGGTTGGGGCGTAAGCAGACACGACAACCAGACGTCCATCAATCTCCCCCTCCCTTGTGAGAATCCTTCACAGACGTTCCCAGATGAACCGCACAGAGGCGACTATCAACAGGTATTAAGTCAAGCAAGGATACTTCCGCCCGGTGACTTAGAACGATACCAACCCTTGCACATTCTACCGCAGCAGCCACTGGATCGCCAGAGGTGCGTAGCCGAAAGCGAGTGGAGAGTGATGGGGCGGTTAGCTAAACCACTGTGCTTGCATCTTGAACCCCTATTTCTGATACACAGCACACATCAATGCCAAGCGAGTCCAGTGTGAGAGCAAGAGCAGCTTGTTGTCCTGCTTGATCCAGAATGCGTACACTGAAGGCGGCCAGACAGACTGGGTGTCAAGGCTTGAAGATTGATTTGGAGATACATGTTACTTGCAAGACCAACACAGGACAAACGGAGTCATCAGTCCCAAGTGCTGGGTCTATATTGATAGATATAATAGTGGGGTGGGGAGAAGTGACAGAAAAAGTATGTGAAAGAGAAAGAAAGAACGCATTAGCAGTAACCTGTTTTCGCTTACCTGCCCTGCTGGAAGCAGCAAGGCAACCCGGCTGATGGCACCACGCGACGGCCAAAATAGCATGAGTTTATTGTTAGACGTAAGTATCGTGGTTGTGAGTGGGCTGGGATACTGTCAGGGCGCCCACACCCTTTGCCTTTGGCTCAAAAGCCTAACCGCAAAGCATCAGTATTTGGCAGGAAGTGCGCGCCACACTTGTTCCAACCCAAACCTGGAGGACCAGAAGACTGTGTTTGTTAGATTTCTAACCACTGAACAACCTGGTATGAGAGACTGTAAGTATCCCAGGGTCACCCTTAAGTATAGCTCAGTGACTTGCCGAGGTAGACAAACCATCACACCACAGTAAGGTCCAGTCTCTTTGTGACGGGCTAGCAAATCTGTATTCAACTGTTCCGTTCGTTGGTGCCAACCGACAACGATAGCGAGAACTAAGGCAACGAAGCTCGTTGGGAGCCAGATCAGCTGAAGGACTCAATCGACACCGAAACGTACAACTACTCTGGGTTAAGCGAATTAAGAATGGTGAATTGTGTTTGAGACCCACGCGTGCATACAGATATACAATGTATGACGATTGTCACTAATCCCAAAAATCTGACAGAACGGTGAAATATTTCGACAAGGCAGTACATCTCGAACGAGCTTACTTGTATTCCGTATTCAGACATCCAATGTCTGAACCGGACCGAGAGCTTGTGGGTAATACTGGCCTGTAAAGTTTATTTGATGGCTGTTGTGAGGCAGAAATGACAAGCAGATATTGTTCAAAAATACCAGAACGATTCACAGAGATGATGACAAGGAAGACTGGGGATACAGTGTTAACGACTACAACTCAACTATCCTCAACAGTCACAAAGTCATCCAACAAATTTGTCTTCATGTTTTGCTTACCGGTAACTCCTGTACACTGAATTATCTATGGGCGCACAAGCAGCGAGGCTTTTGGGGATCACACTTACACCCATATATAACAACTTCTCCGAGAGTAGCAAACTGGGTAGATGCTGCTGTACCAGATGTCTGTAGTAGACAACCAACTTGAGTTGTCTGGACTGTTGTGATTCAAACGCTGGTTTCCGAAACTCGACCCCGCACAAAGAACATTTGGTGTAGTCGCCTGTCTGAGACCCATGGAATGCAACCAAATGCAATTGTAGTTGTGTCGGGCTATCAAAGACCCGACCGTGACAGAGGAGGCAAACAAATGGACTTCCATGCTGATTCATGTGCTGTGTTTCGCGCCTGAGAAATTCATTCATCTGTGTTTAGAGTTGGAATGGATAAAGTATGGAAGTTAGTTGCAAATGAACCAATAATTTGTGTCTAACAACTCTCAGAAGTGAATACGCTCACAGGAAGAACTGTTAGGATATCTTGAACTGGAAAAGTAAAACCTCAGTTGATCTAGACGTATATCATTAGCTACCCGTCTCTCGTATACTCCAGTATAATTAACTTCTTTTGGTAGTCGGTCGTTTAGATATACTGTCTTCCATATAAGAAGAGCCACTGGAAAAAAACGTATAGTAACGAGTTAGTGATAACAGTTTGGCTTGTATTTTTTCCACAGGTAATAATGCGTTCTGGGTTTGCAGACTGGAGTTCAGCGAATCGCAGGTACCTAGGCTGTTGCTTTTTAGGCCGACAGTTCTTGAGTAAAACTGACCTAAATAATGCTCTTAGTGTCCCTATTTCTGATCTAGTTATATGGAATTTTGTTTTACGACTAATAACAATAACGTTTTTTTCGCTGTCTTCAGGCTACCGACTCAGTTTAAAAGAAAAGCACTGAATAATAGAGTATTTGAACATAATCAATAGTTGCTTTTTGTCGTCGTCTGGAGACTCGGTCACTTTTTTCATCTTTCTGAGCATGTCCTAAGCCCACCGTGACGGTTAGCCCTATTCCCATAACCCTCCTGTACTCAAACTTGGATTAGAAGCCTCCTTCATGTGACGAACAGGCAAAAGATAGCATCAACAATAGTAACATAGTAGCAAAGTAGCATAGTAAGACTAATGAGTACACCAAAACAGAAACGGTCAATATCTCCTTTGATTGCCATGGATTGAGAAGGGGTGGGATAGTTAAGACAAACGACGCACTCGTTCACGCCCCCAACATCAAGAATAGCTTCTGTTCCGTCTGACTACCCGTGAGCATATAAAGATATAAATACCTATGGCCCCAAAAATGAGTTGGGATCTTTGCTGGGACGGGAATGGTTGAACCCCAATCCAAGTGGCATCCGTGTACTCATTAAAAGTTAAGCATGATAGAATGTTTTGAAAAATTATCAAAACCTCCATAAAAGACGACGCCGTAATGTAGTCCTAAGACTTTCTAGTAATTGTTTTTTACTTCTTGTTGTTATTGACCTGGTTGGACTTGAGGTTTGAGTTCTGGTGCGATCCGTCAAGGGCTGACTAAAAATAGTTTGATTCCGTCCATTAAAAATGAACCTGCGGCGAATAACATGAGCATACTAATAATGCTCTTCCGTGACCTGTCTGCTTACGGCGGTCGTATTGATCCACCTCTTATTGCCACTCCAGAGGTTCTACATTAGTCTGAGGACCAAGAATATGCGGAGTATGAACTCCAGGGCATCCATTCCATATTAGTAATCCATCTATAGTGATCACCTTTTGGCATTCTCTCTAGCTTCCTGCCATGACCGTTATAGAATGAGCTCCTAACCTTTGGTTGAACAACCAGGGGAAATGCAGCCCCACTTCAACTGCTACACTGTTCCAAGTGTAAACCTAAATAAGAAGGGTGGAGGCCACGTTAGAGTGCATACTGCTCCTCGGAAGTGTCGGCCGACCCACAAAAAATTTTGCATCCCATCGTGGCAAATATTCACGCATGATATGGAGATTTATTGTACTAAAAGTAGCAGAAACTTGAACTGGAAATCGACAGAGATTAAGCGAATGACGAAAGCAGATTAAATAAAACACTTGATAACAAATGCAGTCTTTTACCTAAAATCTGAAATGTTTTTGCTAATATAAAAGGTCAGTACGCAGGAATTTCCTATCCGCACTTAAACGGTTGAGATGCATCGGACCGGTGCTGAATCTGTATGAGAAAGCACCAGCAGAATTTTAGCCTGTGCTCCTCAAAAACGTACACTCCAACTAGAAACGAAGAACGCCCTGTCAACCGTCTGTTTACCTTGAACTATACCTTGTGGAAATTTCGCCAAACAGTAGTAACTTCAAAGGAAAAACTCATCATTCTTTCTTATTACTGAAGGTGCACATGATATGCAGAAAAGGGAAGAGTTAGTTTGAAGTCTTCCTCTGAAATCAGACTTGAGCTCTCTGATCCCAAAACTGCAGTAATGCCCAATATTCGTCGTTAACATATCTGACCTTAAAGGTGAATTTGCTGTTAAATACAGTCCAGTAGGTACCCAGTTGGTTCCACTGAATCGCTCGCCCGCCCACTCAGTCAGTCAGTCAGTCAGTCAACCAATCAATTAATCAAGTCACTCAGTCAGTCAATCAGCCGATCGATTGATCAACCGATCAAACAACCAATCATTCTCACTGTTGATTGTTCACTCCGCTAAATGCGCACCTACACGTACGCAGCTCTCGTCAGACGAGCCAATTAGTCAAAGTTGGCTAAATTACGACCAGTATGAACTTGGCGGTTCTTATTTTAGAAGCAGATTCTAAAAAGCTCACTTCTTGAAAACACTGATGCTCTAATTGTTGATGAAATTTCATTGTCCTCCCACAGTAGATACAACGAAAATAGGATAGCATTACTTTGACAGTCCTATCTTCCTGTGCTTTGTTAGAGCAGTACAAACCATCCCTTTGCGAAAGAGATGCGCATTTGAGAATGGTGGAGTAATTGGAAATACTCGAGGGAAACTGACGCTGACTGTCCATACCATAGTTGCTATTGTTGCTCTGATGGGTGATCAGTCTGTGAGATTTTTTTCTTCGCTCTCGCAACCACTGTGCCCAGTTCAGCGGTAAATCAAAGCACATATGTTCCTGTGTGCACAGATGTGCATGCAATTCAGTTACTGTCTCAAAACCACACGGGCAAAAATAACATCTGTACCCGTGATCCTGTCGTGGTGGGTAATATCGTATGTGCTGGGTGTTTCCTACCACAGTCTGACGTTGACGTAAGGCATGTTGACGTAATAACGCCGTTTTATGGTTCGCATTCATCTCTCGCATCCAGAAGATGACTGCTCGAGCACTTTTTAAATTTCGTACACCCAGTAATTTGTGCAATTCTGTAAGCTTCAGTCTAGCCATTGAACGGAAACTTTTTTGCATTGCGTCTTTGTGCTCCATTATGGTAACTTCCAGTAAGGCCTTCGATATCTCCTCATTCAGTTTTGTATTTTTTCCGGAGTTTCGCCGATCCTTGACGTTGCTTTCACCTATCTCGATTAATTCTTGTTCTGTTGTGTTGGATTTTTCGCCTGCTGGAGGCTTAGTTTGGACATCAAAGTAGCTGTCTTGTGTCCCTACATTTTTATCCGGCTGAGTCGAAAAAGCCTCATGTGACTCGCCTATATCCACTTTGGGAGTTTCTTCTATGGTGTTAACTATGCAGGTCCGCATGCCCACTGCCTCGTTTAGTGGTGGTAGCTTTATGCTTGAATTCAAAAAGCGAATCTCGTGCGAATTATTTCTGTGAGGAAATGTATACAGAGACATGATGCCCTGCTGACAGACGGCGACGAAGAGTTAGTTTGTACTGACTATGACCTCAGGGTCAATACCGATCAATAAGATCACAAGACATGTTTTGTTTATCATTGTACTCGAATTCGATGTTGACTGTCTTGTGCTAGACCAGCTGCCGATCACTCGGGTTCTCAAACTCACAGTTTAAGGGAATAAAGACTGGGCTGTACGAATTAACTAGGTAAAAAAACGTTCGTTCAGGAATCAGCAGGAATTTAAAATGTTCTTGGTCAAAAAACTCTCAGGAGTACAGTCCCGGTAAAATCGTCACCACATTTTAACTGTTACTGCATTACTCGTGACGCAGTAGGGTATGCGATCTAATTTGTACCGAAAATATCCTTTTCAAACAAGGCTTGGAATGGGTGTGTGTCCTGACTACCGATCCAGACTACCGGATTCGCGTGATTCACCCCAACTCCAGTTCAATTACACGACAGTGCTAGAAGATACAGTTAAACGTCTAATTAGAAGTCACCAAGGGAAAACACAAAAACGAACTAACAAAGGAGAGGCCACAAACAAACCAGACGGTTTTCAGTGGTTTGCATTTGCAGTATGAAGTCCTGAAAAATAGTATTTCAGGTGAGCCACGGTGAATTAACTTAGTTTTGTCTCCCAAACATTCCTTGAAGCAATATTACCATTTTAAGCGTGTTGCTATCCTTCTCGTGCTCATCTAGTGATTCATCAACAGATTCACGGTTTTCACTGATTAATCCATTTTATATAGACGTCGGGTTAGCTATTTCGAACCAGGTGTTGTTTGTGGATTCTCACTTAGACTGGAAACCAATGCATGGTGATCTACTTATAGTACGACGTGTAACCGTAAAAAAACCCTGATTGTATAACTCATCAAGATTGTTGTCCGTCGGGTTGGAAAAGAGGGGATGTTTCTCACAAATGCTTGGATAGAGTTCCTAAAATTTTGACGCACCGCGGTAATTACCCGTCTTAATGAAAACCACATTTTCACTCAGTTCCATTGTGCTGTCCGGAAAGTTAAATTTTGGAGTGCGATTTGAGGAATGTCAAGGTGGCTATCAGTCACGAACACAGTCTTTTCACATTTGTTCTTATACCAGAAGCAGCCAAATGTGAAAGTTTTCTTCCAGTTTACCAATGTTTATAAGTGGACTACAGTATATAGCTGCTCTGTTGCTGACTGCACACACCGTGGGCTGGGTTTCGTAGCCTACGAAAAACGAGTAATCAGGGACAACGAGTAATTAGGCACTTTAGTCCGCTTCTGGGTTATTCACCTGTTGAACGGCGTCCACCAAAACTATCCCTTTCATCAGCACCTCTGAGGTTACTCATTTCCACATACTGCCGTAGACAATATGGCTCTTTTGCGAATGCTGCTTCTGAGGTAATGCACCAAACTTGAGTCAATCATTCCTTGCTTGGCTCTGGTTTACTCTTTGCCTCAACGTTCTAAATTGCCCGATCATAATTTTCAGTGAAATATTTTTCCTCAGTATTGTGCTGCGTTAATATCACTTTGTTCGCATATTCATTGAATTGGAATCAGTCCAGAGAAGCCGTCAGAGAAGCAAAAACATACGATTTTCTTGATTTAGTACACAATTCACTGGATTAAAACTCCGTAGGTTTCCACTATCCGTTCTATTTCAAACATTTGTCACAAGCGGCCGTTAATTTTCGGTTTTGATAGTTGGTACTTATAACAAATTCTAACCAGCTGACATCTATAGACGTAATACATTACTCATAAGGTTGTTGAAAATTCTTCGACAGCCCACGACTGGTTTCGCCCTTCTTGGGGCTCGATAGGTAGGTGCAGTTCCCGAGTTTCCGTCAAACTGGACGCACTTGATGTTCCCTAAAAATAACAAAGAATTTTGCTCCGAAATTTGTCAGGAATGCGCGTGCACTGAGAACAGGTTCATGAACTATAATCTGCCTGGATCCTGCTATTCTATATTGCTACCTCTCTAAATGATGAAGCCTATCAGCAGCAATGATAAAAGACTTTGCTAGGATTCTGTAAGTGTACGAGGTCACCAGATGTTTTAACCATCAGTCTAACTTTTCCTTGACGTCAATACATTTGCCCCAGTGAGTCGCCAACTCTGAAGCTTCAGCAAGGCTCACACGTCTTCACCACGAAGATGATGCACGAACAAGCTGATTTGCCAATATGACCCTAGTAAGCTCAGTTGGCACATGAAAACTGTTCTACTCCATCGCGGATGGTTGGTGATGCATTCTAGCTATAATCTGATAGATTGCAAATTTGAGTCCTCCCTCAAGATCCATGAGGTGTCCACCGTTCGTGTTTACTGGCTGAGATCGAACAACTATGTCATAGCCGTTGTGTAATCTTAAGTACAGGTTGGCTTTATCCTAAGTGGCGGGATCCAGGAATTGAATTTCAACAGCCTCCACACAAATCCACCACTCAATTCCTCCAAGAAATCTCTGAGATATCTGAGACACTGAGCTAGAAAATCTATATACTGACGGTAGGTAACCTATACACCTTTTCCCTCCACTTCAGCGTAGTGTTTTCGACAAATCCGCCCTTTATTTTCAGAAAACCAAAACGTCGTCCCAGTAACTAAACACGTTCCCACAAGCATCATGAAAACGTTCAGTAGCCTTGAGACATTTTCAAAAATTTAATCCCCACCTGGCAACATCACTGTGAATACGATGAGGATATAAAGACATTATGTGAGGTTAGAAAACAGACACGCATCTGCTTCCACGCAAGCTGATTAAAACCAAGTGAACATATCAGATAATCCCTATTGTGCGGATTGCAAAATTGTGCACCGTGGTTCTGTTCAAAACGAGGGAGAAAGTTGTTATATCGTTTTGTCCCAGAGTGAAAATGTAGGAATGTTGTCGTTTGAAAAACGCCTGAAGCTATCACGGCGGTTCTAACTAGTCGAATTAAAGCTGATTGTGTAACCATATATTGCATGTTCAACACACTAGAATACACACGTTTTTGCGGGGAGCAATAAACATTTTCTAACCCACTGAACGTAGTTGGAGTCCTTCAAAAAGATCATGTTTACTTGGAAATTCTGTGCCCAATGTTTATCAACTGACACAACTGATATAATCTAGCCCCCAACTCCACTCTGATGAAGATTTTATCTTGCAGTTTATGGTTATCAGTGAACTAGACATAACAAGTGACACGTTATTTACAGAGCGATGAAGGTATATGTGGGTGGATGTATAGTGTCTCCTCAGTTTGCACCTTATAAAGGATATAAGTATCAAGGAGTAGGAGGGTATCAGATCAATCACAAGCAAGTTGCTGGTCTCTAGAAACTCTAATCTGTAACTTCCATGGTTAAGGCTAGATGTCCTAGTTTTGCCCGAAAGTAAAAGCTAGGCCGGGCACTTAAAACCCACCAGAACCTTTATCAAGTATGTTTTCTTATCCCTGGCCCTGGAATTACCCCGTGGTTCATTGTTTATCCCGACTGTCTTATATGAGCATTTGCTATTCCAAGAAAAAGTCGAATCACAGATTTCCAGTAGTTTCTAGAAGCCTCAGCTTTCGAGCATCAGCAATAAATTAAATGTAACCGACGAACAAAGTGAACGGATTTCGAGGTTGTTGAAATCACCTATGCATCAGTTTATAAGCTCCACGACACTGGGTACTTAACAGAATGCTTGATTTGCAACGAATATTGGCTTGATGTTGCAAAAATAAGCTATTTGGGCGCGGAGATTGGACTAAGTAACTACTGATAACGGTGGATTCAATCTAGTATCTGCTTATTCGTTCATGACCTTATCCAACTGATTGAAATGCACAAACGCTGTCCCTTGGTTCAGCTGGAACGATACACAAGATTTCGAAGTATGTTTCACTACCACGCATACGGTCAATGAAACAACAACAACTCCGTTCGAGAGACTCATCAAGTAGATAGCCCTAGAATTTTCCTTAAACTTATTACTTGAACACTGCTATGATGAAAGCAAGTGTGCAACCTAAATTGGCGTTGACGTGAGGCCCAACTAAAACTCACCTGTATATCTCATTTGGTGACTGTGCACAATTTCCATCTACCTTATGAGAGGTATTGAAACGTACTACAAAATCTGCACGTTCAACGGAAAACCACCATAAACGAGTGATTCACATGGATGTCACAAGAGTCTCCGGTCAACTCACAAGTAGTTTTTTTTCAAGGTAGGAAATCAAGGTTTAAACATGCGATGATTGGCTTGCTTCGACAGACAAGTCTAGCAAGACCTTTCTCGCTCATGAAGACGAAATACGTCGCGAAAAAAATTCAAAACATGCTGAAAAGTCTTGAGAGATTTCATTTCATTCCGTTTCATTCTTGATGGAATCAGCAGCAGCACGCAGCACGGAGTCCTGTGGGAGATTTAAACTGTAGGATAGAGTTTTAACTGACGGCCTATCCTGTATCACAGCACATGAGCCATGCTAGTGACCGGCCGTCCATAGCTTAACAGTAGAGTGTACCGAAAGGTTGCGGGTTCGAATTTCCCTAGAGGTTGGAAAAGACGCTCTGCTGATTATTTATCTACCAAAACATTCCACATCTTCCTGCTGAAACCTTTCGGCGCTTTCTGGGGATCCTGATGGAACGTTTGACATGATGCGAGGGGAATGTGTGTCAAGTGGGATACAACTCGCTTGTCGGAAAAGAAGTGAAGCACCCTTTGATACACCCTAACCTGACGCTGAGTCGTCTCCAGAATTTACACGAAACGCCTTCTACTTCCTAAAAAGTCATCTCACCGGGATGCCTTGTGGAAAATATGAGGAAAGTATTACCGGAAAAATGTCCAGATGACACATAAACCCAGTACAAAAGTCGAATAACCTCGGTTTAACACTAGGACTACGACGGACACTCCTAATGAATAGCGAAAATATTCTTTTGATGAACGAACAACACTGTGATGGATATGGGTTTAAAAAGACATGAAGAAACAAATAACGAACAGTAGCTCACTTAATGAAAAATGGGCTCAGGGGTGGACATCATGAACTTAAAGTGATTTTTTTGCTTGAAACTGGATTTCATTTGGTATTTTATCTATTCCAAAGCGCAAAATTTCCACAATTTAAATGGAGGAAAAACCTCTTAAACATGTCGTTTACGCCAATGGAACTGGCAAGTCTTCCAAAAAAGCAATCAGTGTGGTAATGCGAAGTCTTCAACTTCATACTCATCGAAGGTAACTGAACAAACTCAGGTGATGTAAGAGACAGTTGTGCAATTCGTGATGGCACAGTCCATAAGAAATGGGGCTCAAATTTTGTTAGGGCTAGCACTTTTTTCAAGGCCCTTTTGGCTTCCACCACCCGAAGGCCCGGTATAGAAATCAGCACAACTTTCTGTCAAGAAGAACCTTTGCATAAACTCAGAGAATGACACTCATTCATCGAGTACTTGCTGGCCTGCCTACCCTTGTGACCTATGAATTTCAACGAGCTGTTCTGTATTTAACCCTAGTTGCATTACGCGGTCTGATTGCTAAGCGCGTCCCTAATATGCCTGGGTAGGTCAACAACGATCTTTGCGGGTTTTCTAAATTTGCAGGCCGTCAAATTCTTAGGAGCTCCATATATCAATCAACAGTCGTCATAAGCAAAAACAAATCGTTTGCTCCATAAAGATACACAGTTTTTCTCTTCCAAATAGGTCCCTGACATACTCACTACTAATAAAATTCAACTGCTCTCCGATTTTACACAAGCATTTCCTGTAAAAGATATCGCTAAGTGTGTTGTGTTCCACGAGAGAGACTACGAGTTCCATTCCAACTGATTTGTTGGAGAATATATTCTTATCAGTCCATAATGTAAATAGATAAAAGGTACGTCACAGTTTCCTGACCTCTATGTATACATAAGGTCCGTCCTCGCCCATGGTTCGATCACTCGGTGTACACTCCGGGGAAACATGTTTGTGTGACCCAAATGCCCCAGTGACAGCCACCGGTACCACGACCCTCGTCCAGCTGCCCATAAACTCGCACTTTTGGGAGCAGTGAAGCTGATGCCGAAATCCACACAACAAATGTTTCGGGTCACGCGCTCAAGCACACGCATGCTTTACACATTCGAAATAGGACGCGCACCATAGCATTTTGACTGAACTCAAATATGGTCTGTCCGAGTACCAAAGGTAATAAATGAGTAGGATCATATACCTTAAATTGAAGTCCCGATCTGACAAAAAACTGAAGAAGAAAAAAAACGATCTATTCAATTAGTTTGAGTGTGTGACCGACCCAGGTCGAGATTCAACATGTTCAATGTGTTCAGTGTGTGACAGGAGTTAAGCACTACCCTGGTTGCTTAGCCGATCGTTTGAGTCACTGTTGTCACCTGTGTTTTGCGTAACAACCACTGTTGAGCCACTGCTTCCGTAAGAACAAAGGCAACCCTGTCCGTGTCTCTGAATAGCCAGGGGTTAAAAATTATCTAGGAAAAACACGCCGCCGTGAACGCCACGTCAACTTCGACTAGAATAAACAAAATTTATCACTAAATTGATGATGCTGACCTGAGATTTCCTCCCAAGTGTTGCCGTACCAAAGAGCTACCGCGTGATCGAAAGTCTAATTTCGATGATGATATTATAGGTTTCCCAGTGGATACCGTTTGTTTGGACGCACGGTCCAGTGATTCTTGGCCTTCCAGTATAGGCTGAGTTCATGCTCAGAAGGAACTCAAAACATGAATCTTAAAAATCTCCCAAGCAAATGAAAACATTTAACCATTTACGATAAGCAAATTTCTCTACTCAGTGTTTAATCCAACCTCGATCTTTTTTGGCTTACTTTGGTTTAACTACCTGACTGGGTGGAAGTGCTACTACCGCGCTGTCATCTAAGCATTGAACAGGTCACCTGGCAAATAAAAAGATGCTATTTCACTGAACGCCTGGACTCACACAGTCTTTTAGTCGGTGCTCACACGCAAACAATTTACCAAAAAGTTGGAAGCTGACGAAAAGTGAGTTCCGCATTCTATTCGATTACTCAATCGATCAGCAAGGCTGCAGGAAGAGCGACAGCCAAAGGGTTGTTGTGTGTTGATTGGTTAGTTCGGCGAAGTCCCCTTCACTCAAAACTCCGACTATAGGAAAGTCTGCCCGTGGGAGTGAGATGTGAGACTATCGGAGATAGCTTGCGTGATACCCCTATCCTTAAACCGGTTAAGTCGAAGTCTGGAGCTGCGATTGGTTAGGTGAGCAGGACTGCCGATGTTTCGTACCATATCTGATTTTTCGGTAGCTGAGATGGGCGGTTGAAAGAACTGCGTGCTAACTCATTCATCGTTCGATGCCACGTAAGTCACATCCTAAAGGGGATATTTTACCCATTAACAGTACTCCATTTTATCCGTGAGTATTTGCGTAGGGCAATTTTACCAGTGCTTCACCAATTACCAGTTAGCTAATTACTTCCCGAATGTAATTTCACCTGCTGCACCATTCCTGCTAAGTTTCTGAGTGTATATTAGACTTTCTCAAATTTGCATCCGAAAATCTCACACCAAGACAATAAAACAGAGGTATACGGTCCCATTTTTCTTGCGGTACAGAAAGGAAGTTTCAATGCTTTTAGGAGGTGATAAATTTCGTCTGGTCTTAAGACTAGGGAAAACGGCACACTTGACCGCACTGATACACTGATACATCGGTGGTTTGAACAGAGAACAGATAGTGAACAGAAAGTGTTATGCATCCTTCGATGAAGAATTGTGACCTACGTCAAAAACTCTTTCGAAATTGAGATTTGTGTGTTCTTGACTTTAAGCAACTCAGTGTATGTCAAATGTCTACGTTTTTCATTTGGTTCCAAAAAATTGCTGTAAATTGCTGAAAGTTTATGCACTCAGTAAGGAAAAAAGGAGAACCTGATCGTCACCGATTTTTACCACATGTCCCTATACCTAGTGTGCATCTGGATTTCTCCAAAGTCATCAGGTTCCGAGAATGGTCTAATTCGTATTCTTGATCATGAAATGCACGCAAGATATTACGTGCGAACGTGCCACTACTTTGTCAGTCTGTAGATTGCATGCAGCTCTAGCAATTACTTCGGCACTAAGGTAATTACTATGCACACGCTAAGGGTGGGATGGTGGTTGTCTGTACAACAACACTACGACGCCGATGTGCCTCAAAAACTGTCGCCAGTAGGACCAGTTTTGCTCACATACGCAAGACGCGCAGTTCACAGATATAAAATTACTCTGTAAGGCGTTACAAACTGTGAATCGTACTTTTAAAGCAAGATCTCCTGTGGTCATAAGCATTCAAAGCAAATACGCCTACCTGATATTATGTTTTGTCATCATTTGCTTCAGAAAGCTTGACTTTCCTACACCTTACTCCACAGAACAATCGTAGCAAACTGCGTTTTTCGTCCGGTCCGATCGCGATGACGCAGTCACCAGGGCCGCCACGAAACTTATGCCATGGCTACTGTTGGCCCGAGACCTGGGCACAACCACCAAGGTCTGCCCACGCCACAGCAAAACCAGGGTGGATCGTTGTTTTAACAATGCAAGTCCCCATTAATGAACTAAGCGAGAGTTACTGCAGTTGATCGGTCGCAGTTCATTCCATCGCACTTTTGGCCCACGTTTTGCGTCTGGCATTGGCGTTTACGTCGAAATGCACTTTCATCCGTCTCATTCTATTTAAGGTCAGTCAAAGTTACATTAAGCTGTCCTGGAGTCAGTTAAATGTGTTCCAGGAGGGATTTTGACGTGCATCGAAGCCATTTCTAGTGTTTTAAGTTGAAATGTAGTCGTAGCTTGAGGTGAAATTAAGGCGCAACACCGTGCATCCCTTTTCAGTATCCTGAAACTGAGCTCAGCTTACCTGTAAGTAACCTTGTCATCAATTGTTTAAGGATTGGTTTCAAGTGAACTGACGTCAAATCCACCGAATTTTTTCGAGTTTTCTAACACCAGTGTGGGAAAAATTTTGTCCGATCCAGACTTACGCAGACTTTTGGACGTATGTTCGTGGTGTGCACTGACCATAATGCAATTTTGGCGTTAACTGAAACGATGGCTTTTAAGACCTTGCCCGGGATGTTGCAAGGTAAATGCCGTCGGTGGTACTACGGCAGTCAGTTTCCCCAAGATCATCAGCGTGAACAACAAAAGGCTGTACGCGATTATTCTAACTCCTTTAGTGGGAATGCGAGCTCGATACTATTTTGCACTTGCACTTAGTGTTACGTGCAGGTGTGATCTCTAGCCAAAATAACCGAACTGAAAGGAACCCCGAATACTTAAGTAGCGAGCAAAACGTATCACAATGCTTGTATCCGTCAAGTAATGAAGGCGGGACAAGTTAGAATTCGTTCTTTTCAGCCTGATGCACTGCGAGCTTTCGACCTTACTGACTCTAAAGGAGAAAGCACCAAGAGGGAAGAAAACCTAAGGTCACTCAGTCGGCAAATCGCCATGGTAAAAACTCTGAACATGTGATATCATTGACATCAGTAACATACTAACCTAATAAGGGTAAACTGCATTTAGTTGACTTGGTCGATAACGTAACAAGAAGCACTCTCCTTGAAACACATCACAGTGGAAAAGCGAAAGATTGGATGAGGTAATGCACGACACCTCAGTAATTAGTTACAGGTAATTGCGAGATTTGTGGAATTCACGTTCACTTTTAGACTGTCTTCCCCCTGTACTGACACAATGACTCGGGTGAGCCCACAACATGTGGGGGATGCCCTGGACTCGATTTTGACCCCTATTACAACTCACCAGTGGTGCATAGTCTTAGCCGCGCTAGAGTCTGAGCTCCGGGCATCTGACATGCGAGACAAGCGTGTTATCACCATATGACCAGCACACGCTGGACGCACTTGAATCATTACGTCTGAACAGCTGGAGCGATGTGGTTGGTTCATCCGACTGCTTGAAATATGACCTAGTGACTGTCCTGGTTGTGTCGGAACTCGATTCCAGAGCTTTCCCCCTTGATGTAGACTCACCAGAATAATTGCTCTAGGACAGGATGTGGAATGATCAAACGAGATGTGTGAACGTGGAATCTCAGTATCTATCAGTTTTCGCTTGCGTTGCTGTATGATGTGATCTCTGAAGACCAATCACTATACCATAACATTGCGTTCTTTTACTCAGGAAAAGTCCCCGGATAGCAAAACTCAAGTTATCGCCCGTTTGTATTAAATCTTTTCGTTGTGTGGAGACATCTGTATTTAATTCAGATGTATGCCAATTGGATGGAAATTTTTTAAGTCAGACGTTACGCATTTTCATATGTTACCCATAGATCCATTTAAATAGTTCCATTTGTCTTATGCAGTTTTATGCAATCGATAAGGGGTTATCAGCTGACACCGGCTTCCAATGAGAGCCTCATTTTACGTAGGGTATAGGGAATCTGGTCATCAAAGGAGACAAATTCAGTGACCTTGCTGACCAAAGAAAAGACCATCGTTTCGATCCAGCGGTTCTCAAACAAGTGATCCAATAGGGCCGTGCACGCTGCATTTCATGGGACAACCTATTGTCCTTTGGTATGCTAGTTTTGAATGCATATACTCGGACATTTCACTCAAGCTGAATGTTACGAGCTTCTGATATACTTTCTACGATGGAAATTTAGGCAACGAAAAACAGATTCTCCGAGCTCCTTGTCTTCACTCAGTGTGGTGTATATATATGTCAAGCTGTTACTTTCAAACGAGTTAAGTACTCAGCTAACTCCTTCACTAGAAAAATTGCAATAGATGGATGCTACCATTCGTTTTCCAAACTCTTTTCTGTTGGTCGAAATTCAACGTCACTTGCTGGGTCACTTTAGTATGTTTATTTTACACGTGATTTGAGTGCATCAATCACACGAACACAGTTTGTACTGGCTAAAAAGACAACGGTTCAGCTGTAACATCTTTTTGGTACCTAGCTTCCATCCCATCAGAAGAAAGCAGGAGGGCTTGCACACTTATCTGCATACCAATTTGGCTTCGACCGGAGACTCAGCTGCAACCCAGCTGAATCTCTCGTTTATGATGGTCTTGCTTAACTGAATGTGCTGCACCAGACGCTTCATGTTTCAGTTGTTACGATAATCGAGATATCGTGATACATTGAATAGACGCCATACAATACTCGTAAAGTTGCTGATAAATTTCCGACAGCCCCCGACCGGTTTTGTTCTTCATGGGGCTCACCACGTAGGCGCAGCCCCCGAATCCACCCTGTAAGATCCGGACAGCTAAGGATCTCACAGAACGATTGCGGCTATCAGACTGTACGCAGTTCGCATCCAGCAGACAATGGAGACAGACGGACGAGGACAGTAGATGATGTATTGACGACTATCGAGAACTGGTTCTATAGAGGCGAGATGGCTCAAGTGGTTAGAGCGCGAATTTACTGACCGGAAGGTCCGTGGTTCGAACCCAACCTCTGCCTCTCGACTTCCCCTGTCTAGGCTTGGGCAACCTGACAGTATCTCAGCCCTCGTGCTTCCTTCGGGCGGCATGGCAGCTAGGCACCGAAAGCTGAACGATTTCTATAGACAAGCGGGTTAATAAACATCGTGAAATAAACAAAACGTACAATAAATAATAGCGCAAACATCGGGAACAGAAAATGTTCAGTGAGGGAGCAGGGATTTCTGAAAGAAACAGCAAATAAGCACCAAACGATGTACAAACGTACAGATGCGGGCAGTCAGTCAGTGTGAGTTAGTCGTATAGGGAGAGAGCGGCGTAGAAAACGGTCAGTACGTTCGGGAGGTAAGGAACTGTCCTTGGTTGACGGCGGCCTTCGGCAGCTTGTCTCACGTGATAAATCGGATTGCGCGCTTAGGTCCGTTTAAAACAAACCCGACAGGTGCGATATATAGGTAATACAAAAATTGGAGCCTTCCGGGTGGTGTAGTGGCAACACGCTCACCCACCGTCCAAAGAGGTCTGGGTCCGATCCTCGGCCGGTCAGTTTCTCTGTCAGAGCCGACGCTCGAAAATAGGTATAACTGAGACAAGCTTGCAAACAATGATGGATGGGCAACAAAATATTGACAGCAGTTAGTGGGGAATAAGCGGATCTTCTGTAAGAGTGAAACCGCAGGAAACGAGCAGCAAGGCAACAAAACGGCATTACAATAACCGGGCGTAAATCACGTTACTCATGAGTAGTCAGAACACAAAAGAAAATGACCGCTGTTCACCGTTGATCCACATGGGGAATCAACACACCCTGTATACCATAAAAGAGATGCGGCTGGGTTCCGGCTGAGTCTCCCGTCAAAAATAAATTGATATGCAGATAAGTGTATCAGTCTCATTTCGTTCAGTTTTCGTTCAAGTAGAACATAGGGATGTCGGAAACCCTGGACTGCGCGTACTTGATGAGCGAAACGGGTCGTGGGCTGTCGGAGAGTTTTCAGCAAACCTATGAGAAGTGTATTACGGCTGAACAATTACTTTTGTTGGTTTCCGAGTGGCGGGTGTTACCGAATGAAGGCCAGAGTTACCATGGTGTCTATCACCAGAAGTACATTCAACCGGACAGCTTTCCAGAATCGCAATCAGAATCTGCGTTGTCACCGATCAGTCTAGTTAGCCTAACTGAAATAAACTTCGACAAGCCAAGGAGTCAAGCTGGATCCGTATCGGATTCGGAATGCTGTCAGTTCACCTTTCCCTTGGTAACATCCTCAGGTTACGCAATTTATTCGGTGGACCTTTCCTAACCAACTTCTCATGCAGCGGTATCCGGTAGTGGTCATCCAGCAAACTGACAGACTTCACACGGACGTTTATACCTTGCATGTTCTCCACTTTTCTTACTTTCAGAGGACCGTCTCGGGCAACCGAATTAGCCGGCATCAGATATGTCCCGGATGCAAGTTATCCAAGCACGGCGATGGGCTGCCAGATCTGCGCAGATAACCATCCACTGTCGGATCCAGTGACGGATCCCGTAGACCATGTAGAGAACGATCTGATCCGTGCCGTACTTGAAAATACTCAGACAGCTTTTCAATTGTTCTACGAGGCGACAAAGCCATCCACGACACGGTGCATTGGCTAACATTTGTTCGCTGGTTTCAGCATCGTTACTTATTAACAGATGCCCAAATCATTGCAAACGTTGTCAGTGAAGAAGCAGAGGTACGAGTGGTAGATCGGATATCATTTCGGATATCATTACTGGCCATCCTATCTAGATAGCGAACATGAAGGAGACACACGTGGTCGAAAACTTTAGTATTTAGTATTTAGCTCCTATAAATCCTGTTTTGCACGCATAAATCAGGACCGCAAGGATGACTGCGTTGAACACTTGTCAGCGTTCAACCTGGGAGCTGTTACATCAGGTGTTTTCTGGTTGTCCGAGCAGCTGGGGTACGCTGTGTTGATGCGCTTCGGAGATCATTTCTTTCGTCTAGCGAGGGAGTGGACTTTAACTCCGGCTATCGTAGGTGCATACTGTGGAGCTCCCACTTTTCTGAAATCCACAACTCTACAACATCTAGAATATCCAGCTGATGTGACTCATGGCGCGCGCATCAAAATATAGTATGTTTGGAATGCCGCGTGACAGTCCATTGAATTTCATGTTCATCACGTGATGAAAATGGTGTCGGTAACAATCAGCTGATTAAGGAAGGCGATGTTTATGAGTCTGTCACAGTGTGTCACAATCCAAACTGGCCAAGTATATGGCGCATGTTGTCACCTTAAAAAGGGCCGGAATCTCTCAAGACACTTTTCTCTCCACTATCAAGAAATTTTGAAGACTAGCTGATCACTTGCTGCAACTGCCCATAGAACTCCTCTTTAAAGGTCGGGTTCAATACAGACGTGGAGACGTAAACACCCGGGCCTTCGAAAATGAGCACCTGCAAGCATTGAGGATAATGAATTCCAGGCAATGAGTGCGCGGCTACTTACGACAATCACAATGTCGTAAGTGCCCGGTTGTCAACTTGTCCCCGTGATAAGGTCACTAGGAAGCGATTGATCCAGTAACTTGGATTTGTCGTGTACCAAAATCAGGTAACCAGGCCTCCGAAAGAGAGCTGAAGTCTGATTTGTGGTCACAGAGACTGCGCAGCCAGGTCCTTTGACTGGGAATACTGAAGAGCTTTTTTCTTACATTGAGAACCGCAGCTTGTTTTCTGGTCACCCCAGCTGTTGGGCCAGGAATGGATGCGTCACTTCCCGAGAAGTTGTAGCATGAACGAAACTGCATGTTAGAAACAGTCACTCCAGTTTCTTGAGGTTGTGTTACGAGTTAGCTCCCCAGGCAAGATCAGCTGTGCACGCCTAGACACTGCATAATTAGCTGCAGCCTGCGAGATAGCAGAAAACAGGCGATCAGCAACACCAGCATGGCCGTCGGATTCAGAAAGTAATCTCAACTTACCAAACCACCACAGCTCATTTATGCTGTCACAGTTGTTGCTTTAGAATCGCAGTTTAACTAGCTCCCCTAGGAGGACAACCAATGGATATTCAACCACGTTAAATGACCTGAGACCCTCTTCCACCCTTTCACATTGACGAAAAAGCCTCCCCCACAAGACGGCAGTGAATACGACCTCTCCATCAGAGGCTACACTGTAGCAGGTTACAGTAGGGTGCAAAGGGCGACATTGCTGATTCCCAAAGCCATCCAACCAGACCGTGTGAGGCGTTAGAAGGGTTTGTCAGTGGTGATTTACTGGTACACTTGTTGTCTTTGAAATCGGACCTAAAAATCACAAATGAGAGATTCAGTTGGGTTCCAGGTGGGTCTCTCACAAAACCAAATTTGTTTGCAAATCAGTGTATTCCGCTGACCTAAACATCCTTTTTACGTCAGCTTCAACATGATGGTGCGTACCATGACAGCTAACCTATATTCACTTCGGTTCACTTTGGTTTCCAATTCCTAACCGTTTGAAGTGCATCAAATTGTTTAGAAGAGTTCAGACAATGTTCCAGCGGCTTATCAAAATCATAACATCGCCTATAAAAAGTCCTTCGGAGTGTACGTTTGCAAATTGTGTCCATTTCCTCGGAAGCCTTGGTGATGGGGAAAGACTTGGTTGTCTAGCCACGGTAGATGCTAAAACAGTCTTGAATAACAGATGTAAAAACTAGCAGCTATGGTCTTCCCTGTCGTATTCTCATGTGTCCAAGGTACCAGTGTATACGTAGTCTCCACATCCATTTCAAGTTGTCGTAGTGCAGACAATCCAAGATAGGTTAGGGGACATCTGATAAGTCAAAACTAACCACCTTCATTCCATTCTCCATCATCCCTTGTGTGTCGTGTCTTTGCTTACGATTTCGGAATCGCAGAGTCTGGGGATACGATACTCAACGGTTCAGTGGAAAGGGTCTTGACAATTAGAGCACAAATTCAGGCCTTTTCACCATTCCAGCCTCATAGTTATAAATATGGAATTCGCACTGATAGTAAGTTTTGATCGTTTCCGCAGCTACTGTGTTCTTTCCAGCCCCTGTGGTAAGTGAATGCTGCAAAACTACCGTGGGCAGCGCATCTTCAAGTGTTAGCACTAATTCTGTGACAGTTGGGAGCGTTTCGTTGCGGGTACCGAGGTCGACGTTCCACTTTGCACCCTAAATTTGTTGAACTAGTTAGATCCGACGTGTGGATCATCTGCCTATTTGCCAGATCACAGTTAACAGTCTTCCTGGTCAGCTTTCATAAACCACCAGTCCCGCTCAAACTAATGGACTGTTTAGCCAGCAGGATATGTGATGCAGTCTGAAAAATCACCTTCTGAAAAAATTTGTAATCTTTTGGTAGCCTATAAGGTCAGGAAGTAAAAAGGTATTTGCTGATTATCTCCTAAATTCCCTACGACAACGACAACAGAAAAGGTGCGTCAGCTTGTTTATTGCCAGCCGGTGAAAACCCTCTTGTAATCACTTATGAGGCCCCATGTAAACCTCACCTCACGACAACAAAACCGACAGAAAATGCGTATGTTTTGTCACTGCTTTGAAAGCCACTGTTCAGACTTCCTTTCAAAGACTCATTAGGATAACAGATGCTATTGGTAAAGTTTAAATTCCGACACTTGAACAGCGCCGCACACGCCTTGACAGATACTCGATTGGGGAAAGTCTAATGCTGACAAACGCGCTTTTCACAAACAACGTTACTGTTCCGAGTAGTTCGGCTACGTGCTGGTAAACAAAGGATAATCTAACTTACCTGTGCTTTCAAATTCCTGTTGAACTCAGCACACTGATGAATGTTGTGAGCACGGCCTATACTTGAAATGAACTTTAGTTGGCTCTAGCATGATACTCAATGACAGACCAGCCAAATCGAATAGATAAGCATGAGTTATTGGAAGATGGAGCTTTCGACCGAAAATAAACCATACGAAATCTGCAGATCAATACGTTCCATTTGCATAGCAAATTGTTGTTCACGTATGAATGTACCTTGAAGTGATGTATCATAACCTCACTCAGTATTGTTTCGTACGAGTCAAAATTTACTTCCCCGGGGAACGATTCCGAATTTACGCTCCCCGGAGAACGTACAGTCCTTTGTACTGGCCAATCATTTGGTAGTTTCATTAGGCGTCATTTTGTGGGTGGAATCAAGGACTGCGGTAGAAACCTGCCTCATCAAAAAAGTGCATCCTAGACTATAATGGTGCCTCGCTGCACGTAAGTAAAAACCAATGATAGAAGAAGACAAGACATCCATGTTTGATAACGACCATCACACCTATAAGTCCTTGCTACCCAGGTGGTGCCCGACCAATGCAGTTAACTAGGAGCTTATAAGTCAGACCAACGCTACTGACCACTTGCATAAAACTGTTACCAAGGCATTTTTTCGTTGCTAAAATATCTCTTAACATTTCAAATTCTTCAATTCACGTCAAAGTTCAGCTGAAAATTACAGCGTGCTCTTCACTTTGTTGCAGCTCATCTCATCACACTCTCTTATCACACTTTTCCATATGAAGACTTGTTTTGAATAAACACCACTTTGCTAGTGCATGAGCCAAAAATTATGGTAAAAAAAGACCACTGACGTTGGGCTTACACAATGAGTCTTCTGAGTAATATTGGATTTTAATTCATGAAAGCCCTCCAATCCATTCTTCTGGACAGAAAACTTTAAATGTATACGACGGCATAACTTAAGGAGGCTCGAGTACCCATCCTGTTTGCCAAGTTAAGGGGGATTCTGGACTGATCTACGTATTGCTGAATATCTTGTTCAGATAGTTTTGTACACTACAACCATGGCATCATCCAGCTGCATGACGTCGGATCAGTTTCTACTCGCAATGTGGCCCTCATATTAGATGACCCACAGGTTTTCCACAAGTGTTAATTCTAGTCCAACTGCGTAGTTCAGTCGTAGCTTGCTGACAACAGTCTGTTCACTTAGACCAGTTTTCAGCCACCAGATACTTTCAGCTAGGAAACGTTTTGTTGGTATTTGTTTCGGCATACTTTAACATGTGAAAACCCTAAAGTAAGACGTTTTTCCCCTTTTTCACGAACTTTCTTATGTCTACAATAAATCATTAAGTTGCATTATTATGTGAAATTTTTTTGTATAGGTTTCCGATCAGTCAGCTCTTAGAGCCACAAAAACACTCCCAGCAATGAAACATTCTTGGACGCTGTACAGTTAGGAACACGTTCCATAGTTATAACTGGCTCACAAGACGGAACCTGAAAGACTAGACGAAATGCCCCGCAGTGGTGCATTCCAGTTTTCATAATTAATTGCGGGATTTGTAGAGTTCAGATTCACGTCACTCCAGTTGGAACAGTCATCTTACTGTTCTGGCGCACTTATTCTGGTGAGCACATAGACGGAATCAACGGACTTGAGTTTAACTCAGTACAGCCCATCAGTAGTGCATGCGATTGGCGCTCTGGTCTTCAGTCATCTAACGTCCGAGGAGAGCGTGTTACCAATGCTCCACCAACGCACGCGGAATGCCTCTGAATCACCATGTCGGAACAACCGTACTTGTTCACGCCACAGCTATGTGATTGATTCAGCCGAAGGCTCGGGCGCCGACCCGGTGACTGTCCTGGTTCCATCGATCAATTGCCCCACCCCCTCTGGCAAGACATCTCAATCCGGTAGTGCTAAGACAGCTTGAAGTTTGCGGAGCAGTTGTTGACTGGTTGTACTTGGTTGCGGAATTTGTTGTTGAGCTCTGATGAGAGCGAATCTTGAATATATTGGTGCCCCCACTTTGGTGTGGACTCACCAGAGAGAGTGATGCTCTGTTGCTGAAGTCCTTCCTGTAAATTTAGGTGAATGCACTTTCGCCCGGCGTTGCTAAACTGCTACACGATGTCGATCGCAATTCCGTGCAAACAGCATTACAACACGATCGAATCACCAACAGAGCGTTGTAACCGAACGGTATCACAGTAGCCGTACCAGTGAGAACCACCGTTCATGATCATCACTAGAAAAATTTGGTCGTGATAACGAGGATGCACAATACCACCGCCAGCCGCGAGCAGAAACACGATTCCTGCAAAATACTCCATTTGGTAACCGATCTTCACCAGTTAATTTTCATTAAATTAAGAAAATGAACACTGCATTTCCCCCCCCCTCTTGTTACTTACCACTGTGACTGTGACGGGGAAAAACGCTTCTAATTGCAGTGTGAGTTTTGTAGCTCTTCAGTGATAAGATCTCCATAATAGCGAACGTCTAGCATACTTCCGGTGACATTCTCCCTTGGAATGTAATAACCGCTAGTGATGGTAGTAAATGTGCAAATGTAATCTCAGCTCCCCAAAGTTTGAAGCAAAAATAAGCGCTCCGTTGTGGACAGGGCTTTATGATTTGTGTTTCAGTTTGCTCCTATCAATAAATGGAAGAAAAATCTGTGGGACTAATGCCTTTTTTCAACTAAATTGGTTATGAAAGGTGGCTTTATCAAACCTCTCCTTTATGATATTTTTTAACTGTCAACAACATTCAAAACATTGAAATATTCTCCTTGATATGAAAGTGCATATAAGTTTGGTGAAAACTACTTGGCAGACCAAACAGGTCGGGTCTCACGTTGAAAACCATCTAAAGTTGCGAGTGGGTTTGTAATTCCACATTCTATTAGGAAATAAAATTGATAGAAATTAGGAGACTTGGTCAATCTGATGAAAAATAAAGAAATGAGTGATGGTCTGTCCAAGAGCACTCATCAACATTATTGTTGGCGCCCTATGAAAAAAAGAATAGGACTTCATTCTTGATCTGGTTGCACGTTAAAATGCGGCGTATTTCTGTGCGCTCGCATCATCTGGCAAGTTCACCCAAAACTTGATTCACACATTCAACAAAAGCAGGTTGTCTACACCGCAGTTTCTATCTTTTCCCACAGGTTCAACTGTGTGGTGAAATGATCTTCGTTTTTCATTGGACATGCATCAAAGTAAAGCATTGTGGATACTTCTGTGACAAATGCTCACCCTCAGCAAACACAATGAATTCCCTGTACTACAGTTTTCATCTGTCTACCAGTTTCCGGATGTCCACCTGAACACCACTCAACCGAATCACAAACAGTCCAAGAGTTAAATGCATGAGAGGATCAGATCAAGTTCCAGTCCTGTTAGAATTATTATAGCTGTACGTATGCAGTTCAACGCATTCGAGAAACAACAGTATAAGTTAAGCGAATTTCAGCTGAACCCCCCTCCATTCACGTTTACAGTAAATGGTGTTACAACATATCAGCCAAATCTGAGCTCTCACAGCAGTTTCATTTGTGATAAAATGACTGGAGGGACGGTTTCCCGTAACCACAACAGCCAGGCAACTATCACGGATTGTGGTATGCATACCATGTGCCCTCAGAGTTTGACCGCAACTTATATGAACAGTCCGTCGGAACTAGAGAGCTGTGACCATTGGTGTCAAGATGAACGTGTACATTTTGTGCAGGTAACAGAATTTCCCAAAGCTGAACAGTGCTATTATGGGGATTTTCTCAGTGTGGAGACGAGACTCCATGATATACCTTCAGACAACACATCTCAGTATTCGATGAATAATTATTTGATTCCCACATTTGCCGAATGCCCAGGATGCCTACCCGTTTCCTCATCCATCCAGCCATGCAGTCAATGTTGTTCGGATTATGAATGTTCAGAAGGCGTATGTCCCTTAACTGACAAAACTGATTGCGCAAAGCAGGGTTTGTGTTACCTTTCGCGTCTACCGACCCGTACAAGCAGCCAGACGTCCAGTATCGACCTGGAAGAACTGTCCAAATTCCCATCTCCAATCAGGCATTATTCAGGATCTGGCACACGGCGACTCAAGTTAGCTTGTGCTTTAAAAATGGAGAAACAGTACACCCACAAGTGTTTTCTCTGCTCACGCGTCTACACGCGTCCAAGTACGTTGAAAACACACCTGCGTACCCACACTGGTTTACGTCCATATAGATGTGTGTATTGTGCTAAGCGTTTTTCCCAGTTAGCAAACCTGACGGCTCATTTGAGAACCCATTCGGGTGAACGACCATTCCACTGCCCCGTCTGTCAAAAACGCTTTTCACAGAGCTCATCCATCACAACACACCTGCGAACGCACTCGGGTGAACGTCCTTACGCATGTAACTTTTGTTCCAAGGCATTCGCCGACAGCTCTACTCTAACAAAACACATCCGAGTTCATTCGGGAGAGAAGCCCTACCGATGCGAACTGTGCAAAGTGGGATTTTCACAATCTGGTAATTTGAAGCGACATGTGAGAGTGCATATCAATAGAAGTGATTTCTCTTATGACGGTTTCCATCGGAACTAATATGAAAACAGCAGCTGTTTTCTTACCCAAACAAAACATACAAAACGTACATGCCTGAAAAAAAGCATATACATGAAACTAAAGTAGGTTATTCAGCAACCAGTTATGCCCATTATCGTTATTTATCCTAATACTACGAACTGTCCAGTGTTTGTTGTGTGACCCCGATCCTCTGCACTGTTGTTTTACTGAGTAATCGTCATTTCCAACTAATTATACTTACTATAAACCAGTTGAATGCTCCTACTTCTGACTCTTTCCCATTTATTGTAAATGAAATACGATCGCTCATTAACATTTACTTCGAATCCACCTTGCCGATTTGTCCCGCCGCTTCATCATTGTCTACTGAAGCGTTGGCAAACGTCCTTGCGCTGAAGTTGTGCGACTTGCGAATGCGATGTTTACGCATTCTGATTTCAGATGAACAATACAATGCTTCAACTCCTGGGGGTGGGTGTAACTAAGATTTGCTATGATGTACCGTTTGCTGACGTTGCAAAGTGAGCTGACTAACATCTGTAAAATTCCTCATCTCGAGGCTTCCAGTCATTGAATGATAACTGCAGAAGCATGAAATATTCGCTTCATCGGTTTAACAAACTTGGAAAGGAAGCTTTTGCAAGGCTCTCACACCGTAGCAAATATTTTTCAAAGTACGGCGATTAACTTGGATTGACCAAACAAAGTGAAAACCGGAAGATGCTCTTTTGGCATATCAGATACCGCCTTGAAGCAGCCCTCTTGATTGGACGACAACACATGTTGAAGGGACGACTTCAATGCATAAGTCTTTCCTAAAGAGAGCAGTTGTTACGCGAGGACAACTGGGGCTCCGAGTAAAATGTGGCCAAAAACACTAGTGAGTGAAAATGTCATGTTTAAGATTTTAGCGGACACTTGATCAATCAGTACTCCAGTAAACCGAAAAATGTGTTCCGTTTTGATGAGGGCTTTGGCATGATCTCTATGCGGCTATTCCCGTCCTCAAATATTTTTCTTATCACACCTTGGTTTTTGTGTGGACTTCCAGTCAATGCGCTACACGTTTGAACTGCCGACTGTTTTAATTTGTCATTTTTGACGATACAAATCTTCCCCTGGATAGACTACACGGCAGATAACCAAAGTGATATCCTGAAACTGGTTTCTGTAAAAGTGGTCCATCTGCCTGGTAAACGCAGGCACAGCTCATGGGCTGTTTCGTCAGTTCTGCAACTTCTGCTTCGCTATGGCTTTTTTATTACAGTATGTAATAGAAACCGTTTAACTCACCAATTGGATCGCCCAGCGTTGCACTCAGAAACCGAAAGTGTTGAGTGCCGTCGAGGGTGGGATATAATCAGGAGTTGAGTTGGCAATGCACTGTGGGTTCAAGCTTCTTTTACAAATGCCACGTCAAACCCCTTTGCTAGCTGAATTTAACCGAGACCTATAGTATGTGCAAACACAGAATCATTGCGTGACCACGTGATAATGTAACACATGCTGGTCAAAATTTTGTTTGGTTTGGTTTATAGCGAACACGTAGAGTCGGAACTACTGAGGTGACGTTCTGTTCATCTGGGTTAAGTGGGTCTAGTGTTGCACCTGATAAGGACCTTTGTTTGTTTGGAACAAAGTGGCTTTTACCTTCCCAGAAAAATGTTTTCTAGTTCAGCAGGTTCGCTAGATAGACCCTACAACCATGGCTATGGTCGAAGTAGAGTGCTTCTCCACAATGTCGTGAGAGCAGGCTTGTAACCCTTAGCACTATGTTACCTCAAATCTCGAGTTTCAGCCATTAAAATGATTGCAATCTATGACCGGTTTTCTCATACTTTTGTGATATTCAGATATCGGATTACTTAGGTGGCAACCAACTTTGTCTCCGTTTTTGTGAGGCTTTGAAAGACTTCATAATTTCAAAGCCTATTACCGGCACTTTGAAAAACGTACACCCACACTTCAGGTTTCTGTTGGCAAGTTTCGGTACTCCTGTCAACTCATAGGGAGAATTTAGCCAAGTCATTTTACTGAATGCATGGCCACTTGCAAGGCGAAAGACAAGAAGCGGAAAAACAAACCAGTTAGGAATATTTTCCAGCTGGTAATGACCCTTCTGAAGGAAAAATGTAATAATAGCATCCTGCAAGGGCTCTGCTCAAACACAAAATCGTGATGTCCTTCCGGTCATTGTTTTTGAAGAGAAATGTTTGAAAGAGAGAAAATTTGTTCTATTCAGTAGTGGTGAGTTTCAGGAGATAGAAGCGTCTCTTGCGAGACGGTGGTCTTTGTAAAGGATCACAGCGAATCACTAATTCCACTGTGGATCTGATATGATCTGAGTTTGGACGACGCTGAATAATGTTTGCTCATACAGGCTGTAAAAGAGGTTGTACTCTCACATTAAGATCTGTCCCTTAACTGCAACCACTTACAGCATTCCCCTGATTTGTTTGCACTGGGGAGTCACTCTACTCAGAACACTGCGTCGATAGGATTCAACACCTCTTCCGTCAAAACAGTGTTTTTATAATGTGTTTCTCTTTAGGCGACTCGATGAGAAATCTGACAAGCTGGAATGAGTTTGAGGTTGGATCGCGAAAGGCTGAGTCACAAGAGCCTGTTTGCTCTGAAAACGACTGTCCTTAAGCGTACAAAAAATTAGGTAAAATACCGAGACCACTGCCCAGTAGTTACCAGTTCCGTCGCAGGGATTGATTAATATTTACTTATTTGCCTAGTTCTTACTACTCACTAATGTTTACAAAACTTTCTGAATAACTTATTACCTGTTTCATTACAAGCCAAATAGCGATTTAACGTGATTCTAAGTTATCGACCTCTGGTAAGCAACCCAAAATGATGCATATTTCGATCAACACCGAATGGGTCTTATATTCCTATTGGGAATCTTTGAAATTCCCATCTTGTCAAATTAGGAATCTTCTTAAAGCGTCTTTCATAAAACAATGGAAAATTCCAGCAACATACAGCAACTTATAGAGCACTGACTTGTGGGCGACTAGATATCAGCGCTGGACAAATGTTGTGATGTTTGTGTAAGCCAGGGCAGTCAAGAAGTTTCAGTGATCCCACCACTCACTCCGCTCCATACTTCGTGGATAGCCCTATCGAACGACTAAATGAGCTGGACTCACCGTATCATCAATACAATAGGTAAGTAAAGGATAACATGCTGACGTAGATGAAATGAACAGCGAGCAATGCGACGTGTTAATTTTGCCCAGCATCTCCGGCTGTATACAGTCGGTGGAATTCTAATAGGAGAACCAGTTCCAAACGTAACTGGACTATACAACTGTCATTGGAATAACCGTCTTCGTTTAGTCAGATTTAATTTGTTGTCCTCCAATTGCCCTTGACAGATAAGTTCTATTTTTAGCATCACATTTTGGCCCGCCTAGAACTTTCCACGTGAGCTTTATAAACAGCCCGTTTTCGGCTGCACATGACACGCCTGTACGCGTCAGTGTTCAATAGACCAGCTGATTCGCACGTTCATTGGCTTTCTGGTTTGACGAAGTGCATCAGGCTATCAAGCGGCTATCCAGACTCGGGTTCA
Organism: Clonorchis sinensis; assembly: GCA_003604175.2. Taxonomy (NCBI): domain Eukaryota; kingdom Metazoa; phylum Platyhelminthes; class Trematoda; order Opisthorchiida; family Opisthorchiidae; genus Clonorchis; species Clonorchis sinensis. The sequence goes on from CM030369.1 coordinate 206,867,143, forward strand.
CGATATTAAGAAGACAATAGGAAAACTGTGGTCCACAACAAATTCCCAACAGGAATCAGGACAAAATAAAATACCCTAACAACGGGCGCAGTAAAATGAAATCTGGCAACTCCGAACTCCGGTAGATGCTCTGAATCTAGATTCGCATGACGACAAAATTCAGCACAATAAACGGCCTGCTGAAGTCAGCGTCTGACCTCATCTGTCCTGTTGTACCGGTATTCCAAATTGCTTTTTATACTTCAGAGAAGAAAATCAATCAATAACAGTGGCAACTAAGCCATGTGACATCACTACCAGCTCAAACAGACTGAAGTTAATGCGCCTCATAGCAACCAGGTAGATGTCCCACCTAACCAAACAATACTTGTTGGTATTCTATCCTATTTTTATATCCGCTTGTATAGGAAAAACAACTTGGTATTTGTAAGCTAAAACCAGATAGTATATCTCCGTGCAACGTCCAGGACCTAAACCCCGACTGAAAGACGCCATAGTCAGACGTCGGCGAAATGGTCAGGTTAATCGTCTATCCACCACTTGTGTCCAGCAGCACATTTGTGCGTCAGAAGGAATAGGATCGTATCGCTGTTATTCCTTACGTTTGAAAGAACAAAATTTGCGTCAGCCAGGCTTATCAGCTAATATTGTTCCAATTTTCTGTTTTGGCTATAAGCACTGAGTTTTTCCGCGTTGTACAGGATTGCGCGAAAAATTGAAACTGAAAGAAAAATCATGGAATATAAAGACAGACGGAAAAGAGCCCGGAATGCATTATTTTTCTAAAAACTTTTATCAAATGCTGTCGGTACACTCGACTTTCTTGCCAACATTTAACCTGCCCGTCAGTCAAATAGGGCAAGAAGACGCTTACTCTTATATGGCCTGAATCAAGCGAAACTGGATGCAAGAATCAAGATTGAGTGGCCGTTAAGAGTGCACCATCGGGTCTCAGATTATTCACCAGTTTCCACCCATCATCGGCGTTGTAGACCTAACTCACTTTGCCAAAATACTACCCACATTATGTGGCTTCTTGTGCACCTGAGCTTCTATCCGATACCCACCAAAGACGTACTTGAAGCGTTGGGTGTTAGTAGGCACATAGAAGTCTGTTCCACGTTCCAGCGGACTCCTATTTTACTGAAGGCTTCTGGGTAAGATATAGCGCAGGCAAAATAACGCCTGTCCATTATGAGCAGCAATCGACCATTCCAACACAGGCTGCGGGAATCTTTCAAGGCCTACCGGCTAATTTCGGATTTTATCTGGAGGATTCATGCAAAGATAAAGAACGAATAATGAAAAGTAGAAAACATCCACCTTACATCAGAATTACGTTTAGCACATTACAGCATTCGGCTCCCGTATTGTTGTCGTCCCCGACGCCCCTAAACACGTTGTAGGTGTTGCACCATTTTTTGAGAGATCCAAAAAACTGTTTTTTCGCGCATCCCACTCTTCTCCATGCAAGACTACTTGTTTAGAAACTGAGGAGTCGTGAATAAACCTATCTAGGTTTCACAATTTTCTGTAGTCGTCGTGTTGCTGCCTGAGCGGGAATAAGTTTGTGCTCCCGCGGGACCTACAGATATGTACCCGACGAAAATCAACATCCACTCAAGATTTGTCTGATGCTGTATCTGATCCAAATTTCCATGTAGCTTCATTCAGATTGTATGCACAGTGAATTGTCAAACAACTCAAAACAATGTTGAGTTTTTTTTGCAAACCACTTATGTCATAATCTAATTTATCAACAAGGTTAGAAGCTACTTTGAAAGCAAAAAAACAGCGATTCTTGGTCGACCGCACATGCGGCGCTCCTCAGACACTTCAGATGTGTATGGATATGACCACTGTAACCTCCGTCAGGTCGAAATCCGTGGTTTCAACTCACATGACGAAGATGAGCGTTGCAATGCAAAGCAAGCCAGTGGGCGTGAGTTGTATACCACTATGGTTTCAACAGTCGGCTCGCGTACCTCCATGGAACACCTATTACTCCCATCAATTGGCCCCAATTCTCTGGATCACGTTCTTGTTCCCACATATGTACGAACAATCTAGTTGAACCGGAACGGGAAGATTTCCTCCCATGTTTGAACAACACTGGGCGAAGCTCGTTTGGCCCAGCGGCCCGATGGCGCTTCAAGACAGAAAGGCATACTGGTGAACGGAAGAAAGGCCTTCGCTGCGAATTTATTCATTAGCAAACACGAACTAGGCAGTTACAAGCCATTAGACATGAAAGTAAATATCTAATATGTACAGCGTTTTTAAAACCTGAGCATTCTCATGCGCCTTATTGAACTTTTCTGGGCATTCGTTGACTATTTAACAATAGTAAACGGACCCTGCAAAGCGGCCCCACAATTTCCGTGATCATCCATCAGATGCGGGGATGGGGCTTGGACACCAGATCAATGGCTACTCACATTTTTCATCAGTAGTATACACCACTACACTGGTACTTCATTACATGAGGAGGCATCTAAACTCACCGACAACAGTTCAGCAAAAGTGAGTTCAATGAAAGCCACAGGTAAAGAAACAAAAGGCCAACTAAAATGTTATTTAGGATACTCCACCCAGCCGTTCCTTATCACATATTGGGTTTCAGATATTTTCTATGATTAACTCACTGACGCAAAGCTTTTACGATCATGTTTTGCAAATAGGCTGGACGGTTTCTTCGCATTCCTATTCTCACTGGCCTCTCCCAGTTCTTGAACTGGAAGACCACGCCTCTCTGTCTAAATGCAGAGTACGTTTCAGCCATCGTCTAGTCGACCGTCCAACTGAAATCTATTTTGACTCCGACGGGATAGAGCGTATAGATCTATTTTGACTCCGACGGGATAGAGCGTCTCTCATCAAGGAGTGGTACCGACCGTTTCCAGATCCGGGGAATTCCGCGTATGCGTTCGGAATCACTACTATTAGAAGTCCCGATGTCAAGTGTTGTCTTCGTTATTACCGTCATTGTCCTCCTCCGAGGCCGCTTGTAATGCATTGCATAGTCGGCTTTAGTGTGCTGCTCTTAATTATGATTCAACGAAATCTGGTTACTGGTTGATAGGAGGAGCTCGTTTCCTCAGTTTAGGGGAATATTTAGTGAGCATATGCACCAAATCAGCCTGTGTATTCTAAAGCGATCGGCAGTCAAGGAATGAAATACAACATCGGTAGCTCATGGCTATGTAGTCCCAAGGCTTCTCAGTAGTGGGGGGATAGCAGGTAGTACAACGGTGCTCACTGCGTCTAGATCCAGTAGTGCTGAAAAGCAACCTGTGATCAACACAAAGTTGAAGAATACATCCATCATTATCCTTGCGCTTTGCCTTCAGGCTAAACATACCAACAAGGGGTGCTTCTAGCGAACTTGAGCGTCCTGACTGTGCACTGAAACCTCCTGATACGATGACTGTATCCGAGCTATTCGTGCTAAACAAGAGGGCGACAAGTTATTGATGGAAGTTATCTTTCAGTCGGAGCCACAGCCTGTTTATCAATCAGTGAACACGATAAACAAACAGGCTCCAGTATTTTGACCGGTTCGAGTTTGTATAGAAGCGGAAAGTCGGCTGTTTGCACTTACTCATTCTAAAAAAGAGGCCTTAACTAGCGAACTTACGGCTAAACGAACACCGGGGCAGACCGTTTCAACAGCTGCAGTAGTCTACACATTCTAGAAACAGAGTGTGTTGTAAGCTCAGCAAGTATACTTAGATACTATAATCGAGTTTCATAAATACGGCAGACGTCAGTCGATGAAGTACGTGGAGTGGGCGTTGGGTCAGATTTTAGCAAGTATGTCTGACAGTTCTTACGCAACGAACTGTAATAGAGACAGGAAAACGCGAAACGGAAGATCAGAGCGGTGACGTGCAAAGTATCACTTCCATAGGTGTCTGAATGACGAGTCCACAGATGGGATCCACATAAGAGTGATTGTAAAATGGGACAGGACAGGAATTAAGAGATAATAATTAAACAAGTTGGGAGGTGCAATCAGTCACAAACTGTCGCCCTTCTGTCTTTCCGTATGCGGTGATGTCACCACGCGATGGCCGGTATGGCATGAAGGTACTTCCACCGGTAAGGCTCACGATTGCATATAAGTTGAGATACCGTCATGGAGACGGAATCCAGGCAGGAGGATGACTGGGGTTCTGAACTTTGGCCCCAGAGGCCGACCACATAGCAGCGGTGGTCGAAATGAGACTATTCAAGAACAAACTGCCACACTTTCCAACCAACGCGGTGAAGTACACGTCTAGGTATCGGATGGCCAAAACCAATCCGTCAATTGCGTGCATACACGTGATCTCGTGAATTAAGCTCTCTTGGCTGAGCGCCATGATAGCTGTTGAAGTGAGCTTCCATGAAAAATTCCGCAAGGTACTGTGTTTCGTTGGCAGCATTATATCCAAAAGCAGATTCATTCTTCCCACCGAGGAACAGCCCAGCAGGAGACACGCTGTGACCTAGTGTAGACCCGGTTCATACTTTGTACAGCCCTGTCTTGATTCTACTGTTTTAGAAGAGCTCATTCGAGTATACCGACTAAACTCTTGGCCTAATAATTGCCATTGACATGAAGCATAACATTCGGTGCTCTCCTGGGGTGAACTGACTACCGTTGTGCGTTACCAATAGCTGTCGTATCTCAAAACGAAAAAAAATAGGTTGTTACGCAGTAGAATGTTGTGTGGGAGGAATGAATTTCGTGTTGGAAACATTTCCTGCTATTTGAAAAATGCACTAACTACTTCAAAAGAAAGTTTCATCAGTTACAATCGTGGTTTGTCCTAGGGTAGCCAATCGGAAAGTCCACATTTTACTGGTGCTTTTGCGACAATTGCACACTGGTGAAAACCAGGAACAAGTTCTCTGTGGTCCACAGTATGCAGCCAGTAGAAGTTATATTGCTGTGAATTATACCTTATTCTGGTTATACCAGAGTGGCCTGTGTGTAGACGGTGCAAAACGCAGTGCTGCAAATCACTTCTGATTACACCGTCCTCCATCTCAGACAGTTAGCAATAAGTCCCGCACTGTCTCGTCGCACGAAAAACTATCAGTGTTCTGATTCTGTGATCTTTTGTAGCCATCTTTCGGTTAGGCATTGAATCGCTTCCGGTAAGACAGGATTCTTTGCGATTTTTCGCAGTCATTTGTGCCGTATCTGGCAGGTGTAACACAGTCTCGTGTCTGTCTCAGTACCTGCAGTTACAATGTTTTCTTCCTCGTTCGCCATCTGCGCACTGATTAAACGTGTGAAGGCGCCAACAAACCCGGTGTAAATGTTAAATTGCAGCGCAATTCAAAGTCCTAACTGAGTAACTTATTTGTCCATGTTTGATGACATTTGTCTGTGTGATCAAAGATGCGCTTTTTGGATTCGGATATCGTGGAGAGTGGCTTTTAGTCCGTCTGGAGTGTGAATTTCTGGCCGTGTAACAGCTTGTGAGATTTTGAAGCGTAAAAAGAAACATCAGTGCTTCTGTTTGATTGAAGTTTGTTTCAAACACAGTGACTAATCGGTGGCTACAACAAGATGAGGGTGACTGACCTGAGAATTCGTTCGATCATCGTGAAAAAATCCTGACAGTCTCTGGACCAAAGGCATTCAGTGTCTTCAGAATTAAGAGCATTGTGTAATGACACCAAGCTTTGCATTTTAGGAGCAATAATTCCAGTGGATTTGATAATCCCTGAAACTACCGCCCTTGAGAATTACTGGCAAGTGGTACCGTGGTCACACCTGGCCGAAGTGTTTCTGGCTCCGGGCGACGAACCCGACTTCTGGGAAGTATCCTATTTTGCGGATATCCGGTAGCATTAGTGTACACTTTTCTCATCTGAACTTGATTCCAAAAGTTCTTCCTCCTCTACTGATCTCTCCTCTCAGATTATCAATATGGGCTTCAGAAGATGGACTGACAATATTAGTTAATACATATATGCCATAGAAACTGGTGAACAGGCGAGCGTCTTAGTCATCACGTGCTAGAAAACGGCCGATGGCTACTAGTCGTCAGAAATTTGCAATCGGACGTGGATAGGACGTGTATACTTCTAATTGAACGTGAGCGCCGGAAAAATCGATTTGTAAGAATATATTTTCGTTACCAGACTTTGTGCTGTGACGTGGGTGGCCGTCTAGCTGATTACGCTTGAACTGAGCCTGTCAAGCTGGGCGATAAGGAGAACGCAAAGAAGCCGGGACACGGCTGTATCGTCAGGCCAGGTCAGGTCAGGTCAGGTCAAACATACAAAGCTTCTGCGTAAATATACAGAATGGCTAAATGGCCAATTCCAGTCGTTCGCTTGTTCGTTCTGTACTGCCAATGGCGACGTTCCTGCAGTGAACAACTTCACACCCACTCCACTGATCGTCTGCTGCTATCCGGAACGTGTGGTGACTGATAGTGACCTCGGGGACGCGCCGTTCTCTGCGTTTCCCATGTCTGGACGCGTCCTGACACTCTGTAACTACACAACCAGGACAGTTAATGGGTCGTTGTCGACATGCTGGACAAGCGGTTACATTGCTCAAGTGTGGACTTGTTAGACTTCCCAGACGTAAAAGTTCAGATTCGTCCAGGGAGCGCTGGTAGAGTAGTGACAACACGCTCTCCTCGTATGTCGGATTTCCGTAGTTCAAGCCCCTATACGGCCAAGGATGACGTCTGCTACAATCGAAGCCCGAGTCCCGTGCCTACCTCTTTGCTGCGGACTCACCGGAATAACCGCACCGGAACAGGAGGACGACTGTTCAAACGAGGGCGATGCGAGTGTGAACTCTACCGATCCCACAACGACCCACAACTAACCCTGTATTTGCAAAAATACTGACAGCGAGAGCACGCGGAGTTAGCCTAATTGCACTAGGAAAATCCTAAATCTGGATTGGGAGCAGTGACTAGTTTAGTGAATAAAACAACTTCCGGCTGATTGTTGTGGTAATAATTCGAGGTCCTGATGATCACCCCAAATGAGCTTTCGAATGGCTCTCCCTTCCACTCCCTCATGTAAGCAGACATTTTTGGCCTTTTAGTCTGCGCTTCCGCAGACTGATTATAATAGGGGTAAGGAACAAGCCTTGCTCTCTGCGTCGCCTTACCGGAAGTATGTGGGGAATCATGGAATTTAAATTCTCTCCGAGTATGCAAATACCGTGGACCACTTCTCGCTTTTGAAGAGAGAAACCCTTTAGGAAGAGAATACTGCAAGCCTTTGCAAAACAGTTAGGGATAGCCATTTCAGACGTTTTCCCCAAACGTGTTTCTCTCTCGTGCAATAAGGAATGGTGGTCTTCTAGTATTCTCTCACCTGCAGATTTGCGAAGCAGGAGTACATTGCTCGCCAAAGCCTACTGTGGCCAACTTTAGCAAGTGGTTGTTTAGGCCATGAAGTGGAGTGGAGTGATCGGATTGACGTAGGTTTACGCTCATGATCATACATTTTATTATGGTCACTGTTAACAGTATTCCATCGGTGTAGAGACTTATTTGTGTATCCGTCGTACTTGTTCATTTTTAATGCTGTGTTGCTTAGCATATTTGACCGAAATTGTGACACGTGAAAATGCAAATCATTTGTCAAGCTTCTCCTTCAAGCTACGAGAGAGTGGATTGATCAACGTGGCAAAACCAAGGTTTTTCAGGGTACACTTTAGTACACTTTATGTGATGGTTGAAATAGACAACGCGTGTAAGTCAACGGGGACGCTCAGTAACACTTATTCATCTTGCTGTGTGCACCGTTTGTGAAGATGCAGATGAAATCGTACAACTAGATAGCCATTTACCATCATACAATTACTGTTCTGTATCGAGCATGTTTCCATTGAAAAAAGAACGCGGCAACGCTTATGACAGTAAAACTGTGGATCGAGGGCTTGAGATGCTCATTGACTGAGGCGCGAAATTACTGAACGGAAGGTCCGTGGTTCGAACCTAACCTCTTCATCTCAGCGGCTCTTTTGTAGGTTTGGGCAACCTGCCAGTATCTCTACCCTCGTGCCTCATTCGGGTGGTATGGCAGGTAGACACCGAAAGGATGTTACGACTGGACGACTACTCTGGAGTGAAGCAAATGAAATGCGTATAGTACCGTATAACATCGCTAGAAAAACATTCTTAAGGTCCGTAAAACATCATCTTGTTTTCTATTGGTAGAAATACTGTTTACGGAAAGTAAGGCGACACAAGAATGCCAGGGTTCATACGACCCTTAATACAACTGCGGCTTTACGAGCCGTAGTTTTGTCCAATAAACGGAACAAGAAATTGATGCATGATATTTAAGGAAGGCAGAATTGTCCAGCATTATTTGACGGCTACCACAGAGATGCCAGTTAGGTCTGTCTGACATGTGTGCAAAGATACATCTATCAGGATTTTAGACTGATGGGGCATCACAATTGAATCATTTAGTCGGCTGCAAAAACTAATCAAAGCCCGGAAGAATTAGGTTTGATGTTCCATATTAGACTGTTATCAATTCAGTGAAGATGGCCGAGATCTAACCCTGAGACATGTGGACCGATTCACTTGAGGTGGAACGCTCGATGCTTCTCGCTGTTTGGCCCGGGTGAGCGAGATGTCCAGTTCAGATAATCAAGAAGTTATTCTTCGACAAGTACTCTCATTCGCACACGAATTTGGTTTCGAAAGGCGACTCAACTGAATCCATTTGAACCTCTTGTTTATGGTGATCGAACGTTGCCCAATTTGGGTCCAAGTAGAACATAAAGTTGACAGGAACTTTGGAACTGCGCCTACCCGATGAGCCCCAAAAAGGGCAAAACAAGTTGTGGGCTGTCCAACAGTTTTTAGCACCCTTATTAGTAGTGTGTTACATCTGGAAGTCATTCTTCTTGTCCTAGCAGGAACGAGCTGCAAACTAGTTGCCGGGCTTCAGAAATACAGGAATATGAATACAGATACAAAAACCCCTAGCACATTGAGGCTTTCCAAAAGTTTCCCGGAACACCGGGATTAATTTAGTTTGATTCATTTGCATTTTGCTTTAACTCTTAAGTTTCTCCATAGACGCTGATCTGTGTAGCTCGTAAACGCATGTACAAACAAATTCTGGGCCCAATCCACCAGCTTCATCTAAAATAAACCTGTGTAGTATATAGATTCTAAGGTTTTTGACTGTGAATTAAAACATTTGGTAAACTGATCGAAAATTCGATAAAGTTCTAGACATCGGTCATACACCAGGAGACCGAATTTCGCTTGGAGGAGACATGGTTGTCCCGATGATCAATTAACTTAAATTATCCAGCAGTTCCCACAGATTTCGCCTGTGAAAAAGATTCTATAAATTCAGCGAGTAATCACTGGTTAAACTGTTCTTTCTTGAACAGGTTTACTATCTCAGTCCCATCTATCATCGTCGGTAGTGAGCACCACTTTGAGATTAAGAGCCGGTAGACTTTTGACCATAGAGCACTTTTAAAGAACTGTAGATGGTTCGCAACCATCTCCCGGAAACCTGTTTTAAACTACGCAAAATTCTAGTTGTTTGCAACTGTTATTCATTTTTGCTTCTCCCGGCGCAAATGAAGTATCAGCTTGAGTAGTAGCATGCACGGTAAAGGGTAGCGTCTTTATACTGAGCATCTCAAATAACTTTTTCAGCTCCGTTGAAAGTATTCAGCAAGTCAACTGGCAAACATTTGGTCAGACGTGCGTCAGTGTTAACTTTCAGTATGTGAGTAATATTCAGCTATTTTTACATCCTTTTTTAGAGTTTTATCTGCCAGTCCCCCTGCTGGAAACATACCATTCAGTTTTCCTGTGTGATTGTTGAACTTACATCAAGAAACGAAGGTGTTATTATCCTTAGGAGAGTATTCAGCAGAGTACGCTTCCGATGGCCCGGTGTCAAATTTGCTTGCACTCCGAGGAGTATACTGCTTTCCAAGAAAGTTTCTTTTGAGAACAGAACAGCTTGGTTCCCCAGGTTGGAGGGTGTTTCCTGTGCCTATGCTATCTCACACTCGAAACGAATCTCGACGGGTCAGACACAGTGACCAGGATGAACAAAAACCGGTGATTTTGACGTCAAAAACAAGATAAGCATGAGTAAACTCTCTAAAGGGTGCACGCTGGCAACATAAATCACCCAACCCAAGTAATTGACATTGTAGAAGAATTGCACATACAGAAAAGTGTATCATAGTATGATAAAGATCATTCTGTTTGACGAAAACCATACTTCATATATATATTTCACTGTTGAAGACCTGATCTGAGACGTTTAGGAGTGTCTTTTGGCTTAGAACGCATCGTAATAGTATTCCGTACAGCACAAGATAATATCATTTTGAAAAGTGCTCTTTCTTCAAGTTTACGCTGTATTTTAAGTACAACCACGATCAAAGGGGATGTCGACGAAATGCTTACCATTCTATTTTCGCAAAATAGGAATCCGTTGTGAACTCGCTTTGATAAGTATCTGCCAAGTGTTGGTTCAATTTGGGAAAATCAAAAATCAATTTGCGAAATCAGCGAAAACCTAGAATATTCCACAGAGCTGAAAGCCGTTTAACTCAAAGCACATCGTAAGAAAGCTTACCCTGAACGCTTTCTATTTTTATCATTTATACGTATTCTGTTCTACTCAACAAGAATCCAATTTATGTACCATAAAATTTCCAAAACAAAGGGATGGATGGCAGTTACTCGTCCAGTTGTACTTGTTCCACAACATTTCGTTTCATTTCGGGTTAATTGGCAGAACAACCCATTAACCTGGCGAAACGCACTCATTTGCACACCAATTTGGTTTTCACGGGGGACTCGCCTGAAAACCAGCTGAACCTGCCGTTTATGAATGCACTGAATGTATTGCATAAAGACCACCTTACTTTTCAGTTGGAACGATATTTGCGATATCGGAATATGTTTTCTTGAAGTCAACTACTCACAAGACTTCTGGAAACTCTTCGACAGCCCACGAACGGTCTTGCCCTTATTGTGGTCCAACAGATATGGGCTTCCGAAGAGTTTTCAGTAACCACCAACCCATCTCTACGCTCCACCACGCTCCCTAACAACGCATTGATGATGTCACCTCAATTGGTGATGAAACGTTTGAAATCGAATTGCCCAGCTCAGTGAACAAACCAACGACCCATCTATACTGCCTGAACTACCAACATTCTCCTCTATAGCAGTTTTTAGTAACCTTAAGAGTCGTTTAATTCAAGAAACCTCATTAATCTTCCTTTCTTCATTTCAACCGGTCTTTATGCCAGGTGCACAGAAAAGCGCTGTGAAAACATCACGACATACTTGCGTCTCTCAAAAACACTGGGATTTTGGCCTGTTTTTGGTGAGCCATAAAATTCATCCGGTGCGTAGCAGTCATATCAGCAGCAGGTTGAAAGATCACTGAGCTGTAGAATCCTGGATAAGAGTGGTGAGATGTCGCGCGTATGGATGATACGATACACACACTATAATAATATCGCCAGGTAAAATGTAGTAGGACGGAGTATTCATGCCCTTCGAACACTGCAGACGTTCAAAAGTATGCTCAAATGCTGCCGATGACATTTTCTAACTGTCTGAGGATTATCTTACTGCAACTAGCTCTTGGTGGCTGCTCTTGGGTGTCCACTGTTTAGTTTTTGCTACAGCAGTAAGGTCGGCTCCACTGTACTCCTGATAAACATTTTCTCATGGCAAGTGTGATGACGTTCCCCAGCATTTCACAGCTGCTCTCGTCAGACTCGAATAACAATGGGTGGGTTATATTCCTTGGCCGCTCACGTTAGAATCAAGCAACCATAACGGTAGACCTCTGACTAAAGTCGCGCTGGCTGGAGCAGCATCCACCCACGGTTGCACTTCAACACTGTAACAAGTCAGCTACAAGTTTGAACTGAAAGAAGACCCAGTCGCAAAGGAAACCAAAAAAAATGATATGAGCCACAAAACGCGTGTTTCAATGAAACCTTCAACCGAGTCATGTTCACCTTTTTGTGTCTGAGTCCTGACTTAAAAGTGATAATCCTGTTTGACCAACCTAGAGTTCTCAGATGAACATGATGACCCAACACATTTATGTATGTTCGAATGCTCTTCTGAGTTCCACATACCACACGAATACATGGGCTTACTGCATTCCTAGCACAGAATCCCTCCCTTAGGGAAAAGCATTTCGGATTGTTTCCCTGCGAACAGAATCGCAGCCTTCTTCAAGGGAAGGGTGAAATTCCTGATGATTTCAACAATCATCTATTGTGCAACTGTAATATTCCCCCATCAAAGTTACCAAAATGGAATTAGAAAAAGCAATCTCCTTTACCACTCAGATATGGAATGACAAAAAATACTCAGTGCAAATTCCATGTATGGACAGGAGTATGTATTTTTCTATTAAACGCAGTATATGTTATGCAAAGCAAAGAATCCACTGTAATTTATCACCTAATTTATTGTGATGTGTAGCAATTTAGTAGGGTAAATAAACCATTCGAATAATGAAAGCAGTAATTTGTAGTTTGCTTGTGAGACTTTGATGCGCGTTTCTCCATTTAGAACATAAAACACTGGCTACTAGTGGCCGTTTACCGTGATTTAGCACCGTGATTTAGTACATTAGCATACTGTTATACGGATGGAATAATTGGTGAAAAGAAGTCGTCGAATACTAGATAGCACAGTATTCTTTCTAGCATCCGTTATCTCACCTGACGATCATAGACTGATCATTTGAGCATTAAGTGAACCGAAACATTTGGCGGGTAAACAGTCGTACGGCAATCAATGATTGGCTTAGGGTGTTGGATATAAAGATCTTTCCAAAAAAAGAACGACGCATTTGAGCAGATCACATAATGTGGAGTGTTGTTTATCTAGTCCTTATTGCAGACATTGGTCCGTATCACTATTTGTGATCATTTTGCCTTGGCGCATCAGATTTGAGTTCATCCTGTTTTTTCTCATTCCAGTCCACTCAGCAGGAAAGTATTACTTTCGGCTATATGGTGATAAGAAGTTCAAAATGTGTTTACGTGAGTCATTGATGCTCTTTACGTTCATATTTTATATGTTTTTCCGTATTTATCCCATGGGCGCGATACTGCGTTCCTTCTTTGTGCCGTCATGAACAGATTTACAAGACTCAATCCTTTCAACCCATCCCTTCAACTATGTACGCTGCATGATGTGAAGTCAACAATTCGCTCTGCGCTCGTCAGCTGCATCAGAACTCACGTAAATCATTACAACCAAAGAATATCATCCAAAAGAACCGATTTTCTTAGGCCATCCATCGTGGCTGGATTTTAGCTCAATGCCAAACGCGCATATGTTCGGCCGGTCAGGTGCCTGATTTCGCTCAAGATGGACAAGTTTGGACTCGTGCAAGGTAGCGTTCTCGTTTTTACCCTTTTTCAACGACGTTAGCGATAGACGATGCCCTTTATGACCAGATGTCTTCCTGAACGACAGACTGACAAGATTTTCACGACAATTCACGTACTACTCAGACTATATATTGAGGTCACTTTAGTGATTCGTTCTAAATCGTTCTTTTTGCTCCTGCACGAATCACGTAAATCCTAAACTTCAACACCCCTCAATTGGAGACTGAAAGAGCTCCAGATGTAAACCACTTACCCAAGATTTCCTATGTCGTCATGCGTCTGTGGCACAAGTAGATTATGAGGTATCGGTGACTGTGTCGTGTTAGAGCCTACTGATATGTAAAAACCATCTGTACTATTAGTCCAGCGAAAGCAGGGTTGACAGACACGGGGGGGGTATTGTGCGAAGAACACGGCTGCTCACACAATCACCACTTTCTGCTTTGTGGGGATGTGTAGGAAGTTCGAAAGCAGCTCACTATACACAATTCCCAGGCATGGTATGATACTGACTGAATTTCAAATCACAAATCCACAACAAACGCAAGTTTGTACTGCATCAAAGAATATGAGCAATAAACGATCATGATTTACTAATGCATAATGCTTTCGAAAGGCACACTTCAAATTTCTCGGTTCTCTAAGCGCTTTCCGTTAATCTAAGACGCTATTCCAAGGTCACGCAGAAAACCTGGATCTGTTCGGTCGCCTGGGAACCCATAGCTTTGCACGTCTGGTTTTTTAACATTTCAAGCAATCACTAGAGCACTCTTGACTAATATGTGACGAAAGTGGATGGAATTCAGTCTAGACAGCTGCGTTCCTTACTAGCGCATGGCCCGCAGTGGCTGTGAACTGAAGTAGTCCAGGCGGTAAATAAGAAATCTCGGCAACTTTTCTAACGAACCTCAACAGGATCTTAAAATAAAAAAGTACTAAAGGTGTGGCTGAGGTTCACCGATAGGTGTTCAACATGTGAGCCGAAACCAAAGTACTGCTTGACCCCCATGACACTTCATATAACGTCATCCTTGTATTTTCAGTGAGACAATTTTCGATTCAGGAAGAACTAAGATGAAAAGTCAGGTTATATAAAGGCATAAGTGTATAAAGGTGTGAAGGTTATAAAGTTGTAAGAATTTTATCGGGATGTTCTACGGAAAAGTGACAAAAGTGTTGATCCGTTGGTGGTGTCTCGAGTGACTGTTTCGTAGACCTGATTTTGTCTCCTGCTGTAGCAACCGTTTATGAGCAGACGGCTTCACGAAAGCTTTCTTGCTCTGGCTGGTGCAGTTATGAGCATGAATACGGATCTGGTCATGTCAGTTCGTCGGGATCGATCGTGGAGGATGATTGATTGACTGAGGCAGAATCACTGCTTATACGTGAGGTTTCTGAAGATAAGGAAGGGTTGACGCAATGCTTTGCCCGTTTCCAGTGGTTTACAGTGGATGGCCTTGGAACAGCAAGGCTGCATTCGGTAAACATGGTTGAATGGTTAAGCGGACTGACCCGGTGTTCAACATCGACTGGGAAAAACGTCTGGGTTTGTCATGTGCCTGACTACCGGCTCCACTACAAGCTGACAGATGGTCGGCCAGTCTTTGAGCAGGAATCAAGTCGTGCGATCCACACCGTTTGTTGAACATAAGCCAAGAGAATAACAGATAACAAAAGCAGAGTACTAGTCTGGTACCTTATCCTTGATGTTGGTGTTGGGCAAACCGTAATTAATGAAGTGAGTTTCAAGCAATGGGACACAGTTCTGTGCGGTGATTTCCGGAACTCATTCACTTTTAAAATGCAGTCTAACGTATACGATTTTGGGCCTGACGAAATTCCTCTCCCTTCTCTCGTACTACCCTGTCTTAGTTTAGCTGCATATCCGTTTTCCTTCAGGATCCTAGAGGTAGAATTCCGTTCATCTAAGCCGTTCACTCTAAGCCTAAGCAAATTTACAAATCTGTAACAGTATGTGACTTGTCGCATTGAGTTCAACTATTCACCTCTGGGGGTTACAAGCCAGTCTTCGAGTCAGTGCGACATTAAGAAACCGAAACTTCTTATTGACTTCTGTCAGCAGTAAAGTGCTGATTGAGCGGAAGTTGGTCATGTAAACCAACGAAACTAATGAAAATATCTGTAGAGCGAAAGTAGTTTGCTTTTTCTTAAAGGAAACTACTCGCAAGGTTGCTGAAAACTCCTCGATCTTTTGAGTAGTTGGCTTTATGAAAATATACTGCGATGTCTCCACTATCGTGCCAACTGAAACGTGAGGCGGCCTTTATACAGCACATTTAGTTAAAGAATATCCATCACAAACCAGAGATTCAGTTGAGTCTGTCGTAAAGAAACAAATCGATTTGCAAATGAGTGTATTTGTTGAAAGCAGTTTAGTTTACGGACGCAACTCATGTTAAGTTTTACTCATAGAAATGGCTACTAAGACACAATCGCACGGTCAGTGGCGCTCCATCTCCCCATCAACATAACATAAAAATTGGAGCTTGGAAGCATTAGAAAATTAACTCCCTAAACTGTACGAGGGAGGATCTAGAAAATACTGCTCGCTACTGAAATCACAAATAAAATCAATCGGGGATCTGTTAGAACAGGAGTAAACATGGGAGCAGCTCCATCTTTTGATACGGACATGGATGTTCTACAAAAGCCATAAATCAGCGGAATGAGTGGAAGGCGTGGGAATGGATCCCACTGGTTTCCGAACCACAGAACCGCAATACCGGTGGTGTCGTCTTTTTAAAGATACTGATTGTCTACTTCACATACATGCTTCATGAATCGATTTTCAATTTAGCTTCAATTGCTGTCATACACACACCGCAAGACCACTGGAAAACGGGAGCTGACGTGTTGCAATCTCGAATTTGGAAAACTGCACCACATTTGAACCAAAGTAAACCCTCTAACGGGTTGAAAAAAAGACCCCAATATCACTTAAGATTTGAAAATCTAACGAGCAGGTACACGGATCGTTAGCCAAACGATACCACCTACTTACAGGTTACTGGATTAACCGGAAAGCATCGTTTGGATACTCCTATGTAACCTAACCTAACCCAGTCAAACTCACCGTGCACACGCTTCCGTTCAGTTCCTGCTACTTATGTGATCTTATGTGTCTGAGATGAGTTAAATGCTATGCAGTGGGTCTTGATCGATCTACTGACAGAATTATTTCTCCAACTACCCTCCGTCTCTAGTAGTGCGTCTGACGAGGCTGGAGTGACTCGTTTGGATCGTTTCTTTTTGCTGCGTTCCGAATGCGTACAACGATATTCCCTACTCAAATGTACTCCTTACTGATGTTGATGGATGAGAGTGACAAGTTCTGCTATTTTTTCCCGCCTAGTCGAATGCATTAGGAACTATGGCAAACAGAAGGAAGTCTTGGAGTGTTCCTGTAAGTTTTACGATATTTTTCTCATTTATATTTTTTCAAGTTTCGTTCAAAGCAACTTGTCGCTTTGAATGCAGTCAAGATGATATACACCACGTTTTCGAACAAGTAGCTCGCCAGGTACCTTTATCGAAGACTGGTACTATTTTAAGTCATATATAGGAAAGTTCACAGTGTATTTTCTCCCTTGCTCTGGTTGGTACTCTGGCCTGAACTGAACAGTCAGTTGTATATAACACTGATGTTGTTCTTGCCTTGTACTCTCCAGCCCCTTTGCTTTTTTGCAACTATGTTCTACCTTACTTTACCTAACAACACCAAAGAAAATCATTTTACAGTGGCCTTTAACCTTCCAAAGTTAAAAACACTTTTGGAAGAGATCATGTGACTTCTTGAGAGCGAGCTACACTTTTTGTCCATCTGATGTGGCCGAAAGTAAGGGAGCCAAGAGAAAGACAACTAACTCGAAATATTTAATGTGGACATGGCGCTCCTCTACTCTTAATGTTGATCACTGCGCAGGTGAGGATGAGATTAACTTTCCCGTGGAAAGCACCCAACAGAGGTTATTTTATGTACTACTACGTATTACACGCGATACATCACACTGCATACAACATACGGAACACTTCTTTGAAACAGGTTACTCCCCCCCCCCCCAATGAGCTCCTGCAAGAGAGGTCGTCAAACTAAGATCATTTCATGCTGTTTCCATACAGTTCGGCATTAACTCAAAGCCTTTCAACAGACCACCCTCAACCCCAAAACAAGGCTTGCTCTACAGACCCACTGAGTAGGAGACGCATCCTTCCCTACTGAAGGGTAAGATTATAAATTTCATCTACTTGACTCTACTGTGCGTGTGACATCTCATTAATCGGTTGGTTTTCTAGGTAGTCTCAGGGGGTTTGAGGTTTTTCAGCGAAGATTTCGCCCTGTAGGTGAAGTCAATCTGCGATTAAAGCGTAGAAGCACTGTACAAATGATTCATCCTTATTTGGAATCAGTAAGATTGCGCGACCTCCCGACTCGTAGTTTGAACACTTATTCGTTTGGCCACGAACGGCTAATCAGTAGTGTGATCAACTCGCACTTAGGATATAGCACGACTCGTCCACCAATCACTGTATTCGCATCACGTGGTTACGTTTTGAAGCCAGTCGATACCTGACCGTGTGATTCGGTTTCTGTGATTGGAGGATGAGTGGCGCCAAATTTCAAGTGCGACCTATTGACACTGTTTATCAGTCCCTCATCGCCACACGTCCGTGTTCAGCTACCAGCCTGGAAGTCGTGAGTTTGAACCAAATTAGGGTTTTGTGAGAGCCGCATAGCTGATGATTCCCAATAAGGATAAAACTTCTGTACAGTACTTCTAGGCCTTTCAGGATAGAGTCGCTTCACCTGCAAGAAGAAATCTCGGTTGATAATCGGACTGCATTAAAGTTAATCTCGAAGAGGTTACAATCCTAGAGTGCTCTATCTGAGGAGACTGTCTTATAAAAACACTCCTAGCTAGTCTCCGTTGTTGACCTCTAGTTGTAGTTTACCTTGCTGTCTGCTCCAAAAGGAGACTACAAGTGTTATGGGAAACTGCCATACCCCTGGAAAATTGAAAAACCAAGTTGTTTTTAGTGTTAGTACATCTGGGGCAGTCACTAAATACTATGTAGGTTTTCCCATATCCAATTAAAAATCATGGATTCAGCCTCTAGATTCCGGTACAGTACAGTCCAATCAAGCTAGACAGAGCCTAGAGTGGCCTAAACCAGGATGATGCATCAGCATCATCGTTTGCCAAGCATCTAAGCTAATTCATGGTCTGGTGCCCTTGATGGCCGATGTCCAACGGAATATCAAATTAGGTCAGCTTATCTAAACTACCGCATTCTTCCTTCCTGGGACGGCACCCAAGCTTTTCCAAAACATGCGAATCGTCTGTAGTCTGGAATTGTGCATGATCAGCTAGGCTTATAGTATATACACACATCCTCGAGATTACGGTCGCCCCTTGCGAGAAAGGTAATTTTTGAAAGTAACATTTGACAGTCTTGGAAGGAATCAACTCCCAAAACAGACTTACATTGTGTAGTCCCTCTAAGTTGCGTCTCCACAGAAAAGTAGGCGTCCAAGGTGAACCGACGTCAGCTACCAGACGGTGAGTTAGCAAACGTATATGCATGTTTCGTGGCAGAGGAAATTTGAGGAGATGCAGAGGAGCTACCTGACACCTTACTCTTGCACATTACTACTGGTATGGTACAGAAATGCACAAGCAATTTATAAATTAGGATTCCAGTATCCAAAGATACTGAGAAATCCAATATCATGGATATGTTGGTTTTAGAAAAGGACACTGTCAATTGCTTGATAGTGAATTTCCTTTGGCGACACCTGGACACTGCTGATTGAGTGCGTTTTGCCTGATAGTACGTCATTCTTCAGATCACTGCCTAACACTAACACTAAGTAAACTATTTTTTATGCTTCAGTGTTTTCAGCACTTTTCGTAATTGGTGCGTTTTGTCCGCCAAAAAGAGAACATCATCGCTCACTCGTTGGGTGTCGCCCACCCGGTCGTGCAAGATTCGCTCGCTTGTTACTTGCCCGGGCTTCACTTGCCCGTGCAGTGTTCGCTTGCCGGAGCGTCCCTCACTTATCGTGAACACCATATCACCAACATCATACCCAACCTGACCAGTGCCACTCCATTGTGTGATTTGCTCACTGCTACAGCTCGGTGGATGTGCGTGCATGTGCATCTAGGTAACAGGGGCAACAAAGGCCTGACGATAAGAAAAAAACAAGGGTGCCAAAAACGCACCGAAAAGGGCATGTGGTGAACAAAGTACAGTGGTCGCCCCCTAGTGAATATCACTCGAAGGCCTCAATTGGGTAGACCAGTGATCTTGCGGAAAAAACAGCCATCTCAACTGGGATTCGCGACACTATAGACTGTTGACGATGGCACCGAAACCCATCCCATAATAAAAGCCTGCTTTCATCTTGCTTCACTGACGGTTGGTAAAAAATCGTGAAGCTATTATCGAGTCAGGTAAATTCACGAAAATAGGAAAATCGGTACCTGAACTTGTTGGATTGCTTTGTGGTGCCCATTCATAGAGAGACATTTGTTAGTATTTTCTTACCACGGCACCTCTAAACTTCTAACACCTACCATGACCACATAGATGGCATTTTTGCATTCCTTCATTCTGACTCATAGAGGACACCAAACCAGTTTTGGGTTAATGAACTTTTCCACCCTCGTACACTTGCTGTTTTGTATTACATAAGGCAGTCTAAATCGAGTGGAGACCACGATTACACATTAGATGCTTCATCAGACTCAAGAGAAGGAACAGGACTTGGCTTTTGTAGACATGATACCTGATGTAAAAAAGGTCGTAGCTGGATGCATTTATTAGTGTAATACTAATAGATGGCATTATAAGGCCAAGCTCGCCATTCCATTGGGCTTTGACGCCGTAGAGATCTATGGTCCACCCAGCACTAACGTGTGCATTATCGCCCTGCCAAAGGTGAAGAAACCTCACATATATGGAGCGGTATTGCCATTTTTAAAGGCCGATACTTTGGACCATTTTTCTTCAACGGAGGAAATATCTCTTGGAATGTATTCTGAAATCCTTAGGGGGTGATAACACCTAACCGTAAGTCATATTGGGATAGAAGGACAAAATCCCCCCAACGCAACATAAGAGGACAATGAACCATTAGGCGATGTGTGAATCGCACCAACACTTTTGCCTGATGCCATATCCAATCAAGTATACCGTAGATGCTTGCATGTATTTGCTACTTTTTATCTCATCAGCTAAGGTTTTGTATTTTAACACTCGGGTCCTTGGTTGTGAATGTATTTTCTTCCCATCCCTGATAATTTTGGCGTCACCCATCAACATCAGACACGTTGAGTGAAATGTATTCACTAGAGACATGTACACATCTGCAGGCGACCAAATACTGATCTTGTAGGGCAGAATGCATATGGTCATGTTGATATCTTCCTCGACCTTTTTTCGGTGAAAAATTCGGTCCCGCTGTAATGCTAAATGTACCAAAGAGGCAAAATATAGGTTTAGGAATAATTAACGGAGTACATCTTCCTATTTTCCCTCGTATTTTAAGTCAGACACTAAAAGAAACATTACAGATGAAAATCAGTCACAATATATAATCATCAGCTGCTGTCCACCAAGTAACTAAAAATGTGAATGAGTGCCTGGAAAGTGTCAATAGATGGACTATCATTTGATGGAGTACTGAGAACAAACAGAAAATTATCCCAGAGCTGCTATTACACACGGAAACAAGTCCTTCTAAAACGTGGGTCGCCTGGGGGAAACTACTCACAAGGTTGCTGAAAACGCTCCAACAATACCTCTCCAACTCTTCAACAGTAGATTCAGCTAAGATGAATCCTCCCCCGAAAAGCCAATTCTTGTGCAGACGAATGTATTTCACAAATCTGGACCACTTTCTTGGGGTGAAATGCATTATCGTTATTCCTAATTATTATTATTTTATTCATGCTTATTCTGTGATTTTATGGAAGCACAGCTGGTGACGTGAGGACCGATTTTCTTTAACCAGACCGCCAAAAGTTCATTGTCAAGGATAGCCACTGTAGGCAGGCATGACCACACACTGGTTTTATTAAAGTCCACCACTTTAATAATCGTTCAAAAATAAATGATAAACGCCTGGTTGGAGCACGTGACCTACAATGAACCAGTTCTCTTGTGGAATGTCTCTTGGATAACCCGTACAAACACAAACTAATCACTTGTGTGAATCTCAGCACAACCGGAAAAATATATTTCAGCTGATCTATTTCCGTTCATTCGTCTTTTTTCATGAGGTGTTTTTTAGGTGTTTTTTAGGTGTTTTTTAGGGTAGCACAAACATAACCGAAAAACGACAACCTGTTTTTTAATTGACGGGGAATATCCGTGAAGCAAAGGTCGTCTTCATTTTTATTGGTAGTCCTGTATGCGTTCTCGTGTGTGAAGTACAAGCTACTTGTCTCATTGTCACTCAGAAGCAATTTAACCATATTTTCAGTTGAATGCTCAAGAGCGGCTTTCAAACGTTGTGAAGGTAAGTGCAATATCCCATTTCATCTAACTGTATGATTTGCATCCATTGAAACCTCGAATTACGGTCACATATTTATGGTGCTCTTTAGTTGGGAGGTTGTTCCTTACTAAGAGGGCACCCACGCGTCAACTCAAATTCAGTGTTCCTAACAGGTTCCTACACGATTCTCGATAGCTTATGGAGCGACGGATTGTCAACCTGATACTCCTAAATTGACAGTAAAATCCAGAGAACCACAACTTTTCTGTGCAACTATATCACAGATCCTACTGGAAATGAGTGTACCACTTCCAGAGTTCACTTGGAAAATATCTGACGAAAAAATACGCCTGAGGAACACAGACGTTGAGTTATATTTTCAAACAGGAAAAGTGCCTAAATGAAGGAATAACAAACAAGGCCGAATTTCAGTGAGATCGAAAAGTGGCTTATTTATTTTTGTGCATGGGTTGCCAACCGGAAACAGCTCCTCTCAAAAGAGGGAGCAGAGGGCTTACCTGGTCAGAAAATCTCATCACTCGTTTGAAAATTCATCTTCCTGTACAACTAAGTAAGGTTACATACAATCAACTGACTTAGTCACTTAAACTTTATGTGAGTACGGCCTCAAATGGAAATTCTTCCACGAAATAATAAAACACATAGTAATCGATACATGCAGAAGGTAGAAAAAAGTAGACACCGAAATAATAGTGCGAGTAGCTGAACGTGTGTACGGACATGTGCAGCTCACCAGAATTATCAAGCGCATAGACTGAACAGTTCGACTGTACGGCGAGGTTTTATCAAGTTTGGCTATCGTTCCCGGAACTGTGTAATTTGAGTGTCCCTCAAACCTAAGACCCTAGAAACTGACATCATGAAAAATTGGGAACGTCAGTTGGACCCGGTCAAACGGATCACTTCTGAGTGGCCCATTAGGTTAATCCGACCAAATTCCTAGTTACATGTGACAGCTGAAAGGTGTTTGAATCAAATCACTTACTTTTAGAAAAAAACTGCTTTTAATTACAATTTAGAGCAGTTTATCCCTAACTGAGCACCTCTAAAGCATGATTTTTCTCACTATGGCTCAAAATGTTTTTTTCGCGGTTTCATTAATTGGAGCAGGTATTGTGCGACCGTTTCCGTAGCATTGGAATCGGTCAGTTGCTATTTCTCATCTGCCGTCTCATTTTTGTTTGAGCTTTTTGATTGGTCATCCTCGGATGTCTCAGCCAGGTTAATAACATCATTCACGATAATGTGGTAAAAGTAAACTCCCTGATATGCCAAAGTTGGCATATAGATCCGTTATCATATTCTCTACCGACTAGAAGCTTGGATTTTATTCTATAGTCCTGTACAGCGATAAACAAGCTTGGATTGTTGGCATCTCAGTATTTCTGCACATTTGGTTTAAGTACAATCCGTACATGCCATTTTCGATCACGTTGTTCCAACCTTGTTTCCGTACATCCTGAAGACCGCGCACCATCTGGATTGCGAAAGGTTTACTCCTGTCGCAAATAAGTGTACAAATGCATATGGTGTGGACGGCACGGCACTCCGTACACATCATGTGTTGTTTAGCGCAGGCAAGTATGGAGCCAGATGGCTGAGTATACGCCCAGAATGCCGTACATCTGCGGATATCTGTTCCAGCTCATTGTGACAAGATAGCGTCACAAACAACAATCACCACCAGTCGCTGTCTTTCACTGAGGCTACTCAGCAGCTCATGAAACCAATGTTAGCGTCGATCTTGTTGTAAGACCGCGGCTCATGATGCATCGTATTAACTCCCTCGGTAAGACAGTACTAATAACATTACCACAACCGACCGGGTACTGACTCTGCCAGAGCCCTTTCACGAGGGCTCAAAATAAAGATGAGGCTTTAGGGCGAAAGATTGCCTAATTTCGTCAATCCAGATGGACAGTTTGTCTTCCCAGTCATTCGCCAGCATGCACTGAAAAAAAAAATACTTTTCTCCCGTTTTGTTTACTTCCAAACTGATCATCTACGAAGTCGAATACAGCTTCCTGAATGTAATCATCCGGCCATCCGAATAGTTGCCTTCGTGGTTAACACAGTCACTTCATGACATTTCCGCTGATCCAGTCAGGTGACCGGCCTCTGCTAGGCCGTCTAGTTAATAAACACAGTAACTTTCACGAAATATCCTGTCCACTGCCGAAATCCCATTGGTCAGATGTGAGTACAAACATACACGCCATGGGCAGTAGCGATTGTTTTCCAGTCCTGTCAGCTACGAGCTAAATCGCTTCAGCAGAGTGCAGTTTTCGTGAAGTGCCGCGTGTAGTCTATTCTGTCTTATCGAACTGCGTATGACAAGTCAGTGTGTGTGAGATCTACACAACCGACTACGGGTGACTTGTATGTGATTTGAGCATAGCAATGAGTGACCACCTACTCGCAGGGGGCACAGTTACTGGTCTCGATTTCCGTGTGGTGGTTGTTACCGTACGAAGACCAGGGTATTCACTTCGAAAAGTACATACAGCTTAGCAGCTCTCCAGCGGATTGGACGCAGTCATGGCCTTCGTTGTCACAAGTCAGTCTTCTTGACCTCACTGAAACAAAAATAGACGGCGCACGGATGCTAACCGGATCAGCATCGAACTCCGGGCGCATGAACATACATACATACATACATACATATTCGTACTCGACTGGCACTAAGAGCTAAGTTTTGGAACCACACAGAAAGAATTCCCTGGTAAGAACCACTTACAGTGACTTTCCAACAAAGGTTTTAGCTGTGTATTTCACTCGTTTGATTGTACTAGCGTTCACGCACATGCAACACGTTGGATGAAGAAGAATCTCGGAAGACTTTCAACATATTGTGTGAGTGAAATGCCCAAATTCATGCACTCACAATAGCAGTTCCAAAATAGGATAGGTTATCTCGTGAAGTACTTCCCACACGGGCATACTTGGATCATCCGTTCGAGAACCGCTGGATCGGAGACTGTACCTGGGTCATCCCGGTCGCTTGATTGGAATTGGACCTATCTGATCGTACTCGAGTGACGATTGTGATAAGCTCTTGTTTTCGGCCAACCAGCGACTAAGGTTCACACCAGCTAACCTGAAATCGACGAGTAGATTTACCTATGCATGGAATTTTTAGTAGAAGACGCGTGCGCCCCTGGGTGCCTGCGTGCGAGTGTCTTGCAACACCATCCACTGGGTGTCCCAACAACTGACTCGGATTCTGAAATGGGTGCACGGTGTTGCACGCGAGCAAGAAGCTTCCATCTATCGAGACATCTTAATTTCACATTGACAGTCGATAAGAACTCCACCGGGGGGCACTAAAAATGGCTCTGATACTCGTTGAAACTGCTACTTGGAAACTTTTAAATAATCCCAGGACGGCTTGATATGAATTCGTGTGATCTCACTGTAAAACGGATATACGAAAACTTAGGCAACCATCATCAAGTAAACTCCAGTTTACTCATAATCATTTACTGAATACATATAACCTTAGTTATATAAATTAGTAGGGTATGCTCAGTTATGAAGCTCGAGAATGGGTGTTGGTATTAAGTAATACGAATAAACTTACTTTTCGGATGTCCCGACTCGCAGTAGCTGAAACGAAATAAACTGTATTACCAGACAGTGTTTGGTTTTCCTGACTTCAGAAAACTTGTTCCCAGAGAAAAGCATCATGGCTTAAATTGCCAAAATTATTTGAAACCTTCGGGGAAATTTTTGCCTACCCTTCCATTTGCGGAACTGATCCTTTTATTGTAGAAGGTCCTAGTCAGGGCAGAACAGATTGGGAAACCAAATTGGGGACGTCACTTCACCTGCGGCCAAGAGGTGGAGAGGCCTAAGTGCATGATTTGCAGTGAAATTTTGTCAAACCTTCCCATGAGACCAAAAACCACGAATTGTTCTTCCTTCTGAACAAATTACTGTTTTGTGGGTAACTTGCGACCACTGAACCTTTCATCTGAGAGGCTATCCACACGTGACCACGTGATGCGAGTACGATGATTGGAGGATGGGTGGAACTATATCTTGTATAGGTGCGAGTTAATCACAATGCTTATCAGCAGCTTGCAACCACGCGGCTGAGTGTTCAAACACTAATCGGGAGGTCGTGGGTTCCAAATTCCCTCCTGGATTTCCATGAGCTGATTCCCAATAAGGACGAAACAGCTGTACAGTACCTTTTGGTTTTTCAGTATAGACTGATCTCACCTACAGGAGAGAGTCTCGATCAAATCCCCTCGTAATGTCAGCAGATACCATATCGTCAAATACTCTCGAAAAATTGGTTTTTCCCGATTCCCAGAAAGATTTGGAGGATAGGTTTCTTTGAACTTGTACATCTGCAGCACCAGTTACGCCAATGTTAAAATTCGACTTCCAACAATGCCATCCCTAGAAGCAGGGGCCACTCATCAAATAAGGTATCTAGAAGCCCTCTGTTCTGATTAGCCTGCGATTGCGTTTGGGAACCCGTTCTCAGGGCAAGAGCGTGAAACATACGGGTTCTCAGACAGCTGTGCAAGGACATGAATGCAAAGTACCGCTTACCACTAAATCATAATGTGGCTTTTAAAATGCGGCATGCAGTGATGTCGTCCAGCGACCGTAGGACCTTGAGGTGAGTTGTTAGGAAATAGGAAATTAGCTCGGTTGGTGGAACACCTGTCAATGATTCGACTCGATCATTACGTCGGTCCTCTCGCTCATGTTACGTACAATTAGGCCTTTCATTTCAAAAGCTATAACACATCACTACCTGCGTTCTGACGGTCTACAAAAAGCCTTTTCAAGAAAGCTGCAACCTCCAGAGGTCAGTCGCCTTCGGGATATTAAAAATGGATCTGGCAGTGTTTGACAGCATTAAAAACACACTCATCTAGATGTTCGGACCGCTTATGGGCTTTTTAACCGATTAAGTGGTTCGTAAAGTAACAACCGGTTGAGAAACTGGTGAATGCAGTTGTTCCGACCGACAACAACGGTCCAAACACAATGTGGCATAAAGAAACAGGGTCAAGTAGGAACATATTCAACGTGGACAAGAAGCCAAATCCACACGTAAAGAAGCAGACAGGCTATGATGGGTGCATGCATTTGCAGGGCTTACTAACATCTCCAAAATAAGTAGAAACATGATTTAGTCTCAAATCCACTCATTCGTTTGTCAGAAAAAATTCTGAAGAATGCTGACATGTATACTCGGGACCGCGAAATGATTCACTAGCAATATACATATCTAAAGCAAAATCGAACATTGGATTCGTTGCTCTGATCGGCGCTCTTATCTAACAGTATTAGAAAGAGCTACATGAACATGATTCCCATTTGTTCCGGCGTATCCACGAAATCTGTTTTTTTAACTCTATTTCAAATCAAACCAAAGCAAAGAAGCAGGTCTGGATTTTGAAATGATCTTCATTGTGTTTTTTCCGGTACTCCCACACGAATCGAACAACTGGCGAAAAGAAAGTAACAACAAATTTCACACTGGAAATAACTGTTCTCCATTCGGTCTCAAGTTTGTGCGCGTTTAGCGTGTGACATTTTGTATTCCAGTTAATTATCTTATCTCTCCCCGTTTGTTGAGTATCTTTAGGATTGCCAACCAAGCAGGTCGTCCAGAAAGTTTGAGAAGAAGGAATTGTGAGAGATTTTATCGGTATCATTAATGTACGTTGTAGGTTGTAGGTATAAGATCGTGAACTAGCATTTCCAAGATCCCGCCTAGATGTCTTCGAATCGGCTGTCGGTCCAAGTTTCGTAATCTCTATAAATTCTGTATCCAAAATGAAGAAAACGGGGAAGAACTTTAATTTCAAGACTTCTCACTCTTCTGGGGAGAGAATGACGCTTCATTACGTGCTCTTGTAGAAACAGCTGGAAACCACTCTTCTGGTGCAGCTTCCTTGCCCTTAGACTATGACAACCGGTTTTCGAGACCATTTCAAGCCCGGAAAGCGGCCTACTCGACTCTCAGGCATAGTAAGGCCATCGGTCATCGAGCTGGTCTCAAAACATCATTCGGGGTCTTGCTCCACAAACCTAATACGAAGCTGTCAGCGTTCGACGACCCAGTGATGATCAGTAACCGTGAGTCAAGCCTACGCGCACAGAAGACTTTGATGTGGCTTGCCTTGAGGGTAGGAAAATCGTTCCAATCGGTTTAGATATTCATTGAATACGTTCGTTGTTTTATTCCTGTCCAATTTTGAAAAAACTTGATCAATTTTACTCTACAGTTAACGAGATGAAGACAAAAGATTAACATTCTAACATCCTTGTTATGTATGTTCCAATTGAAATCGGTGCAATTATTCGAGTGGCCAGTCTACAACATGCACGCTAAGCTCACCGTGTTCTCGACCTTGTGTTCTGTCAATCCATACGTTCCTCTTATTGAATTTTGACCGGCTCCAGAAACGACTATTTTGTGTTGTTAGCTAATACGTGCAAATGCATTTTCTGCTGAACACTGCTTTTATGCTATCAATGAGGATTTCCTACTTCTACCATCGATACCAAAGCCACAAATCCAAGCTCAGGTACTCTTTAACGTTGCACAGAGTAGAAGTGACTCTGTTCGTTAAAGAAACCTGGTTTGAAGATCATATTCCTGAAGGCAACAGTTAGGTCATTCACCTGCCTATCTACGGAGGAAATTATGGAACCGTGTGGGCAGACGCGTAAAACTACCCCAGGGGACCTCTCTTTTCTATTCCCTAAATTGGCGCAGCTCCAGTTCCTCAAATATTCGCAACAAGATATGCACTTTAACTCTAGTGTATACAATTTATGATCTTTGTTCCGTACGAACCTGGGCAGTTGGGGGTTTGGGCTGCCTCTCCGGAACGGATCGCTGTGACCGTTCTCCGTAAGTTATTATTGTTTGGAAGGACTTCTGCATAGTTCTTCCGGTGTATCTGCAGCAAGGCTGTATTTCTAGATGTAAAGAGATTTTTTAAGACTTCCACTGATTTCCAGATTAATTTAAAATGATACTGCAGAAGAAACTGATTAACTTACTCTGACTGATTACTCACGCTTTTAGCTCTCTGCCTACGTTCGAAAGATCCTTTCTGCAAACGTGAGTTGTGTATTTCCTCCCGGGAGACTTGTTTATTCCTGCAAAAAATCGACCCAATAAATGCTACATATGACACTGCTTTTTCGGGCAACCGTATAGAAAAGTATTCATTCTACCAAAGTGCTTAAAGATTTTTCGTTTTCAAGAATACACAATCTCACTTGACCAATCTCACTTGCTTAATATGAGACAAATTCTCCAAAGTACATAGATACTCACCTCTTAAAAGGGAGCATCTCCGTTGGGGATAATATTTTGATGGCACTGATTTTCTCATTGATATCTTCCTCAAGAAGTTAAACCCCACAATCAAAAATCCCTAACTGCCTGTTCGTCATCTGGCACACTTACTTTCCAACTGGAGAAACACTTCATTGCAACTTCACTGGAGATGAATGGGCTAATCTGCTATCATGTCAAAAGGCAGATGTCGCGGGCACCACTGATACACTATCCTACCATACTAGTGACCAATCCTTACTTGGGCCTGTCCTAACACGTAAGGAAATGTGCATTGTAGTATCGGTCGAAATATATCACAATTACCGTACAAACTGTGGATAACAAGACTGATTGGTGGGATGAGTCTTGAGACGATTACGCGAAATTCGTAAATGACAGGTTTTTTGTTGTAATACGGTGCTTGTACTCATTTTCGAATCCGGCAGTAACAAGGAAAGAAGGATGTTTAGAACTGGTCATTGTTGTTTAGCATCAGACGTAGCAGTCGTGGCCCATATCATTTATGGATAGTCTGTTAATCCGTTTGTCTCTTGTTTTGCGTGAAAGACACCAGTGATTAAACACTACAAGTTTGCGAAATTTGACAAGTCGAAGGGGTTAGGCTTCACATACGTGTAGTACTGCCCGATGGACCATCGTCATATAAACACCAATTCCTTTGCTGAGTTTTTCTTGGGACGCTCCAACGGCATAACGATTCTTTTGGCGTCACCTCTGATGTACGACCTTCTTGTTTTGTGGCTTGTTAATGGTTTTTCGATCACAGCTAACCTTGCGGGTTGACCCTGAGTGTCGACCACCATTCAGATCACAGTTTGAGAATCAATGCATATTGGCGTACCCAGAAAGAGCCTTAAATTACGCTTCATTGATTCGGTCCAGTCGGACATACTCATAATTCGGAAGCCATGTTTCATGATAATATTAGATTTGTTTATCCCCAGCCGGACGATCGCATCAGACAGGTGGATATCACAATGTATTTTGCTAGAGAGGGGGACAATGTTTATGCTCACTATACAAACCGACTCCCTGACTCTAAGCTTCGCGTTAAGTATGTCCTCGCTTACTCGGCCTTGCCTTGACTCAGCTGATCCATTGGGCACTTAAACCACGATTGTGTACCTCGACGTTTTTTAATAGAGAAAAGAATTAACGAAACTGGATCAACTGGGGTTTAGGCAACCCTGTTCACTTCTCAGCTGGCGAAGCAGGGCGAGACTATATTACTATCGCCATCACTGATGAATACAATAAAACAACCACAGAGTGCTTTGATCTTTGCCTCTTAAACTTCAGGTTCGGACGTATACTGCGTCGAATTATGGGGAACAGAATTCCTCGGTTCGGAAACAACGGCAACGGCAATGTGTGTGAAATTGTTTTGCCGCTCTGACGATCACCTCTTGCTGTGAATCTATATTATCAAAGGAGTGCAGCAGAGGAAAAAAACACAATAAAAAGGAACATAGTGAATAGATTACGGCGATAGGTTTACGTATCATTTGTATTCCGAACGATATGCATGAAGGAACTTCAGTTCAAACACACCTAGCACACCTGAAGCTCGAGATGGCTCACTACTTAAGGTATAACTTAATGGCCTTATGGCCGTGGTTCGTATTCAACCTCTACATCTGCCTGCTCCTGTCCGATTTTGGGCAACCTGCTAGCATCTCAGTCCTCGTGCTTCCTTGAGGGTGCATGGCAGCCATGCACCGAAACAGTTGAGCGACTATTATTTCGACCAGCACCATTGCAGCAAGCCGATATCAGGACGATTAGACCTCGGACAACAGCCTCCCGAAACCTTCCCGGACATTTACCGATAGAGACGTTTTTGACCAGCCATTTTTGAACACACTTCTGATGCAAACGGCCAGCCATAATTGAATTAGTAAACTTCAAAGTATATGGGAAATGCAAAACAGAAATAATATTCAACAGCAGGTTTGCGAATGAAATGTTCATAGTTTATGATGAAAAAGCTTACGAATTTAGAGAGAAAGGAGACCAATTTCAAGTGGCCCTTTTATTAGTTGTATGATGAGTACACGTTCAACCATATAAACTGAATGGATAGCAATAAAACAAACAACTACGGAATGCATCGAAAGTTAGTACGGTCAGCTCAAACTATAAGAGAATGGTTTTTCTAACTGAGTAATGACACCAATCAAATACTTACTGGTTAGTGAATTGTTTGCTCTTGTTACGACAAATGTCAAAGGGCAGTTGTTTCGGGGGCAATAATCCTATAGCCCAGCAAAACTTGGGAATGGGTCACGTAAATTATAGGCCACAAATGCGCTGTGTAAGTAACATTACTGCATATCTGCTGACCGAATTACCTGCTTTTTATCCCCAGCATCTTCGTAAGATTTGTGCCGATTTTTTCATCAAAGGTAACGTGTTAACATCTCGTTGGACGCCGCCATTAAACCACGCTTACATGTAGAGACCACCTCAGAGGAATAATCAAAAATGGCCTATCTTACGAGGTGGTAGTTTGTGGAGGGAATGTTACTACTCAGGTGTACTTCTAGTAACCAACTGAGAGTGATCTCTCCTGGGAGCAGTCCATTTTTGGACTAATTCATCTACACGGAGACGATTGTATGTGTCAGAAACCTGGGAATATTATCAAAGATGGAGGCGCAGTTTTTCCTACAGCCATGATCCGAATTTCACTTGGTGTCAGCATCAAGGTCAGTATGGCGTTTTTCATTTAGTTCCAGATTCTTGCATTCCTTTTTTAACACTTTCTCATTAACCTTAAAACGGTCGTGATTTTGAGACAGTATGCGAGGCTGTGTGTTCCCGTGTTGTGACTTGGCCTCGCGACCGCTATTCCCACGCCGCTTCAAGCAGTCCGCATTCATCATGTCTTTGTATGGCGTTAAACTGGCACTAGGCTGCTCAACTCTAACGGATTGTGATAGTACTTCACATGATTTTGATAGAAAGTCATAAACTTATTACTTTTAATTCTAACCAACAGTTAATTTTAACCAGTATGTAATATCAAACTCAACATTATCACGCTGCGCGACATTTTCCTCATTACGAAACCCGGATGTCTTTCATCTGTAGACGAATGCGAGGCAAAGTTTTTAACAGTTGGTAAGTTGCCTAACAAGATTCTCTTTTTCTCCACAACTAAGGCAGTGAAACTATTTTTAAAATATTTTTGGAACGCTAGTAGAGTACTCGCACCTTCAGGGCTGGACGAATTCGGGCTCGTCTTGGAGGCGCTCTCTCTTGAAGTATTTGCTTCCATAGTCTTGTGGGGCATCAAATTACGAGTTAAAGACCAAGTAAGGTCTATTCTTTCAATTTGCTGAAAACAAAACTGAATGTTTCCGCTGTTTGTGAAGGATAAAAAGCGAACTTTCTGGCCTCTGTGACATCAATTATGGTTGAATCCGACTGACGGTGAAGGAATTTGGTAATGACATATTCGAGGAATTAAACACTAAAGCACGGGACACTTTCAGCATAAGTATTTAATTGGTTTGTTTTTGGTTTGACGAGAAACTGCTCTTGGTGGTTCACTTTTGCGGAATTCATCAATTCTCGCATTCTTTCACCCAAACTTCACCGCCACGTCACACAGGTTGTTTAGAAGTTCACTCTAGCTAGACGTAACGAAACGCATGCTTTCTTCAAAGTTCACGTCCCACTAATCTAGGCAATCGAGCCTATCTCTCTTGAGAGTGTCACTTTTCCTGAGGCCTCCAAAAACGCCGCACTTTTTTGGGCACTCTCATGTAGCGCGAGCAGGAATAGAATTTCAAGTCTGTTTGGGCACAAACGTGAAGTTATGTAGTTCCGTTTGGTCGCTTTGAACCATGGACTATCGGAGGTACGGTGGTTCAGCAACCGAAGTAATCATACGGACACTGCATATATTTTTGCTTGTGCTGATGCTCGCTGAAATGTGTTTTCTGTAAGGCAACTCCACAGGCTGAATAAATGCCGTGATTAGGTGTGGCACTTTAACAGTAACCCAAAATATCTCTTGCATTTGTTCATTGGCACCGATTGTCATCCAAACTGCCGTTACTCAGGAGGATGACCGTTTGATATAATTTCTCCCTAACAAAAAAGTAACTTTCCTGGTTTTTGTTATGCTGTAAGATACCTAGGGAAAAATTCTCCCTTTCAAACTTTCGCCACTATACGATAGAGGTAACATCTTTACACTGCTAAACCACTTCATCGATTTGCATGAACCTAGCGATGTACTTTGTCGCCGAATGAGTGTATGGAAGAAATCTTTCATCCAACACGCGAAGACGCAGAAAAATTCCATACTTCCACGGTCGTCGTGGTCACATATGCATGCGGCAGTAAGCATGGGTTAGGAAACTCTGCAGCGCAATTACTAAATCTTGCCTACCTCTAGAGTCGGCAAATCAGGTTCTCCATAGGAAATAGATACGGTGAGGCAGCGAACTGACAGAAACCAGCCAAACCGAACAATTTATCAATGTTTCTGAAGCTGTTTACTAGACACCATGGGTGCTTTTGCTATTTTGCTACAAAGCGTTTCAGAAGTTAGGAGTGAATATGAAGACCTAATCTGGGATTTCCCATGAAACTGCATAAAATCTTTTGAATCGGTCATTGTGCATTCTCAGAAAAGTTGGCCGTAGTCAGACCTTTCACACACTTAAGAGAACAGTTTGGACTTGTTTGAAAAACCGTGACAGAATTCTGAATAAGAGCTCGGTTGAATGTTAGCCACAAAATTGGTGCTGGCGATACCTTTGGGTTTTCCAGTGATCCGTCACACATATCCACGACGGAATGTACAATAATGATTTAACCAGCAGCACACAGACTACCACGCTCAGAAATTCCCTTTTGAAAGTGAAGATCCCCAGATCCCCTTAAAACACACCAGATACGCACGGTTGTGGATTTTAACAGTCCTTCAGAATATCTGTAAAACCTACATATTTCTTTTATAAGAAGAACACGTTACGGGGAGTTCCGTATAAACACTGACCTGTATTAATCTCTCAGCGTGTACCTGTTTGCTACAAACACAAGTAAAATTAAGCGACTTTTGAGATGGTCCACTTACCGATCCGCAGACCATGGTCATGGTTTGGCAGGTCTGTCCCTGCAAATGACTACTTTCGGATGTCTGTCAAGCTCCTGTGCCTTTACGCGTCCCCCTTCTGCAAGGTCCAGCGTCCCCCTTCTGGTGATTTCTTGCTTTCGCTCCAAAAGTGTTGCAGTAAACAGCAGAAGTAATCAAAATAAAGTGACCTGTAACTGACTTGGTTTTATCTGCGACCAGTAGATGACATATATGATGCTTGGTTGAAAAGTAAGCGTGCTACTTTGCTGAACTTTGCTTGGCTGCACGCTGGTACCTATTTGGTCCCCTCAGTCTACCAAAAGCTACCACCGTGTTGGTTGAAAGGACCCCAAACCTTATCTTGTGGAACAGTGGTGCAACTTAACACCACTGTAACTGCCAACAACTTATTTCCCTTGTAAACCATATCTACCACCTGCGGTGTCCTCCTGATCCAGTAATTCTAGTCAGAGATGAATCTTTCGTTACCTCCATGGCCTACTATTGCCGCTCAGATAAGCTGAAATTGCTTGTATAAGAAGTCTTAGTAAGCACCGATCCCATGTCGGCCACTTCCATCTCCCCCACGGTCCCACGTCGTGATGGCAAGACTCCCTCTTGTAACCGTGTCAAGTGCAGATGAAAAAAACCTGGCCTTACTGTCGATATTAAAATGACTGATACAAGATTTACGGCACGCTACTGATGGATATCTTAGTTGTAAGTCTGATTATACCTTCTCACCACAAATTACGGACTATTGAATACCTATATTTCAGAGGTCTTGTTCCAGTAAACTACAAACTTACTCTCATGCAGACCTCCTTTACATGTGCCCATCAAATATGTTCCTGAAAACACCAAAGGGTGTCTGAGACAAAGCATGTAGTTCTTGTATAGCTCCTTTGGCTGAATGCTTCAGTTGCCAAGTTTTTCATACAATCATAACGTATCTGCAACTCAGATTCCTTTCTGACAGTTTGTTGTCAGTCAGAAGGGTTCATTTTAGAGTGGACCGAGGCTGTATTTGTCAGGCGGCCTGAAACTCAACTGTGTCCAGAAGTATATGATGTTTCCTCAAACTCGACCGTGGTAGAGTTGGCGTCAGAATGAAAAGACTGCTACCACACCTATCCCCCCATCCCAACTCCCCTCTTGGAATGCCCGTACCAGCGTTTGTCATATACAACTGCTCTCGTTCATAACTTAAAGTAGAACTTCAAGTAGAACATAAGGTTGACGGAAACTCGGGGACTGCGCCTACCTGATGAGCCCCAAGAAGGGCGAAACCGGTCGTGGATTGTAGAGGAATTTTCAGCAACCTTATGAGTAGTGCATTACTTATATACTTGAAGTAAATATGTTACGTTGACTCTTACCTTCATCCCTAATCTCGTGTTTGTACATATCTGTAGTAGTTTCCAGTAGTGGCGTTCTACATGCGCGTTTTGTTTTATGCTGTCATGAGAATAGGTGGCTGAACGGGAAATGAAACGCGCGCAGATAATTCTGTCAGAATTGCACTTGTTTCAAATGTGTAAACGGGGAGCAATGTTTTCACTTTTTCATTTTCTTGCGGTGTTTACATCGCCATCACGGTTTTAGAAATACAAATTTTAAACGTTCTAGCTTCCGAATTCCGAGACCCTTTCGATACTGACCATATATGACCATGAACGAGACTGAAGCGACAGACACCAACAAGAAAATCGATCACATATCTAACGAATACCCACCATCGGACCCATTTCGGGGCCAGTCTTGTGATTCTGCATTGCGTTCCTACAGGCAATTCAGGATGTCGGAATTTCTAAAAACAGTATGAAGAAAGAACATCAATAACTTGGACACTCGTTAGTTTGTTGGGAATTTTCAGATTTACTTATATTATTATTATCCTCGGTTTCGTGAACTATGAACTTGAGGTGCCATTGTAGTCGAATAAACACATGAATTACCGTGGCACCGGCATGATTAGTTTAAACAGCTGGACTTCTGATATCAGGCATGCTGTGGTTACAGAGCAGAAAGTTGTGGAAAGTTGAATGTGGCAGCTGCTGGACATGTGCATTTAGTGGTCAACATTAAAAGCTATGTCTTCGTGTCCCCAAGTCGTCGCCTGGCATTCAGTAAATCAAAGAATTTGGGCTTAATCATCTTCCTTACGTCTCTGTTTGCACATTTTGAATAACTGCATATGTTTTGTGCCCAGTCGTTTTTCTCCGAAGATGACAGTGCATTACCGCTCGTTCACCCGTGCTTTGTTCACTCGCGTAATGCCTGTACGCCAGCATCTACCGTGAATATCGCAGGAAGTCAGATTGATCTTGCTCATGCTTATCAATACAGTCAGGTGAATATGAGGGCATATGTGCTTGTTTTATGCCACAACAAACTTCTTGTTAGGGTGATCAACGGCTGGGACAGTCCATTTATGTTACCTGCCCAGAACGGAGTACGTCCAAACATCCATTTCGTTCCTCCTCTTGGGTTGTTGATCAGGTGGTTGTTGATCTGTTCGCCGAGCTTGACAAATGGCTTGCAAATATTTCCTCATCTTTCGGGAGGAAATTGTCAGTGTATGGTTGGGTTTGATAAGTCGTGGTTTGAGTTCATCTAACGTGAACCACGTGACTGAAGGCTGAGTAAAGCTATGAATTGTGGGGAGGCTGAACACTATCTGCGGAATATTGTGCGGAGAAATGATAACGTAATTCGCCTCTTTTCAAACTACTACAAACTGGGAAGAAAGTGCGTTGACTGACAGTGTTTCTTTGGTTCTTTCAGAATCCCGCCAAACCTAGGATCGGCAATTATACGAGACTTCGTAAAATTAAAGTAAGTTTTTGGCACAACTTTCTGAGACTTGGGTTTTCTTAATAGGGACCAAGACGGATAGCACGTATAGCCTGGTCTTTCTAATTGCAATGAGATCTAAATCACATGTTGTTAGTAGACGCATATACATAACAGCTTATCGAGCTGGTTTGGTCGAATGCTGTGCGAAAAAAAGCTACGAAGTCCACCAACTAGTCTTATCTCCTCTTCCACGCAGTCGAGGACGGCGAACTTTTAAAAGCACGTCAGTTAAGGCATTTTTCCACTGAATCGAACATCAGTTGTGATTTATTGTGCATAGACCCCCTAAAACATAACTTTAAGTAGTGATAGAGGAGAGACGCAATCGTGGCCAGTTCATTGATTCACTCAATAAGTGACAATAAATGACAGTTATACTCCAAATACACTATGCAGTGCTGTCAACGATGTTGATTGTGATGAGTGAGGG
This sequence comes from Clonorchis sinensis, assembly GCA_003604175.2. NCBI lineage: Eukaryota > Metazoa > Platyhelminthes > Trematoda > Opisthorchiida > Opisthorchiidae > Clonorchis > Clonorchis sinensis. The sequence goes on from CM030369.1 coordinate 206,904,813, forward strand.
GAAGTTTTCTCTCTAGGTGCTAAACAACAGTTTTTCTGAGTACTCTGCTGGATAACACGTAATTCACCATTGTTGGTGACCAATGGAGACAAAATCTGCGCTTACGGAGAGACTGTAGTAAGCGACAAAAGTAATGCAACACATTTCACCTGTGTGGGTGCAGTTCAGAGAAAGCGGGAAGGTACAAAAAATATCTGAAACAGTTGCCGTTACATACAACCAGATAGTGAATAACTCTAGTATAAAAACATCTCTCATTTTGAAACTAGAGTTCAAGCGCATCCGACAAGTTTTCCGAGATACTCCGTTTTTGAAGCACGTTGAGGGGAGGGCGAGTTTTTCTATCACAGGAATCCGCATTTAAGACAAGTGTGGGTAAAGGTCACGTTATGTAGAATCATTAGCGGTAAAGAGTGATGTCACAAGATAGGAATAAGATTCACTTCTCTGAGTAGTAAACTTCATTTGGCCATAACAGACGGAGAAGTCATGGTCGATTCTTTCTCTCAGCGTGGATGGGACGGTGGAAACATTGTCGTCAAAGAAGCCTATCAACCTTCACTATTCACGGTACATTATTATTGCTCATGCTTATCAATACAGTCAGGTGAATATGAGGGCATATGTGCTTGTTTTATGCCACAACAAACTTCTTGTTAGGGTGATCAACGGCTGGGACAGTCCATTTATGTTACCTGCCCAGAACGGAGTACGTCCAAACATCCATTTCGTTCCTCCTCTTGGGTTGTTGATCAGGTGGTTGTTGATCTGTTCGCCGAGCTTGACAAATGGCTTGCAAATATTTCCTCATCTTTCGGGAGGAAATTATCAGTGTATGGTTGGGTCTGATAAGTCGTGGTTTGAGTTCATCTAACGTGAACCACGAGACTGAAGGCTGAGTAAAGCTATGAATTGTTGGGAGGCTGAACAATATCTGTGGAATATTGTGCGGAGAAATGATAACGTAATTCGCCTCTTTTCAAACTACTACAAACTGGGAAGAAAGTGCGTTGATTGACAGTGTTTCTTTGGTTCTTTCAGAATCCCGCCAAACCTAGGATCGGCAGTTATACGAGATTTCATAAAATTAAAGTAAGTTTTTGATACAACTTTGTGAGACGTGGGTTTTAGTAATAGGGACCAAGACGGATAGCACGTATAGCCTAGTCTTTCTAACTGCAATGAGATCTAAATCATATGTTGTTAGTAGACGCATCTACGTAACAGCTTATCGAGCTGGGTTGGTCGAGTGCTGTGCGGAAAAACGTTACGAAGTCCACCAACTAGTCTTACTTTTCTCCTCTTCCACGCAGTCGAGGACGACGAACTTTTAAAAGCACATCAGTTAAGGCATTTTCCCACTGAATCGAACATCAGCTGAAATTTCTTGTGCACAAACCCCCTAAAACATAACTTTGAGTAGTGATAGAGGAGAGACGCTATCGTGGTCATTCAATAAGTGACAATAAATGACAGCTATACTCCAAAAACACTATGCAGTGCTGTCAAAGATGTTGATGGTAATGAGTGATGGGAAGTTTTCTCCCTAGGTGCTAAACAACAGGTTTTCTGAGTACTCTGCTGGATAACGCGCAATTTTCCATTGTTTGTGGTTAATGGAGACAAAATCTGCTCTTGCGGAGAGACTGTAGAAAGCGACAAAAGCAATGCAACACATTTTACCTGTTTGGATGCAGTTCAGAGAAAGCCGGAAGGTACTAAAAATATCTGAAACAGTTGTCGTCACATACAACCAGATAGTGAATAACTCAAGTATAAAAAGATTTCTCATTTCGAAACTAAGGTTCAAGCGTATCCGACAAGTTTTCCGAAATACTCCGTTTTTGAAGTACATAGAGGACAGGACGAGTTTTTCTATCACAGGAATCCGCATGTAAGACAAGTGTGAGTAAAGGTCACTCTATGTAGTATCACTAGCGGAAAAGATTGATGTCACACGATAGGAATAAGATTTGCTTCTCTGAGTAGTAAAATTCATTTGTTCATAACAGACGGAAAAGTCATGGTCGATTCTCCCTCTCAGCATGGATAGGACGGTGGAAACATTGTCGTCACAGAAGCCTATCAACCTTCAGTATTCACGGTACATTACTCTTCTAGAGGCTGACTTTCTCTGCGAGCACTCTGGTGAGCATCCAGAATCTTTCTACTTTTTCACTGGTTCTTCTTCCCTAAGCAGGTTGTTGTCTTAATACTGACAGTCTGAGTCAATCTCCTTCACATTAATGTACAACATACTGGTCGTAACAGTCCTATGTAGTCATTGGGATCCACAAACCCTTGTGCTCTGCCCACCACATTGAAAGAAATTCGAATCGCTCAATGAGCAGGTTAAGCCCCTTATGTCTAGAGAATTCATGGATGTGGCGCAAAAGATGATCACACAAGCATCCAATGCACACGGGGATGAATGCTCTGTGAGACGACGGACAACAAGGAATGCGTTAAAAGACGGGAGTCACGAAGGGGCTGTTACAGGGTGCGTCTACGGATAACTTTAATATGGCACATCTGCGGTGGGATCCTTTCCAAAAATTACGGCCACCGATGGGATAACGTTATGAACAGGCGCAACATGGACAGCCAACTAGGACAGAAGGACACGAGCAGTTTAGATTAGGATAAAATTGGTCAAAGTGAATCAAAGAAGAGAAAGTGAAACGGGAAAACAACTAAGACATTTAACATTTGATCTAGGAGGATGTTGATGATACTGAACCTTTTGTGTTTTCAAGATCCGTATTCAAGGAGTGGGAGCGAATCCTTGTGACAAAACTCAACTTCTACCACGCTGCGAGTCATTGAGGCAGCCTCCATTGACACCGAAGTCGTCTGAGCTATCGTTGATTCACACAATCTTTCTCATCAGCTGGATCGAAAGAATAGCGGTAAATTATTAACACATAGGCGATTACATTAGTAATTGGATTCCTTCAGGGAATTTCGACCGATGAACTATCCCAGGCTAACAGCGAATTCGAGGTGTGCTCACTCTAGATTGTGGGTTTCCTTGAAGGCCGTTTAAGCTGGAAATACTAGGAAGAAGCTTGTGGATCTGTTTCGTTCATCACTCACTGTCAACTACAGTCTGCCTGGGTGCCTCGAACGAAAAAATTCTGTGGAGAAACTAGTTCAACCAAAGCTACAGGCCGGGTAACACTTTCGCCCGTTTCATCATGTTCAGGTTACGTGTGGCCTGATTAAACTTGCTGACTTCACTGTCAGACTGACGAGCGAATTGACTTGTCTCAGACCAGGTGTGCAAAAGATTGTGTTGATGGGATTGTCACACGAATTTACCTGTTGTTCGGATGGCAATACGAGATTATAGGTAAATTCTAGTGAATAATAATGCCGAAGCACAGTTAGATTGGTGCAGCTGTCATCAGGAAGTGCGTACAGAAAAGAGCGAAATATACTCATTTGCATACACATTTGGTTTTCATGGGCGACCCAACTGACTTTCTCGCTAATGATGCTATGATGGCAAAACTAGCCGTAGGATCTCGTAAAGTTTCAGCAACCTCATGAGTAGTGTGTTGAGTCTATACAATGTATTGCGATATTGGCCTTAATGTACCAACCGAAACATGAGTCGGCGTGGTGCAGCGCATTCAGTTAAGAAAGAAAATCATAAACGAAGGATTCAGATGGGTCTGTCGTGAAAACCAGATTGGTGTGTAGTTAATTGCAGGTCACTAATTTCGTGCAATTTGGGTTCAAGTGGAACACAAAGTTGAGGGAAACTTGGGAACCGCGCCTACCTGCTGAATCCCAAGAAGGGCGATACCTGTCGTGGGCTGTCAAAGAGCTTTCAGTAACCTTATGAGCACTGTGTTACATCTATACAGTGTCTATAGAGGACCTGAGAAGTCGAAATAACATAGGCGGCTTCCGTACAGATTCGCACACTTTAGCGCAAATGAGACCGGGCAACATTTCCGTCGCAACCTATGGTTTTTTAATTGTTAATATAGAGTGAACACCTATACTTGTACTACGACAACTTTTAGGAGCATAAGCCGAGATCAAATCATAGTTGAAGGGCGATTATTGAGAATTTCAGGAATTCAACATCACCTCATCGGTACTTGCTGAACTAATAACTATCTTTGCTTTCAAGTTGAATGGTTGT